>CM053170.1:70008622-70044633 GCA_012977825.3 Pteromalus puparum
AATAAAAAAGGGAGAGAGAGAGAGAGAGAGAGAGAGAGAGAGAGAGAGAGAGAGAGAGAGAGAGAGAGAGAGCGACGTCGAGTGCTCGGAAAAACGGAGCAACAAGAAACTCTCCGGGAAATTTCATCAAAAAATTGCTCCGGCTCTCGGGGCGCGGGCAGAGCGCTCCAGAGTCGAATAGTTAGTTTCCGAAAACGAAGTGGATTCCTCTCGTGCGGCTCGGGCAAAAAGTCGAGGCCGAACATCGAAAGAGCAAAGTTTGTTCAGCTTTTTGCTGGAGAGAACTCGGCCCGTTGGCCTTGCCTGCTACTCTTCGTTCCTCAGCAGTCCAGTGCCGGGGCTACTGTACTCTACTATATCCCCCTCTTCGGAAAAGCTCCTGATAGAGCTCGGGGCCATTTAGAGGCATGCAATGCTCGTCGGGGTATAGGCAGAATGAGTATTGATTTGCGAGGACCGATTCTGCGGATGCCGTGTGCTCTATATGCGCTAGAGTTTAGCTTATAGGTTTTTTTTTTTCGTGCGATGTAGATCTCGCTGTGCGGCAAGACGCTGGAAATGTATAGGAGCGGGTTGAAAGGAGAGACAGCTAAGGAATTCGAAGCTGCGAGGGTATACCTGTATACGAACGCACAAGAGGTGCGCGGGGGAAGGGGTAAGGAGAACACAGAGATATCCAGTGAGAGCGCTCGGAATCTATTTACCAGCTCTTAAGTAGCTTCGAATTACGCGCCGGAATTAAATTGACCTGCCAACCGAAGCTTGCGGTTCTTTCGCTGGCCGCGCGCGAGCTCCTCGCTCCTTGAGTAGACTGCAGACTCTCTTCGCAGTGCGCGCTCCTGGAATATAGTCTTAATTCGTGCCGAGTTCCATTTGCCCGTCGGGATTGCGGCTGTGAATTGCTCGGTATATATCTAAACGCGCGACTGCTCGAGCGGAGTAAAAACACGACTCGATAATGTGCTTTTTGTCGACAGTCCAGAGCACGCCGCCGCCAACGCCATGTAGCAGTGTGCGGGCATGAAAAAAAAGCGCGTTAAGATTGTGAGCGCGTCCGCGGTGAGCCTTGACTCTCGAGTGCGAGTAGCTTCTAAAGCTCGCAAAGCCGAGGTTGAGACTGGCTGGCAAGTGAATTTCAAGGGGGGGGGGGGGGGGGGGNATTTGGGGGGGGGGGGGGGGGGGGGGGGGATCGGTGGGAGGTCTGAAAAAAGGAGACTCAGATTTTTAGTTAAACTTAATAGCTGTGCTAGTTCGCTTATGCCAATTCTGGCACAGTAATATAGCTAGCTGATGAAAGTAAATCAAGTTAACAGGCATTATCGACTTATGAGGGTTTAACTTTTCATGTGTCGAAATGGGTTATTCTATACGATTTTTTAAATAGTTTATACGCTCTAACGCATTAAAAAATCCGATGTTAACAGATGAAACTGATTAAGATAAAATATTTTTCAACACAACCACGATACGAAAGGGACTTATTTTAACGTAAAAGAAAATGATGGAAGAGATGTGTACAGCTTCAAGATAGCTGATTCGTGAGTCATCTTCTTCTCACGATGGTGGTGTTTATTTGAGGACGGTAAGCTCGGAAAATGTTTGCTGAAAATCAAGCAGAGTAGGAATTAAATGTTTTCGCCCAGAGGAGGTCGCAAGTCACCGACCCTGTAAAGGGACGACTGAAGCTACTTGTAATTTTGAATATGAGCTATTTAATTTATAATTTTTCATGCCACCTCCACGACAGACACGAAGTATAATTTTATTTCGCGTTTGCACTTACAATTTCTATCTCGCGCTGCTTATATTTTTCTAAACAAATAATTAAAAAACAAAAAAAGTACAAACGGCTTTAATTAAAGCCATAAGGTATTTCTTTTTCAAGCCACTGTCATGCCCCTCAACACAATCACGCGCTAGTTGCGCATACGGTGCGTCACCGGAAATTCATATAACTTTAGCCATTCCGAAGCAAGCGGGCTGAAAGACAAGAGACAGGAAATTCGCGTGGTCGATGCCCATGATAACGGGTATTTGACTGAGGTAGAACGGCACTCCGGGACGCGCGGGAAAATTGGATATCTCTCTTTCTTCTTGGTGCGCACGCGGTCGCGGGGGGCAAATCCCGCGAAAAAGTAGTCCTGTGTGTAGAGCCACGAGCTCCCTCCGAATAGCCTGCTAAGTCCCGCTATAAATATTCCGCCCTCCTTTGCCCGTCTCTCTTTGCTTCCTCTCTCTCTCTCTCTCTCTCTCTCTCTCTCTCTCTCTCTTGTTTTCTCTTTCGCGCTCGTGCTTACGGAAAATTACAAACGTCCGCTCGCGAGGCGCACACATATACAGAGCTGTAATACCATAGTCTCGATGCGTGACATAAATCGTTTGTTTTGTTTATAATGCATATGGAAAATGTTTACGCGGGAAGATTTCTGGTTATACATATGCTTGCTTCATCTTCGCTCTTTCTAAATGCGAAAATAGAAGATTCACCTCGCGTGACCACCTTTAATGCTCGTTCGTATACCATCATAATGATCGAGATGGTCATATCTTTGTGTGCAGGATATAATATGTGGGGTGATTCTGTATAGTCATAATAATGTTTGCTTATATATGGCGATGAAAAAAGGTAAAAAAACATAATTGATAGGCATATATATAGCACATGAAACCAGAAAAATGTTAATCTAATTTTCAAAAAACAAAAGTAGAAGAAAAGAGCTTTAATTTGAGGGCCGAATAGTTGAAATTGACCGCTCGGATCAAAAGTTATAAGGATTTTAAAAATGGTAGTGAATCGCGGATTTTCGTAAAAAATCGTGATTTTCATGATTTTTCGCTATATTCAAGCCTAGACAACTTTTTTTCTAGGCCAGCATTTTTAACCCACCGGGGCTCAAATTAAATCTTTTTTCAGATACTTTGAACGTATAAATACACATTTTTCGATTGCGGCTCCTGACATAAAGTCGAACTTTGGCTGGTTTTCGTTAATTTTCCCCATGTTAAATTCCCATAAGAGAATTTAAAGTGTCCGGCAAAAAAGTATGGCAAGCGATCGGGTGTGCACGCGGACATTTTCACGCAGTGGATGGTTCTAGGAACCGAAAAAAATCGGCCCGGTAGGTGTGCCCTCGATTTTCAATTTTCAACTTCCAAATGCAAGTTGTTTCCACACGGCCGCGGATTTGCACATATATCGAGATGAATTATAAATTGCATAGTGAATTGATTTAGAATAATAATGCTATTTGTGATCGATAACTACTGTGGGAAAGAAAAACAACATACGCTTCGGTTGGAGTTTTATCAAAATTATACATTTACGGGTTAACGTTAAATCAAGTCTGAGCAAATGTGCTTATAAGCGAAATTATTCTGCGAGTTCATTATTTGCTGGTTAAAGAGTTCAATATTAACCGAATTGGGGAGAAAACGTTTTCGCTCGTAATTGCCCGTCTGAATGAAAAATGTCTGACAGCTAAGATTTATTAAGCATTTGATCCATTCATAATTATTGAAAATGAATAACTTATAAGGGATATTATATGCAGTTATTGTCAATTAATCCGTTTATATTGGACATGCGACGACTCGATAAAATTAAAATTTGATTGATTTGAAGTGTAGTTGCAAAATTGAAGTTGTGCAGTTAAAGCTCTTATTTTTCAAAACATTTGGCGGATCGCGTTCTTTTCTTCTTCGCAGTAGTCGATCCAAAGCACGAGTCTACCACGAGTTTTACAATGTAATGTATAGGGCGTGGCGAAATAGTTTTCGATTTCTCGGCTTTAGAGCTGGAAAATTTACGACAGTAGACCTTAACTTCTCTTTGAAACCCGACTTGTCGCATTTTTCAACCAGTATAGCAATAGGTTAAAAAAAAGCTGGTTTTCACTTTATCTGTATAGAAACTAAAGAAAATGCGCGCGATTTATGTTCATTGTTCTATAACTTTAAAGATAAAATGTCACTATAAAAAGAAAATTCTCGGATCGATAATGACGATGATGTGTGTTACTGAATATTTGGCTACACTCACAATCAGATACTAAACTTTTGAAGGTGAAGTCACCTGCATACAATTACATGTTAACATTTTCACTTTGAAATAGTGGAAGTGCATGCAATAAAAAGTAGCTGCGAAAATAGAGTTTGGGCGCTCGAAAATCGGTCAGAGGGCAAGAGAGACAGAGAAGCAGAAACAGAGAACGAAGAATACAAGGAGAGAAGAAGTCGGAAGGAGGCAAAGAGCAATCTACACCTATTTGAAATATCTACCGTATATACGTAGAGCCAGAAAGGTTTCGATCTGATTTTCTCGGGCAAAAGAGCGAGCAAGCATAGGCGAGAGAGCAAACGGTGGAAACCGGAGGCTAGAATTGAATATAACCCCGCAGAGGAAGGCCAATGAGCTGCAGATGGAGAAGGGAAGGGGGCTCGGAGACAGAATACAAGAGGATCAAGGTGTCGGGATATTGAGAAACAGGGCCGAGAGGAAAAAGAAGATTGCGTTGCGGCGACGGATATGTGAAAATTCGTTGCGCTACTTTTAAAAGCTTTACATGCTCATAAGCTCGAGACTGTATTACTGCTCACATTGTTTTTCTTATCTCGATTTTCCAACGTTGTATTTTCAGCTGAAATATGCGAACCATCATTAATTTCCAAGAAATGAAACTTGACCCTTATGCAACGAGTGAAGCAGATAATTGTACTTAAGAATTCATATCTCATTACGTACGCGTTTACTCTACAAACTGTTTACGAGTTGCTTTATTACTGTATACCAAAAGCATCAAGGAAGGGTAAAATAAATGCAAAAATATACCTTTTCATAATACGCGGAAAAAATGAATATTTTAATTATCCCAGAAAACTTTTTCCGTTTGTTTGTCAAGCTCGCGCGGTTAGCTTGACGCTGCACTCATAGTATAGTCATCGTCGTCTCTCGGCGAAACATCATGAAGACAGAGAATTTGTTACTTCTCTTTTAAATAAATCAGCGCTTTTAGACGGATCCCCCACTCACTCGCCCAGTTCTTACTTCCTCGGCTATTTCGCATCCACTCGGTCCTCTCTTTCTCAAAAGTGCTGAATTCTGTGTATTGCGTGCTACTAACAGGCAAATGCCTTCTCCTGCTGTTTTCCTTTGTCTTTTCTCAGCTGTGATTCTTATTTTTCCTATCCCGCGTGATTTCTGTCTGCTACACGCTTTCCTTTCCTGGCCTTTTTGTCTCCTTTATGGGTTCGCCGCGCGCTATCTCCTTTTTCCTTCTCGGCGCGCTTTTTTACACTTTCTCTTACTTAAGGAGCACTCAGACTGGCCGTGAGAATACCTAACTTTCAGCTATGTAGAGCCTCGTTTTTCAAGCATGGAATTATGGCGTTTTTTCTCAACTTTTAAAAAAAAGACCCTAGCTTTGCTTCTACTAACAATAAGAAGAATTTTCCGGACGTTGCTTTCGAAAGCTCGGCTCTGTCGTTGCACCTCTGTGCGCTTAATGAGTTATTCAAGCAGTTTTCTTTTCTCCACACCGCGTGCGTATAAAACGCGAAAACATCGCGCTATTCGCATAGCTTAAAGCTGCATAATATCAATTTCCTCACTTATGGCCGAACTTTTGCGGTAAGGCTTGACTTTGCTACATCGACGAACGTATTGGCTCTTCCTATACTGCAGGTGAAGCCAGCTACGTGACTGCGAGAGCTGATGGTTCGAGTTATTAATAAGGACGTCGTTATTGGCTTCGGATGCATGGATGCTTTGCGCGTATACACGTACGAGATATAGGTAGGTGTGCATAGAAGCGCGCTCGCTGGGAGAGGTGTTGCAGCACAGCTTACGAGCTTGCCTGTGTCCAAAATTTAGACGCTCGGTATGACGAGCCATTTAACGCGCCCTACTCCCGCTTAGAAGGGAAACGCGCGGATTTCCCTTCTAAACCTCAGCCCTCTATAACCGGCGCACTCGAGATGCGCGCATTATACCCGTGCCATTAGCAGTGAAAAAGACGCATTCTCGTCGTGCTTTAGCCGCGTTGGCATTCACAGCAGGCAGCAGCAGCTTCTGCCTGTATGATCGTCGTGTCCTTTTCGTCGCGGCTATTTCCCGCCCGCACTCCACGCAGCGTCGCATGACAACGAGCTATATCATACTATCAATCGGGAGAACCTCTGCCGACGCCGACGCCTCGCATGACAAGCGCACGCTTGGCCACCCGTCGCTGTGGATACAGCCTGTTTACGTATCACTCCCCACCTCCCCCTCTATGCTAAATCTCCCTGTATCTCGCGCGACTATCGCGTTATGCTTATGTGTGCTTAGCGCGGGATGCAGCAACGTATACTGAATGAATTTGCAGCCGCGCGCGCGCGCGCAAGAGAGAGAGAGAGAGAGAGAGAGAGAGAGAGAGAGAGAGAGAGAGAGAGAGCGGCAAGATTCACGCGCCTGCCACCAGCTGGAATATCGCGCGTTTATGTTTACGATGCCAGTCGTTTCTCACCCGAGTGGCTCTACTGCAAGACGAGAGCCGTTGTTGTTGAGTCGAGCACGAGGCACACGACTGGCTGTGTGAGTGCAAGCTACCACTGCTCAATGTCGCTTTGCCTATATATAGTCGAGAGCTTGCGAGATTGAATTTGCACTTTTTATGAAACGAGTTAGTGCAGCCGTCTGACGCTACGTCGATTTTATCACTTCGTTAGCTGACGGCCCGAGATGCGCTTCTGTTTACGGGTCGCTACGGCTTCGGAGGGTTATCGTTTCACGAGAATTACTGTCGGAAAGCTCAAAAGTCTCGGAGTACAACGAAGCCTATTTGAGCTTCAACAAAGTCTTGGGAAGATGCAGCATCAGTATTAATTTCGTGGTGAACATTCTTGGATTCCGTGGCACTGTTTCGAAAGATACATACACTTTCCTGCAGACACAATAACAAAAGTGTACGTTAAAACGCACGGACTTTACGATGAGTTGATCGACGATTAAACGCAGGACGCGATCCATATATTTCGTTAGCCCAGCGCAAAAATATCGACGCGATTATTCATTACGTTATTTATACGCGTGTTTTTATAACGCCATCGCGTACACGGTAGATGGGACCGGCCATCGGATACTCATTTTCGAAATGTGTTTATATCCAGCCAACAAAGTGCTTTTTATTTTTCCGAGCAGTGCACAATGAAGAGGCTAAAACTCTGCCTGTGCAGCACGGGCCACGCGCCTGGCTCGTATACGATATAATAGCGCGCCATCGAAATATAAAGCGGTCAATGACGCGACAATGCACATAAAATTGAGCAATGGCGCAATGTATCTCGTGCACCCGGCACATTTGCACTCTACGCTGTCCGCCTTCGGCTGTGTGCCTCCCGCCCTTGTGCTCTTCTCTTGGCTCGAGAGCGCGGCCAATTCGGGGAGGGGGGGGCGGAGACGCTGAATTGACTCATATAGAACTCTTGATGCCTCCCGCACTTTTATTATATACGACTGGATTTTGATGAACCGCGAGATACGAAGAAAGCTAATCGATGTGAAAATCTCAGTTTCGGCAATTAGCCATATTCCATAACGTTCAAAATAAGCAAATATCTAGCCATCTAATTGATTTATCTGGCTCGCTTATCCTCAATGTTATACTTCTATATTATTATCGTCATTATAATTCCCTTCAAACAAATCTACAATTTGATATGACAAGATAAAGTCGCAATCTTCGTCGTCTTATCTGTGCCTGTGCCATTCGATGAGTTTCTAGTATGTGAGCTCGGCATCAACAATCACACCCTGAGACTTGACCACCTTCAGTGCTTTAACGGTTTTCCCCTATATGATATCGACTCTGAGAGGGTTCAGTGAATCCCTCTAGTCTCGCCGAGATAGCCATTTGGGTTTTGCGCTCCACTGACTTCGAGCATCGCTCCTTATAGCTTAGAATACATCTGTATACCTTAGAGATTCTCTACCTACCTCTGTTATGTGTAATGATGAATTAAAAAAGGGCTTAAACCATCTCTACATTGTTTGGAGTGTATAAACTTTAAACAATCTTTATTTTTACTTCATGCGGGTCATCACTCATAATCCGCCCTAAAACTATCTTCTATTAGACTGCGCATACTATTGTCGTCCGTGTTAGTTATCGATGTTTTGTCTGAAAAGCTCACTTTGTGATTACGTGGTAGCGCTGCACTATCAGTAATTAAATCAGCGTGAACCGGTTGAATGCCGCGCTGGGCAAAGCTGATGTCACGAGCTTACGTCTGAATTCCAGTAATCTCATAAAGTCAATGACACCATTACTCGTGCTCGGCGCTCGCACGACTGACTGCGAGGCAAGCCGCAGAGACAGTTTGAATTAAGAGCTATTTCGCCAATGCTATATCGCACAGAAAGAACGAAGGGCAAATTGCATTTGTCGCACTCGGTCCTTTCCGTGTAGAGCAATGAGAGTTGCGCAGTAGCTTCGAAAGAGGAAGTCTCAGAAAACGTATGGCTTCTTTCTAGAGTGTGAAGAGCAAACAAATTTTACTCTGCAAATTTCAGACAGTTGGTCGCCAGCAACGTGTGATTAACGAAGAAAGTCGCTAGGGTGTATGTATATATGTCTAGACACGGAATTAAGTGGCGGTGGCCTACCGCGCGCTTGTGATTGTTACCTATCTTCGATAGTCGCATTGTGACTAAAGATGCACTTTGGAGAACGAACTTATTCATTCGCTCGTTATATCACTTCCGGCTACACATTTTTTCTTTCATATTATCGGCATGACTGTGTTTCTGAAACGTCGTCCAAAGGAAGTTATTTTTATTGGAATAACTTTTGAAATTTGCGTAAATGGAGCCAGGCATGCTGTTCCGGACGTAACGAGGGGTAGTCAGGGAAAAGAGCAAGTGCGACGCGTTGATATTTACGAATATTTATTTATTCATTTTGCAATAGTTCAGCAAACGTTTCCCAGCCATTTGACCCATATGAGCGCGAATTGGTGGTGCTTTTCGTGGCGTCAGGCCAACACGGTTAAGAGTGATTTTTAATCGCTCCTAGACTGCCAGATCTCACATAGGGAGTTTTACTCCGCAGCTGTGAAGATCAACACGGTGCAGAGAAGCCGATGGGCTAATCTGTGACTGCCAGGCCAGTGGTCGAGTGGTGGGAGGCGTTTGCACGGGGAATATGACTGCTCTCGTAGATATAGATATAGAGGAGCGTTCGCACTGCTTCGAGTCCCTTCGGTGGTCTTCGGGAAAGCCCTTTGTTTTAGCGGGCCCGAGTTTTCGACGGCGACTAATGCGCGTTACGTCAGTTGGCAGCGGTGATTCGACAGAGCAAGAGGTCGTGCAAGGACCTTTTTTTGTTAGACTTGATGAATAAAGTTTTGACTCAGATCGACAATAGTTTTTATAGTTTATTTAAACCTTGATAATAGTCTTGTCCCATACACATGCATCGTTCCACATATTTGCTTATTTCCAGAAAAAGCTGCCATCGATGTAGAATTTCATAATGTATTATACGTAGTTTCACCAAAATTAAAGTTTGTACCACTAACTACATGGAAAATTGCTTTGATGATAATTAGGAATCTTACAGTAAACTATTTTTTAATAGACAAAAGAAGGATTGATAAAAATAGTGTGTGAACATCATCGATATAGGAATAATCAACATGACTGCCATTTTAAAATCGATAAAAATAATATTCTTTATGATAAAACAATTCGAAGACCGATTTATGCCCGACAGTGCTCGGGCATAATAAGATGTAAGAATTCAAATTTATTTTACGAGCTCGCAATCCAACATTATAGGTGATGTATTTATGATGCACTAGCAGTCTATACACGTAAAAAACTTTAACCAATAAACATCTATACTTGATATTTCAGAAGACCTTGAAAACTTGCTCTTGCAAAATAAAAGTTGGGAAAAACCGCTGATTCAATTATGAGCTTAAAAAAGAATTCAAAAAATCCGGCGTTAAGAAGTTTACTGTACAGCCCGCATACTCACCCTTCTTTCGACGGCATTCAATATATACGGTTAGCGATCGGTAAAAGCGTCTATCGTGAGTCAGCTTATTAAAGCTTAGAGAGTTAGTCCTGCATATTGAACTTGGCCAGGCACACGCGTACAAATATACGTAGCCCTGCCAACTATCGATTTTTGGGCTGAAATATAAGGATGAATTCAAAACAGCAAAATTGAAAAGACCGCAGTCGCGAAGTCGACAAATGTTGAACGACCAATCATATACTTTTATCGAATAATCAATTATTCGTTCCAGCTATTAAAATACAGTAATATGAATTAAGCGTACGAAGAGTGCTTATCTAATTGGTACATACGAATCATCAATACATCAACGATAAAGATTTTTAATTTTGGCTTTTCGTGCAGTTATATATTAATTATATTATGTAATGGCATTTCAATATTCAAACGCTCGAATTCCGCAAAGCTGTTGTAAATATGTAATTTTATCATGACGTTTAAATTTATCAATAACTTTCAACGGGTAGAGATTTGCGCACGCAATTTTGCTAATACCTTAATAAAGTAGCTGCAATTTAAACGTGAAAAACGGTCTTCATGCAATAAATTCATTTGTAAAGCTTTCGGTATGAATTCCACTTTTAAAATTTCTAAATTAAAATCTTTAAAATGTTAATTGTAGAGTACATTGTATATTAAATAAAGTCTTTGTAAATTATTGAAGTCAGAGTTTTAAATACACCAGAATTTACCTAGGAACAAATGTAGGTTATTAACTGCGCATGGTTAAATTTTGAAAATTTTTAAATCCTTTGAAAAAATTTTCCTCGAAACTTCATAAAAACGGTTCTAATTAGCTAATTATAATTATGACGCAGGCGCTACATCCGCCTTGAACGTCTGAAATATGCAGTCGAGGCTCTGGTCTTTTTAAAATTTAAGGGAAATGCGCGTGCAACTTTTTAAAGGCGCAGTTCTTAATCCTGATGAAGTCCTACGAAGATGTTTTTTTCTGCTCCCAGTCGTAAACTACCCGTCAACTAAATTTGTGTTTACGGTGACGACCACCTGGACTTCCGTATTAGAGATGCGTACACACTCATAGGTAAAATTAATTTTTCTGTATGTATTTTTCGTAAATGAGCTTGAATTATGCGCATAACTGCGAGTCTCGTCTGAACGAATTAACACAAACTAAATTTGAAGGAGAACCTTTGAAAAATGTTATGAGCACACTTTGTTGGAGTGAGTTTACATTCTGTATGATTATGCAAAAGTAATACAGGTTTCATATTGACTTGATTATATATAGAGTTCTTTGTGACTAAATTTTTCAAATTACAGCTCAGCTATTTTGTAATTCCAACCCCTGGTAGAAAAGTGCCTATTTAAAATGGTCGTAAAGGCAGAAACTGGCTAAGTAAAATGTGAAAAAACTAGACATTTTAAATTCCTCAAATGTAGCGATATCTTGTGCATTTTTTATGGGTGAGAATTATATTTTATGAAAGTATCAATAAATCAATTAGTTTTTTGGATGCAAGATACACAATTATTAATATTTAGGCGTAAACTGAATAATTTTAATAATTTAAACATATGGCGAAGTTCGTAGAGCTCGTGTGGAAGAACGTCTGCGTGGCTTAGTTGGTTAAGGCGCACGACGACCGTATTTATTTGACCTCGTGCAGGGCGTGGGTTCCAATCCCTGGTCAGACAGAATTTTTTCTGATGCAAATAATTATTCTATACTTTACCTTAAACAAAAAACTCGAATCCAAGCCTGCTAGCTACGACTTTTTAATTTCAACCTCGAACCGCGATGAGCCCCGTGTAATTCAGTTGTGTTGCTCGACCAACTTTAATGGGCTGTCTGTACTCAGAAACAAGGTAGGCCGAGTGAATTCAAGAACTATCTAATAAATAGGTTAAAAAGCGTTTCATTCAGCCTAAGAAATGACAAAGAAAACAACCTAGTTCTTGGATTCGCAGTCTAAGAACTAGCCAATAATGGGATTCCGGTTTTGAACGGGTTATAGGATGGGGTGGCAAATAAGAACTCTTCATTTCATTGATAACACTTTATTAACTTTTGTTAAAATCACTTTTCGACTCTGCGAGGCGCTTCGCTTCTATTTTACTGCTTCCCGCGGTTTAACATTCGCCCATATCTGCGTTTTCCATTCCGCTTCAAGCCGACGCTCTTTTTCGAACCCGCCACATTGGCCCTGTCCTCCGACCCTGCTCTGTCCGGTTCCTACGCGTAACTGCCTTTTTTCTCTCCCTGCTCCTTCCGGCCCACTACCTACGCCCTCTCCCCTTCCTAGCGCTGCCGCCGGAGTTCCTACCTGAGTCCGAAACCCCAAGAAAGGGTCCTGTCTTTTCTCAACTCGCCTGCCTCTTTCCGCGACATATTGCTGTCCCAAACATGCTCCCCCCGTACAAAACTGTGCTAGTTTTGTACCAACCGACCTGCCTATACTCGCACTCACACCACCGCACGCCGGCTCTCGACCGCGATACTCTCACACCGGTTAAGCTCCAAATTCAGCCCGCCGTTCCCTATTTTCCGACCACCGTGCCTCCTCCCGATCTTTCCTTCTCTCCGGCCCGCAGCGCCCCTCTCCCTCCGCCGCGCTCCCACGCCTACACCCACACCGCTGACCCCTTCCGGGGCCCCTTCCTTCTCCGGCCTAAAAAGCCATCCTCCGCCCGCGCTTCCGACCATTCGAGCTTCCCCTCCCTCCGATCCGATCGCGCCCGTGCCGCCGAGATCTCTAGGCCCGCGCTCATTTCCACCTTCCTTCCTTCCTTTCCACCTTCCTTCCTTTCCGCCTTCCTTCTTTCCTTTCCACCTTCCTTCCTTTCCGCCTTCCTTCTTTCCTTTCCGCCTTCCTTCCTTCCTTTCCGCCTTCCTTCCTTTCTTTCCGCCTTCCTTTCTTTCTTTCCACCTTCCTTCCTTTCTTTCCGCCTTCCTTCCTTTCTTTCCGCCTTCCTTCCTTTCCGCCTCCAGCGTTCAAGCCTCGAGATCTCCGCAGCGCCCTCCCACAGTGTCCGTCCACTCCGTTTTCATCGGCAACGTATACCTGCTCCGCTGGTGGCTCGGACCCTCCGGCCTGAGGGTCCTCCGACTTTCCCTCCCCCCGCTTTTACCGGTAACCATCCCCGCTACTGCTTCGACCGCGCCTGGCATTTCACATCCTCCGTACTTTACCCTACGATCCGCGCGCTCACACCGCGCGTGCCTGTAGCTAGAATGCTCGCACCTTTTGGATTGATGTACCGGACCCTCCGGCCTGAGGGTCCTTTTTACCGGTGACGCATACATGCTTTGATCGGTTTCTCGCTCTTTTCGGTAGCTCGGACCCTCCGGCCTGAGGGTCCTCCGATAGTCCCTTACCCGTTTTTACCGGTGACATATACGCGCTTCAATCGGTTTACGCTCTTCTCGCGGTAGCTCGGACCCTCCGGCCTGAGGGTCCTCCAACGGCCCCTCCCCCCGTTCTTACCGGTTTCATACGTCGCTGCAGCCCGGTCCCGTAAAAGTTCCGAGAGCTGGTACTGTTGCCGGTCTATCCAATAACTTTATGATCGGCCCGTAAAAATTTTCGTTTCCCTTTCGTCGTTGCTCATGCCCCTCTCGATCCAATCACGCCGCTCTACGGCGTTACCATATCCCCCGCGACCTGATCCTTCGGCCTACGCTCGCCCCGCCACCACGAGGATACGCTTACTCGCTCTCTTTGAATCCGCCTTCGACGTCGTCCGCTTCAATTAATTTACCGACATCTTATCTGAACCGTGCTTATCCGTCGTAGGCCTGTCATAACGTACTGTCCGCAAATAATGGAATGCCTAGGCCACCTCCCCTAACACCGACCCTCTAACTACTTTGTATCCTTAACCGCTATGCTCGAACCAAGAACTCGCTCGTCACCTACTTAGATCCAACGCATTACAAATCTTTCACGCCTATGCCGCATCACAGAACATTTGACCTATCCGCGAATATTCGCTAATTCCTGCATTTGCCCAGGCCAGCGCCCGTGGCGCAGGGAAAACCCCGCGGGGAAAACCTGCGCCAGGAACCGCAATATTCGCGTTACAATGAAGCTACTCCGCGCGTGCGCTCTTAAGTGCAGCCAATCATGCCCTCTACAACTCGAATCATGCGCGTTTGGGCTGTTACGCTGGTTTGCGTCGTTGTCCTTGTCTGCTCCGCTACGTAGACATCCACGCCCTGCGGGCGACTTGCCTCGGTTGCCTGAGGAGCATCACCACCTGACACGTATCCCTTTTCGCTTATAGTCCTTTCTTCTTTGCCAACACAGAATGATGGGGCTGTGTTTTTTCTGAAACAAACTCAAGAGGTAGGCAGTAACTGCAATCAATGACGCCGATGCCGCCGTAAGTGGCCGAATCTTCTCGACATAACATCTGCCCGCGCACGCCTCTGCAATAACATCTTACTCGAACGCGACGTTTACACACGATCAACCGCAGCTGGACGATTACTCCAACAATATCCTCTAAGTACGAGCTCGACGAGAGCGCTCGGTTTATGACGCACCCATAAACCTTATTGAGGCGCAGGTATGCGCGCCCCAACTTTTGTCGCCTTCCAGGCCCTTCGCGCGCGTGTGTGTAAAGTATAGTCTCGCCCGTTGCCTCGATGTCTCCTGTTTATTTGGAATAGACTCAAAATAAAAACTTTACAATACGGACTCTCTTTCCCGCCTCGGACCGTACCTGGAACTTCCCCGGCAGCGATCGCCAAGCGGCTGATGCCCAGATGCTCCGCAGAACATAGCTAAGCACTGCTATAAAAATGCGAAGCTGCCAACCGGCCGATGCTTCTTTGTCTCGCTTCTTAATCCGCAGTCGGACGTGCTTTCCAGAAATCGGTGAAAAACCCGGAACAATAAACGCGTACGAGATACTTCCAAAAATGCGATCCCACGTTCGCTCTGCATTTGGCCCGAACTCTTGCCGGGAAACTTTTGCTCGTACCCTTTCATTCATATCGAATTTCGGTCGCGCTGGCACTGTAAACGCGTGGCGATTTATCCTCCGAATAAACATCACATACCTGCATTTGCGTCCGCCGCATTCGAACCGGCAAGCCGCGTGTCGCAATGGACCGGCCCATCACTCAACCGCGCTATAATTTCGACTGATTCCCGCAGTCATAATCGCATAATGCCCTTTTCACGACGTCCACGCTCAGGAAAGCGGGCCGCCAGACCCGTGACTCGATGTCTCTTCTCGCTGTGCCCGCGGGTCTAATTCCGAGCACTAAGTGCGCGCATACATTTGGTTTTCTATTTGATTCACGCCGGATAACTCTTCTGCGTATGAGCACACGTGGCGTCGGCACGCCTGAGAATTTTCCCTCAAATAAGTCATATACTTAGCTTTTTCGCGTCTCATGTTGATCCCTAGTCCCGATTGTCGGTACTCCTTGCTTCGATGATGTCCTTGTGTACAAAGGTAGATCCGGAAAGGATGGCTGGACCAACGACTTATCGCTTCAGATTCTCGTCGTGCTGCGCGCCTCTCTATCACTCCGATGTTGAACGGCTCGATGTAGCGTTGATGTGCCTCAGTCACCATCAGGTTTCATAACCGTATCACTTCACCATCCGCGCAACGACTGTCGCGGAGACGGACTTCAATTTGCCAACCCATCCTGTTAAGTGTTCTAGTTCCTCACCCGGGGCACCATGAACGGGTTATAGGATGGGGTGGCAAATAAGAACTCTTCATTTCATTGATAACACTTTATTAACTTTTGTTAAAATCACTTTTCGACTCTGCGAGGCGCTTCGCTTCTATTTTACTGCTTCCCGCGGTTTAACATTCGCCCATATCTGCGTTTTCCATTCCGCTTCAAGCCGACGCTCTTTTTCGAACCCGCCACATTGGCCCTGTCCTCCGACCCTGCTCTGTCCGGTTCCTACGCGTAACTGCCTTTTTTCTCTCCCTGCTCCTTCCGGCCCACTACCTACGCCCTCTCCCCTTCCTAGCGCTGCCGCCGGAGTTCCTACCTGAGTCCGAAACCCCAAGAAAGGGTCCTGTCTTTTCTCAACTCGCCTGCCTCTTTCCGCGACATATTGCTGTCCCAAACAGGTTTCTACCAGGGACTATCGATACTTCAAGCATACAAATTTTGTTAAACTGGGTATTCAATGGGATAACAAAATGTTCAATCGAACATATATAATTTAAAAAATAATACTTTGCAAAACATAATATAGTCATTGTAGCTGTCGCATATATGGAATAAACGGCAATTGGAAAAGTGCCCAAGTTCATTAAACAAAAGGTGCATTATTATTATACGATCATAATAGCCAGTGCGCAGCATTATATGATTCCAAGTTCACGCGCAAAACTAACTTGTCCACTCGAACTCGTACAATACACCTCCATGAGCGCAAAAGCCGCGGGCCAGTTGTAATATCTGGGAACAAAGAGCCCGCTGAAAAAATACTTTGGAGCGGGTTAACAGGCCGCGCTATACATATAATATGTATAATGCGTACGCCAGCTTGGTATACCTGAGCTCGCGCGTGCAATTCTTTTAGCTGTCCGAGATTACACTGCCTGCGTTATGTATGCGGCTTCGTCAAATAATGAAGACGATGCGGACAAAGCCGATGCTTTCGACCTATCTCTCTCTCTCTCTCTCTCTCTCTCTCTCTCTCTCTCTCTCTCTCTCTCTCTCTCTCTCTCTCTCTCTCACACATACACACACTCGTGTGGGGATCGTATACGTGTATGTTTTGTCGAACACGAGAGAGAGAGAGAGAGAGAGAGAGAGAGAGAGAGAGAGAGAGAGAGGGAGAGCCGAGAGCGTGCGCGCACACACTACTGGTAGTTTGTTATGTTAGCACAGATGCCCACGGACAAATAGGTACGCCGAGCGGAGCGGCTTCGATCGCGTCGCCGCTTGTTTGGGAGCTTATACCCCTGTCGATACTTTAGCAGGCTCACTCGCAATATCTAACGCTCTGCGTGCTGTTATTATTTCAGGTTTGTTTCGTTACCGAGCTCTTGTTGGGTCATGTTGCCTCATAGTAAGGTTGCTCGTTTGGCTGAAAGCTGACATTTTTTTCTACAGCGAATTCAATCTGGAGAATAAACGTAGTCACGTATAGTTTTTAACTCACGGAGAAAAAAGGCTAGCAAACTGATGCTCGAAAACAAATCGTATACTCTTAACCATTTGCCAGTGCAGTTATCATCGGAGTAGACTACTGATAATTGAATTTAATGCCCTGTTAATGCGGACTCTAAGCGCTCGGAATAGATATTGTTATGGGGGTTCGCGCTTATAGCTCTGCGCACGTTCTATTTGTATTTAATATGTACTGCAGTTTGATTACGTAAAAATTCTGCGTATTAATTTCATCAGAGTTGAAATTTCTATTTAACGCAATAAGAACGTGCAATTACAGAGAAATTATGACCGCAAAAAGCTATTCTAAATAATATATAAATGATCGAAATTTTGGCTTATGTTCACTCGAGTCGAACTCAATGTTTATTATCCAAATAAATAACAATCAGTGCAGACTGCACATAACAGAAAGAGACCAAGAAAAAGGTTTGCCTCCTTTTTTCTCGAAATTATGCCGCAAAATTATAGTAATTATGTCTCTCGTACCCAAATCGTCTGCTTCGTCGAGGAGTACTCTGCATTTAATTACCACGGCCATTAAGTAACGATTACGCAATTTTGAGACATTCAGTGCGCAGTGGCGGTGTGCCGTTTCCTCTGGGGAGAGCGAACGTCGCACGGCGCGTCACGTCGAGTCGCACACAAACACAAACATAAGCCACGCAGCCACACACACGCGCGCATTCACACAGCAGAAGCAGCGGTCGACGGCGAATGAAAAGCTAAATTCGCTGATTGGCATAATCAAGGGAAGCGTTTTACTCGGCCTAAGCCGCGGTGGATGCACGCGCCATTGTAATTTGATGTAATTCAGGTGCTGCTGCTGCCGCCGAGAGAGAGAGAGAGAGAGAGGCCTGCCGACGTTTCAGCATTAACTCTCCTTAATCGACACCAGCCAGCCAGAGTCAGGGCGCAGCGTCAGTACAGAGCGGCAGAGCCGTCCTCGGTTGTAGTAATTTCACGGCGGCATGCCGAACCTCACGTACGAATTGCGCTAGGCGCAGAACACTGGTAGAAAGGCATCAGAGACGTACACATACACACAGACAGGACAGACGCGGAGAGACAGACGGATAGACAAGCAGGCGACTGGCGGCTTTCTCTCTCTGTCTCTCTGCAACATTCGCACGCTGCAGTGGTACAGACTATGTTGGCAACACACGGACTACCACACTCACATACGTGCCCGCCATACTCGAGAGTCTTTTCCTCTCTTGGATGGCCAGCGATAGACACCAGGCATTTCCGTTTACGGCGCCCAACAAATTGGACTCGCCCCCTCGCGAAATTGGATCGAATCCCTAATACGCCGAGTGACAGCGGTGACTTTCTTGTTATTTGTTGCGCCACTGATTTGTGACTCTTCGTCGGAGCGTTGCCCGCTGTTCGTTCGCTGCTCTCTCTCTCTCTCCCCCCCCCCCATCGAGTAAGACAGAGAGACGCGCTGACATGGCCGGCGCGCGGACCGGTAGTTGGAGAAAAGTTCAATGAATTATTGAATTTTCGATATCCGCTTCTATTAACGTTGTTTATTGGATGTGTAAGGAATTATGCTCTTGTCACAGTTTATTGTTTATGTTGCGCCCGCTCTGAAATATTCGTCATGTCGCCTCGACAATTCCAGCTATTTTCCCTTTGCTTTTGGACGACTGAACTTTGTGTGATTTACTTTTCAGAACTTCTCTCGGCTCCCATACGCTTGATTCATCATGTATTTATGCAATTTTCTCGACATCAGGGAAATTTGTCTTCTTCGATCGAACATAATCGTCATACAATATTTTGTACGAGTGAACCGTGTAATAATAACGCAATAAAGCGTATTGGTATCGGAGAAGAATTATTTAGTCTTTTTACTTTATAGTTCTTTTTACTTCTAAAATTATTTTTTTTTTACAAAAAAAAGTATGTTTTTGATTCATTTTGCAGCGTAGCTAAACTAAAACTGAATAGCGACAGCTAAAAACGTAACCCAATAACTGCGAAATCCAACAGCTCCAGCAGCTCAATCAGCGCAAGTGGATATAGTCCGCGTGTAGTCAGACAAAGCTACCCACAAACGTGTGCGAGTCTATACTTCCACAGTCATAGCAGACTATTTGGATAGATTTTTCGCAACAAGCATAGCACAGTGTGTTCTCTCTCATATATTCCTAGGCCAACAGAAACCGTTGCCCGAACTCGCAACAACAATGCAGCCGCGGCTGCAACTCCAATACCTACCTATATACGGCAATATAAATTGTAAATTCCCCTGCAATGCTCTCGTCGTGTATACCACCGGTCGGATTGAAGTGCTGCGCCGCAAGACGAGAGCTCGGCAAGCACGAAGCAGCAACAAGCGCGCCCCTCAAGGTGTAAGAAACTCGAACTCCTGCGCGCGTGCTTCCGCTCTCTTATACCTGCTGAAAGGGAAAGAGAGAGAGAGAGAGAGGGGGGGGGGGAGAGAGCAAAAGATCGTCGAGTAGGACGAATACAAATTAACCAGTTAATGGGAAAGTTCGAGGCGTGAATTGACGTCCGAAGAGTCCGACTGTGAAGTGGAAGAGAAAGAGAAGGGGAAGACAGTAGTGCAGGTCGCTGGTTTGATAGCGCGTGGCTAGCCGGAGAGTTTCGTGGCTCGGCGCAATGCTAATGGCCAATTCGGCTCCGGCTGAATCCTGCCGCGCGAGCCAGGAACTGCGGGATCTGGAGGGACTCGTGCGGAGTTTGGTTACTTTGCCGCGAAAGCCCGAAAGCTCTTACACCACTTTGGATCATCGATACCTGTCGGGAGAGTGTCTGTAAGTGTAGCAAGAGAGCAAGCTATATATGTTGCTACGCGGTATTAGCAAGATTATTATTCGTTCAAGTTTTGTATTCACTTAGAAGCATATTAAAGTATTTTTGCTCTTACCTTTCTGAATTGTAGTATGGGGTTGCTTCTCCTCATCCTGACTACATTACTCCAAGAGTAATACTTGTTAACATGCAGATGTGTTAGTTGATGCTGAAGCTGTTAGTTTTGCTCACAATGGCTACTATTGTCAAAACCTGCAAACACAATATATAATAATTATTTGACTGTTATGTAGAAATATCTGAAGAAATAGAGAATGTTTTGTTTTAGAAATAATTGGATAAAACATGTTGGAAACCATTTATTCTTGAGCAATTAAATACAGACCTCTTTTGTACACGACCTATACATATGGGTGATTCTGCCGTAACTGGCTCATTCTGCGCGCCTGCTTCTCAGGCGTTTACACATTTGAAAAAAAATCGCACAAGCGGTTTTATGTATGTCTGGCATAACTAACTATATTTACCAATAGTTAAAACCGAGTATGCAGGCTTATATTTAAAACTACGCAATATAATAGGCCTCAAATGTCAGTTCCGTAACCTGTCTCCAACACGGATTTCAATCTAAAAGGTCGATGCAGATAAAAGTACGACATGTAAAAAAAATTCCATCATATATAGTATGAACTATAGACCTATTACAATATATTTTTCATGGTTTTGGGATTAAAATTAATTATTTAATATTAAAGCTGGCCGCTTACTCTTTGACGCCCGTTTTTGCATTAAAAAGGTACCCTCTACATTACCTTATGTTAAAAGCGTTCTAGTGTGTCATATAGCGCCGCCTATCGGTAGAATTTCAAACTATATACTACTATTTATGAAATCCAACCGTAGCATGGTTCCAAAATTCAAAATTGTGGAAGTGAGAGCTGATTTTTCATCAGAAATTTCGAAAAAAAGCACAACCTGTCAGTTCCGTAACGCTAGTAAACTACTACTTAGCAACAATGTATTTAAACATATAGGGCGTTTTTCTCGAGTAAATAGTAAGTATTTTCGAATATATGTGCAAAGAATTGTTTATAATAATTACGCTAGGCTATGCGAGCTGATAAACGCCTAAATGTCAATTCCGTAACCGTCAGTTCCGTAACACATAATACAGTAAGTATCATTAATACATTAATAATGTCCTAATCATTGCTTTTTTAGTATTTAAATGGCTCCAGTTACAAGGAAACGTCTAATAAGAGTCTAATTTTTTTTAAATAATTCGTCATTTAACGATATTGCGATCTTCGTGAATAAACGAACAGGCTGTCAAATATTGAGTGAATATACATATACATATAGATAGATAGATAGATATATATATCTTAGACGATTTAATTTTTTTTTTACCAAGTTAAATTAAAATTTACTGGAGTTTTAGTAGCGCGAATTACAAAAATGTCAGTTCCGTAACCTAGTCAAATATGGATTCTTCACATAACTTGTTATAAAAGTTATATGTTGTGGTTTAGCTTTAGGGACTTGTTTTGTATGTAATTCCAGTTAGAATGACCGTCCGATAAGTTAAAAATAGTCGATTTTAGTATAGAACATTTTTGTGCCCGTTTTGAGCCAGTTACGGCAGAATCACCCATATACAATACTCTCAATTTCCGGGGAAAAAAGTGGAGCAAAAAAGCTTACAGGATTTATTTTAAATGATCGTTATTTTCATAGGTGAATAATTTTCATGGAAGCTAAAATAATTATCCATAATAAAAAGAAACTTAAATTTGCAATGCCCCTGAACATTATTACGAGCCTATATCATCTTTGTAAAAATATGATTTAGATACGTACTGAATTTTATAATAGAAAAAATATTCATGAGTGCTGACTTAGATTTTCAAAGTTAATCAATATTTTCCCTAGATTTAAACATACAAGTATATGAACATTATTACACTTGCATCAAGCATGAGATTCATGGTTGACAACATTAATTAATAGCTCACCGTATAAGGACAAAATTTAATAAAAGTTTTGGAGATGACAGATACAGAATAGAACAGACAATATCGGGATATATCGGGATGCCTCGAGGACTGAATTTTGCTTCGACTAGTTACTCGTCGTTCATTTAAGCAAGTACAGAAGTTAGACTGTATTGTTGGCTCAATCGCTTCTTGAAAGTCTTCTCGGGATTGACTTCTAGAGATTGTCGTCATGATTGGAGCTACCCCTTGCGATTAGTTCATCGGCTCACATGTTCCTCTATTGTCAGGATCCAATTCAGCTCCACTTTACGGTCGAATTTCGAGGTCGGTTTCACGCAAATAACAACTAACCCCTCTCTTTGTCTTTTCTCTCATCTTCTTTACGCAGCACTCAAGTTTGTACCGATTAAAAAAAAAATTCTTCCAATTCCTAAATGAATATAACGCGAAGGAGCAAAACAGAACAATTGTAAAACACGACGGTATCATATTATGGTTGCATGCACGGATACTTCAAACTAAGTATTTGCAAGCCTCTCGAGCATTGACGTCATCAGGTTACATCGCACAGCAAGAGTATGCATAAAGCACAACGTCACGTTTGAAGCGTTCTCACTAGCAGACTTCTGAAGTTGTGGTTAAAAAGGGACAAGAATCTTGAGATTCGAAGTGAATTTGCGCATCGCGTTTCCGAAAGTTATTTTTGGTTATCAAAACTCGCGCGCGTTCTAAAAATGCTGCTCTAAGGCCATTACGCGCGTCAACAAGCGTCTATACACACAACTTGCGCGTTAATTAAAAAAGAAAAAATAACAACTCGGCCCACGCTCGGTTATAAGGATCGTTTTCGAGCACACTTCTGATGATTTGCGTCATTCTATACAATTAAGCTTATATATTCACAAAAAGACGCGACGTTGATACCTGTAAAATCCGCGACTTTGGAAAATTGTATCGTTCCTTCGCACAGCAAACTGTCGCTCAAAAGCGATCTCGTCAAAGTGTGTGTCAACGTTTGTTCATCTGCTGGGCGCAAGATAAAGCTCGAATCAAGCAGGCTTCACTCTCACGCGCACGACAAATTCGCAATTCCATCGAATACAAAAAATCAATATAGCTCTGTACAAAGTCCCTACCCGTTGTAAATTTTAATACGACTATAGGCTTGAAGTACACACTTTTCGAGCCAGCGGTGTAGAGCAGCTCATTCAAAGTCAAAGCCAGAGGCTGCATCGGAAGTGCCTCGGCCGCAACACCTTTCAATCATCGCGCGGCCCCGATCGGCCACTTCCGCCGCGCCGCTCTCCCCCGTAATCATCTCTCTCTCTCTCTCTCTCTCTCTCTCTCTCTCTCTCTCTCTCTCTCTCTCCCCTATCCTGCACGCACGCACATGATTGCAGATTCCCTTAGTTCTAGTAAAAAGAAAATCAGCGGCGAACAAAGTCGCACGCGGTATATAACACATACAGGAGATTGAGAAAGCGACGCTCTCTCTCTCTCTCTCTCTCTCTGTCTCTCTCACTCCATATCTCAAGGCAAGCGACAGAGCGCCGCGTTGATAGCAGAGCGGAGAGAGAATAAGAGCGAGGAGTAGGAGAGTATAGCGCGCGCGCTGCGGCACTAGGCAGGGGGCATGCGCGTCATCCAGGGGTGTAGGACGGCTCTTGGGGGTTAGTCTCTCTTGAGCAGTACGCCGCGGCGCATGTCGGGCCGACACGAGCGCGCCCCACGAAATCACGGTGCCGCATCAGAGTATCGCGTAGACTTATACCGAGCAGAGCGCAACGCGCGCCGCGTTCAAAACAACGCTGCTCTCGCACGCGCATTTTACCTGTGTTTATATCTTAAATTTATATATAAGTAGACGCACTGCGATATCTTTTAAGTTTCTCGTCTATACTGATAAAGACAGACGCGAGTGTGCGAGGATCGGCCTATATGCAAGTGCGAGTGTCAATCAAGTGTGTGCATATGTATAAAGATTTCAGTTCGCCGAACTCTCGAAGCTGGCCTGCAACGTATATGCTTGATTCGAAGGGATCCTCGAACTATCTCTGAAACGTAGAAGTGCGTGCGTGCGTGCGTGCGAAATCAAGCAGGAGCTTAGAAATTTGTGTAGCATCGTCGTGGAGAGAGTTATCACAGCCGGGGAAAGTTTTGATCGCGACAAGTTTGCCTGGCACACGACGACACGAAAGCCTGCTACTACTGCTGCTGCTGCATTGACGTTTTGACATATCGCGCACATATCGTCAAAGTCTATACGCTCGGTATTTAGGACACGCGGGAGATGCCGAGGCTTCGAGCGGAACAGCTTCAAAGACGCTGCCAACAGCAGTGCGCCAGCTGGTCCCGGACTTGGCTAAACTAGTTCCTCGCGCGGCGCGAGGCGAGCGCTCGGAATGCCAAGGATATGATTACTCAGGTAAATGCAGCTCTATATATATACGTGTGCCTTAGCAGATTGCACCTGCGCATCTTTTCTATAACGCTATCGGCGTGATGTGCCTCCGTGATACTTGCCTGTAATATGCTCAGGGTCTAGAGTTCCGGCGAGTTTCGTATAAATATACAACTGGGTGCCAGCGAACTTCGGTATATACATCGGAGCGCACTTGCGGGGAAGTGTATATATAGATAGGTAACCGCGAGCGCACGGGCTTCGATGCGTTATTAGCAGGCGGAGGGACGGGATGACTGATGGCTTCCGACTTTTGTTTGTTTTTCATTTCGAGCCAAGTTTTTGCGGAGGTGTAACCAATTTCGATATAGAGGCGCAATATATACAGTCCATTCGGTTATTTCGGATCGGCACTTGCGAGAAATATAGGTCAACTTTGTTACTGTGCTCCTGCTGCTGCTGCTGCTGCTGCGGCAACGTGATTTCAATGTTATCATGGTTGTCAAAGTTATTTTTAGAACTACAGAATCGATTTTGCAGCAACAAAACGAGTTGCATAGTTATTAACGTTGTTTACTCCGTTCGTTCGATGGCGATCGTTAATTACTGTTCGTTAGGTCTATACTCTGTAATGCTATTTATATATACATGCGAATACGTTTTTCTTTACGGAAAAATATTCATTTTTATAGCCTTAGACCGCCTGGCCAATGTGTGTTTTCTAGAAAGTGTTGACTTTGTTCCATTTTGCTTGGACGTCGGAAATATAATAGCAGCACACAGCTTTTTTTGGAACAATTATAAATGTGAAAAAAAAAACAACAATAGCCTTATATTATTTAAGTAGAATTGTGTCGGGTAGCGTTTCGCCTAACTTCCTGAATTGAATTTGAGGTGCGTTAAATTTATTTATGTTCTGCTTTTGACTCAGAAAACTATGTTCATTTACTGGACTCTAAAATGCAATAAACTTATAACTTGATTTTTTAGTGTCATGCACGGTTCTCAATTATGCAAATCTAAAAATTTCCTTTTCGTAGAGGTAAATGCAGTGATCAATTTCATAAAATCGAACAAAAGTCAACATTAAATATTATCTCTGCGTTATAGCTTATGAGAGTATGAAATCGATAACTAGGAAGATTCTACAGCCTAAACAATTAAATTTTCAATGGTAAATGAAGCACATTCGTAACCCAATACGTGTCCTTCTGAACAAAGTTGGCTTGTCAATTTCAGACAAACATTATCATATTAATGATGACATTTTAGTAACAGACCTGCATCAACATGATTTTGTAAATGCTGTACATAGGTTATCTAAACGGTATGATGTTACGAACTCCAGAGCTGATATTGCTATTTGCAGAATGATTTCATTGTTACGTATTATAATATCATATTGATACTTGCGAAATTGACTTTTGTATGCATAAAAAATATATATATATATATATATATATATATATACACTGAAAATACCTTAGGGCTCCCGCGCCACGAACTAGTGCCCTCACTCTACGAAATGACGTGTAGTTTCAGGCCTCTGGTTTCGGGCTGCTGGTTTGCGGGTGCCCGAAATTCGTGCTACTGGTTGTCTGAAAACGAGTCTGACGGTGGCGCCTCCGGTGATTTCGACCTGATGCAGCCCGAAATTCGTGAATACGTTGCACGAAAATCTAGGGGGCGCTTGATACCGGCAAATCGTACATCTGTTGCCCTAAGGTATTTTCAGTGTAGTTTTAAAATGAAATCATTTTTTCCAATTAGAGAAAGGTTCTTTTGGTTAGTGACCAGAACTTTTAGGTAACATCGGAATTTGATTGGCTTGGTACTATTGATAATTCAATAAAGTTATATACATATTAAATAAGGCAAATAAATGAAACATATATGCGTTATTGAGTGAAAATCAAAACTCCACATACTATCATTAATATTTTATTACGTTTAGTACGCCAGAACATGCTTTGATGTACGCTAAAACTACAATTAAGGTGACATTTTAGGTAGAATTTGAAAAATTCGGTTAACAATTATATTAAACCGACATATTTCATCGTAAAAAATGTTCAACTTTTGAAAGCTTTTTAAATATTTCAGTATTTGATATTTTCTATTTGTATCTACAAAATATAACTTTTAATAGATTTTAAAATCCAAAACTAGTACATTACGCGTATCATACAATATTTTATAGCAATGCCAAGATCACGCTTATTAGAACATATTTTTCTGGTTTTCCATTTCGATTAGAAATACTGCTGGATAGAAAACATATTTTTGTCATGGTGCAATAACGGCGTACGAGAAATAATATAACGAACCTTCTGAAAGCTTTTCGATCTTTTCATGCGTCACAAAAACAAGTTTATCACGCGACCGCAACGGAATAGTCTCACGCTGCTCTGCGGTTGTCATGTGACTCGTGGCAATTAATTTATGACGACTATCGAATCATTCTGGAATATTATCTACAGCGAAAAAATCATTTTAATACATTTCTATAACTACGAACTGCTTGTAGATCAATGACAATAGAAAGTGCCTACATTAAGTTCGTATTGATCGTGTGTTAATTTTTCTCATAAATACCAGTATTAACCTTGGTATATTATTGCTCAATGAAGCTATAACATTTCATCGAGCATTAAGGGGACCTACCACCTTAAATTGTAAAAAAATGAAAAATCGGATTTTATTTTTATATTAACATTAAATTGTTTAAAAAATGTATTAAACAAATTACATTTTTAACATTTTTAAACATATATTTTGTTTAAATTAAAGATAACTTTTTAAGATTTAATTTACTTACAAATCCCTACACTCATGTCAGAACTATGTGTATTTCAAACATGTTTTGTAAAGTTTTAGTGCTCTTTGATTCCTAGAACTGAAGTAAGTCTGCGGTGAGTGAAAAAATGGAAATTGTGAATTTTGGCCTTCGGAGACATGTTGCACCTGGTATTTGGTACATATAAAAATTGTTTCTTGTTCTCTATAGTTTTTTTAAGTTTATATGTTTGTTTAATACATTTTTAAAACAATTTAATGTTAATATAAAAATAAAATCCGATTTTTCATTTTTTTACAATTTAAGGTGATTAGGTCCCCTTAAGGCGAAAGAACGAGTAAATTTTTTATTTATATAAAGCGAAGTCGAAAACCTATTTCCACGGAAACGTTCCCTCTGCGCTCGTATGCAGCTAACCGGAGATTGTCTCTAACCCTTCGTATATATGTGCGTGTATAAAATGACGGCTCGGGAAAAAGATATGTAAAATTTACACGGATCGATGTAGTATGTACGTGAGTTCCAGTAAAATCCATAAAAAAAAACGCGCGTACCTTACTTACACCTTCTTGTGAATAAAGAAATAATCAGTCTCATGCGAATCGTTTCCGAGCTTCGTATAACAAGTATAAATAGCAAGTTTTCATTTTATCGAATTCCTATATATGCTCCAAAAAGTTCACAGTTGAACTGATGCATTCGCAGAAGTCTCTACATTTTAACTTTCAGATTTACGTTGAAAAAGATTCTGCATCTGAATTAGATCAATAATCGGCAAGAATTTTAATTACTCCGCTTTTCAGCTTCGCCAAAGTTATTAACTTCCTCGAGCATGCTTGTTAGTATAGAAATCAGGACTTGAAATCATCCAGCAGACTGTTAATAACCATTTGATAACATTGGCCTAATATTGGGAAGCTGATCTAACATCGGGCCAATATTGGTCCATTATCCAAACATCGAGACGTACGTTCTCTCGGAGGCGCGGCGTTGCAGCCGTCGCCTCCGAGAAACAGCGGCAGCATACCACCCCAGCCCAGCAGCTGAAACTGACCTGATTTCGAACAATTACTCCTTCGGAGGCTAGCTCGCCTCCTAAATCTTCCTGCTTTTTATGTCTCGAGAAATTCCGCCGACGCTTTCCTCCGCGAGTTCTTTTATTGCGATGGCGGCCGCAGGGTGTTAAATTTCACATTTATCTATCGGCTCCTTTTCGCATTTTTCGGAGCCTCGAGAACACGGAGATGCCCTTATATTCCTCTTATTTTCCCAGCTCTCGCGTTTCAGCCACTTGTGCGATCGAAGATGCATTGCGCCCTGTATATATACACACACACACGCACACACACACACACACACACACACATACTAGTGGGGCTTCGCCCCCCTGCTCGCTCCGCTCGCTAACCCCTCATTTTAGAGTTTTGTTTTCAAAATTTATTTTTATGATTAGTTAAGTCAATTATATATATATGATGATCAAACGGCTGTTGAACAAAGATTAAATGCATATAATAATAACAATTGAATCCAATCACATATTGAGATTTTGACTAGAATTTTAAAAAAAATCCTACAGCTAAAAATTATAAACACTTGCATCAAGTAGCTAACATTCAAAATCTTCCAAATTATAAAATACTTTTTTCACGAGAAGACGGACAACAAAAACATTTATATAACAAACCACTAACCCCTGAATTGGTGCTATTATAGTTTCAGACTCAGGTTTGCCAAAAAATTTTGATCTTTGCGTATATCCTAAAGAATTACCAGAAAATCATTCACAAGATACATATTTAAATAAATCATCGCAATTTGTTGATCCGATGGTTTTCCCATTACTGTTTCCACTAGGTGATTTAGGATGGAGTACTAATTATTTTCAAAATTATCAGCCAAAGGAGAAAAAAAGCTCATTCTTTTGCAATATTATTCATACAGACTTGCATATCGACCGAATCAAACAAATTTTAGTCCTTTATTGTATGCGGGAAGATTAACTCAACAATTTTTTATACATTCTTACGTGATGATAGAAAATAATCGCTTGAATTATTTGAGAAGTAATCAAAAAACATTAAGGATAGAATGTTATCAAGGCTTATTAGATGCAGTAGTTAATAGTGCTTCAAATATTTCTAATAATTTTGAAACAAAAGAAAAAATCGGGAATCTTTTTATTATACTACCATTAACATATATTGGAAGTCCTAAATATATGCAACAACATTATCAAGATGCAACGGCTATTATAAGAAAATGTGGTAGACCAGATTTATTCATAACTGTAACATGTAATCCGAAATGGAAAGAACTAAAATTAATTTTAAAACGATTTCAAAAAAATACAACTCCAAATGATATACCTCACATCACCGTTAGATTATTTCACACAAAATTACAATCAATATTGAATGATATAATACATGAAAAATATTTTTGGTAAAGTATTAGCTTATGTATATACAGTTGAGTTTTAAAAACAAGGTTTACCACATGCACACATTTTAATAACATTATATCCTGATAACAAAATAATGACATCTGAACATATTGATAAATATATATCTGCTGAAATAATTTCAAATAATGACAAACTTAAGAAATTAATTATTAAACATATGCTGCACGGACCTCATAATAATAAAAGTCTATGTTTGAATAATAAAAACAAAAAATGCACAAAAAAATTTCCGAAACCTTTTGCTGATATAACTACAATACAAAAAAATGGTTATCCACAATATAAAAGAATAAATAATACTTCTGATAATCATGTTTATAAAACTCGATTCAATGAGAAAATTCCAGTCAGTAATGAAATGGTTGTACCATACAATAAGTTTTTATTAATGAAATATAAATGTCCTATAAATGTTGAATATTGTGCTTCTATACAAAGCATAAAATACATCTTTAAATATATCCATAAAGGTAGTGATAGAGCATTCGTTAAAATTCAAAAAGATGATGATTGTAACAATAATGATAAATTTGATGAAATTAAAAATTACGTTGATGGTAGATATTTAAGTTTAATCAAAGTGCCAGCAATACAAAAGCAAACGTCAATGCTAAGTATAAACACATTAAAGTGTTAATAATACAAAAGCAAAGAAAAAACGTTATAAGAATTATTGTTTTCTTCCAATGAAAAAAATTAAACAATAAATATAAAAAAAACGCACTGTATATTTACCTCCTGGGTGGTGTGGAAAAAATATAAATTTATAAAATAACAAATACAAATTTATAATAGTTACAAAAAAAGTCGTCTGTCAGGGTTGCGAGGGGGGGGGGCCTTCAAATTATTCAAATTACATGGAAAACGAAAGAATTTTACCTTATTTGCGGGGGGGGCGATTGTGGGGGGGGGTATGGAGGGGTTGCGGGGGGGAGTATACACAAAATAATTATATAATATAGGAAGATATACACGTACGCATATAGCACTTCGGCATCTCGCTTGTTTACTTCCGTCCCGGTTTTGGCTTCGATATGAAAAATTATGCCTCGGTGCGTAGATTATTATTCCTGAAAGAGATCTTGTGGTTGTCTAGTTCTCGCGTATAATGGATTTTAAATTACTGAACAAACAGATACATCTGTACCAATGAACTAGCTACACGTTATCATGTTTATACACGATTTTGCTCATTATTTAATCAGCGTTAATTTTGTAGTAAGAGCAGAGTAAGCTGGCTCAGTTGCTTACTGTTCTCGGTAACTTATACTACAGGCTTTCATTTCCGCGTATTCGATAACGAGCACGACGCTCATTAACATACTCTTGCTGTCGATCCAAGCATATAATTTCCTACAGGGTGTTTTCCACAGAAATCCGTGGCGCTTCAAAATGAAATCGCACATATAGAGTACCGGAAGCAATGATAATTTGCTCCGTTTAGAGCGTTCGCTTCTGTTCAGCTTGTGGACCTAGTCCGAAACTGAATCGCGCTTGCCTCTGCCTTAACCGCGAAAACGGCCGGGCAAAGAAGGCATCTCTCTCTCTCTCTCTCTCTCTCTCTCTCTACTTTATATTGCGCGGCCATAAAACTCGAGTGAAAAGCGCGAAAACACGGATGAGCTTTTACCTAATAGTGCAGCCAGTGGCAGCGATCCGTTTCCATTGCGGACGGTAATTTCGAGCGATTGCCCCGCAGCCATTGATCTCCGCCGGCTCTATCCCGTCGTCCCGGAAATTACGCACGCGGCCCATTGCCGGCGACGACTTATCTCACTTTGATCGTCTATGCATGTGTATGTATGCCGAGTACGAGCGCATTTTGGCCTTGGCTAATCCCCCGCGGCAGAATACAGAGACGTATTATGCACCGCGAGCAAAAGCTCCAAACTCTCCTGATGGTAATTGCTGGGCCGCTTTTATTCCTCGATTCTTAAGCACACTGTTGTACGCTGCGGACTAATGCTGCTGTAAGACCTTTCTCGATATTGAGGCGCATGCTGATCGCGAGTTTCCATGTATACAAAGCTTCTTATCGACTTGTAACTTATAAGACTCTGACGTTTTTACGAGAACGGAATCATATTGGTTATCGATGATTAAAAGATCGCGAATACAAGCTGTGACATTACTCGATGTATTGTTCAGATGATATATAAAAGTAGAATATCACTCTAATTCTAGTTTTCCGAAGAAGAAGCTGTCATTTTGAAATGAAAAAGTTGCATAGTCTGCAGTTTACATTTTTCAGCACAAAAGGCTATGTTGTGAAAGGAGTTGTTTCAAGCCTTTGAAGAAAATAATTAATCCTTTGAAATTCGCAGTAATGTTTTTCTGGATACAACAAACGCTGATGGAACAGTTTAGTTGAAAATTTTTCATTATTTTCAACGTCGATCATCCAGTGCTCAAAAATTTTTCAGCTTTTTCTTCTTTTCTGCCATGCGTAGTAAACAAGAAATGTGAAGTTATAACGAGTAAAATATTTTGTTATTTTAGTCGTAACCGATTTTGATCGGAATAAACTAAATACTGACATAATTTTCAGTCTTGCTGAAGTAAAGCAATAAGCATTATGGATTCGTAAATATTCTAAAGTATTAAAGTCCAAGATGTTGAATCCGAATGACGGAGGAAATTAGTGTCGTAATTCCTTCGGGCACAGATTAGTTTCGAACTTTGAACCCAGCTGGAATTATGATAATTTAATCTGAAATGCAAGAAAATTATCATACAAAGTAAAATAAGTTTCGAAAGAAGACGAACGGCACGCTGATTCGGAAAATGAAACTTTAGATACATATGTTGCCGCCGGTTTGTAATTTAAACTTACGAATCTTTGAAGCTTATTTAATAATAATTGCAGTATTTGTTTCTTTAGCAATTTTAAACTGTTGTGTGTGAGATATAAGTTGTCCTCCAGCAAATGTGAGTTCAAGTTAAAAATGCATATTGCCATGATAATAAACAGCAATCGCGTATACAATGAAAGATCAATAATCAGTACAGTAAAGCAACCAAAGCTGCCTTGCACTAATTTGACCCCAAGAGCAGACTAAAATTGGCTGCCGCAATAACTATTCATAGTTGCATTCGCCTACAAGGGATCAGCGAAACAAGGCACGGCTGAATCGTACCAGTTCATCGAATTTCGGCGCATGAACTCGGCCAGCATCGTGGTGCCCCGTGCCCGGGCAATAATGATCGGTCCCCCCATATAGCTCTGGATACTTCGCGGATTAGCATCGAGGCATTTAACTGTTTAATTGAATACGGAGAAATACAGCGACAGCCGCAACCGCGCCTACCGCTATACCGAGAGCTTTTCCCGTGACGACCGGTGCTAATCTCTCATTATTACACGCCCCGATAACAATTAATGACCTTTCGTTAGCTATGTAGCTGCGCGCTGCTCGACAACAATTTGGCCGAGGTTATCAAGGAACGAAAATTGCCCCAGCTCTGTCGTAGACGCAAGCAGATATGGCCCAAGTGTATACGGTATGTGCGTGTGCGTTATGTCTGCTCGGATTTTAGATTAATAACTACGCGGGTTCATCGTTGGAATTCCGAAACTATCGGAGCGCGCAAACTAGCGCGTTATAAATGTATATAATATAATGGATGCTGATGAGTTGAAATTGCATTCCAGCATAGCCAATGAAAGAAAGAAGAAGCGAAGAATTCGCGTTATGCTTCAGATTAATTTTATTTTGACACGGTTAGTAGTGATTAAATTCCGCATTGATGGGAAACAAGTGTGCCGTGCGCGATTTCGATGATTATTCACGAAACGTTAATTATACTGATCCCGATCAATTAGATATTGTATTATTGAAATGTTTACTCGATCGTGGTTTGTAGGCTAATCGAGAGATTGAGCATGTAGATTTGATTTTTGGGTCCGAAAAATGGAGGTCGTATTACGCGATGTTTGTCTCGTATCGAGATATAACTTTATTACATTATATTGTATCCCAAACTATTGCTATTTTTAACTGAACTTTTAACTGAAATTTGCATCACACTGTCAGTATTTCGAGAAAACGAAATGCAAATCAGAACGATGCAAGACTGTCTGGCTGAATCGACCTAAAAATACAAATGACGTGAGTTTTGCTGGTAAATATATGCACAAAATTGCCCCAATTAGTGAGCATGAGAAAAACGAGACGTATATAAGAGCTATACGAAAGAAGGACACTGTATGAAAAAACACGGCTGCTCCACTTAAGGCGTGTGCATCGTAATGGTATCGACAGAGGTCTATAGCTTCTCCTCGTCGATATCTGATGCACGAAGCGTCATTCGAGACACTTGCGCTGTTTCGATTATTTACCGTTCCGCAGTAATGACGAAATTCATTTTCTACGACGTCGAGCTGCGAAGACCAAGACCCTGCGCTGTCTGTAATCCTTATCGACGCTTGCATTAGCCGTAATCTCAGCCTGTTAAATGGGCTTTAGGCCACGGATTTTCCGCATTAACACTCGATGTCGGTCGGCGCGCGGAAGACGCCCGACTTCGATCCATTTCTCGACCCCCCTGTACATCCACTGTGGTCCTGGCCGAGCTGACGGAACCGCCTCCGTATATATACATGCGGAGAAAAGAGCATCGAAAAGCCAGCGCGTATAGTCGTGCAGCACGCGATACATCGATGCGCCCTCGATGAAAAAGGACGATGCCACATACAGTTGGTGTATAAAGGCGACCACGCGCGCGGGGAAGTACAAAAGATAAACAACGAGAGGAGGATAAACGAAGGGGAAGCTGCTGTCGGGTGGTGGCGAGAGGCGCGCGGAGATAGTCTGGCCGGACGAGAAGGAACAATAAAAAGAGTAGCAAAGAGAACGAGGGTGATAATGGAGAAAGACGCGATGTCGCGCTCGCCCAATAAAAATTACCATTGTAGCTGGTATTGTATTATGTCGATAATAACGATGTCAAGCGCACATCGGAGCTCTCTAATAGTGTCGTAATTAAGGCGATGAGAATCTGATGTAAAAATACCGAGTACGCATATAAAATTCGAGTCGCTGCAAACAAATGTTATTCGACGCTGATTCTTCGATTTCCCATCCGTTCGACGCGGCAGCGGCGGTGGCTCTAAAAATACGACGCGTGATAAAGCTCGCGAGTAGTTTCTGCCGAGCTACAAATAGAACTCGACGGAGAAAACGTCGTACAAGGCACGTATGAGTTGCAAAGCGCGACAAATAACGGATATACGACGAGCGGTTTCGCGTCTCGTCGGCACACTCGCTATCATGTATATGTGTGCACATACATATAAGGTCACGCGAGAGAGGGCGATAAAGGGGAGGGTCTATATCGCCGAGAGCAAGATTTTCATTGATATGTATTTATGCGCGATAAATCTTGCCGCTCTTTTTTTTGCGCGCCGCGGCGTACGTTAAACGCGATTATCATTCATTAAAATCGAATATTTCGTGTCGTCGTCGTCGTCGGGGTAAATCGCGTTACTTATTCGACTTTTCGTATTTTTGGATTTACGATGTAGGATTGCGATGGTCGCGTATATTCATTCGATTATTTTCATACTTGATAGCATTAACTGCTCTGCAAGAGTAATATACTTTAGGCGAGAGTATGAATAAAAAAGTGCGGATTGTTTGCTTGGTGTTTGAAAAAATTATACAAGCACAGCTTTTCGATGGTATAAAATGTACATAGCACAGGCTTTCAAGCTATTCGTGCGAAAAGTAAAACGGGTATTTTTAACTTAGAAACGAAAACGTGATACAGAGTGTATACACTTTTATATACATATTTTATCGTGCTTCCATACTTTTATGCTTGGACATAAATGTTGCAAATGTATACACAACCCGAATAAATTCAAGTCCAAACGACTCCGATCTTTCTTCCCAGCATATACGAATTAGTCAAATCGCGTATCGCGTAATTTACGCGGAAAAGTTTCACGAGGCGAACAGACAAAGAGAGATTCGTGCCAGCGATCGGTGATCTGCGAAACGCCCCAAGTATTATCAATTTTCGGACGCAGTTCGCACGAAAAATGCTCCCGGCCGCCGGAATATTAAGTACAGTCGCGGGATTTATGAGGGTAATTTAAGCAGCTACGAGTATTGCAGTGTTTTACTCTCCTTCTGTCTGCCCACCCTTCCTCCTATTTCTCCTGCTTCTCCTACGAATCCAAGTTAACTTTGTTGCCAGCGATCCGCCGGTATTAATCGTCGAGTGTTTATTTCCCCGTAGACAAAAGTTTTCCCTTGTATTTATTTCCCTGTAGGTACTGAATTCTGAGGACACGGCAAACTCTGTACGAGGCAGATTCTTAAAAATGAATTATCTTTGACTTCCAGGACTTTATTGTTATTTTTTTTTTTTTTTTTTTTTAAG
>CM053170.1:70045429-70100745 GCA_012977825.3 Pteromalus puparum
AGTGGCATTTCGAACTCGAAAGTTCATCGCCTCATCTACGCAAGCCTTCCACGTATCCCTATTTTGTGCTAACCCTATCCATTTCGCGCCGCCCGTCCGATTTCAGTTAAGTCCGCTTTACATTGTCCTCACCCTGCGTCTAGGTCTACCTAGAGGTCGCGATGTATTTGGCTTTCCTTTCATTATACGCGCTGCCGTGCGATCAATTTCCCATTCTTGCAACGTGCCCTGCCCATCTTAGTCTTCGCGATTTAATTATTCTGTTTATATTCGGTGACGCGTATAGGTTATGTAGCTCGTCGTTGTGCAGTTCCTCCACTCCCCGGTTTCCTCATCTTTCTTTGGCCGTATATTTTTCGCAGAACCTTATTTCGAACACCCTAAAACGGTTTTCTTCCGCTTTAGTAAGCGCCCAAGTTTCGCACCCGTACAGGATTACCGGCATTATTATAGTCCTATATATCCTTACTTTTACATTCTAGACAGCAGTTTTGATTTAAGTAATCTATTCACGGCGTAGTAGCAAGCATTACCCGAATGAAGTCTCTTGTTAATCTCGGCTTTAAATTTCGTTTCGATCATTTATGGTTGTGCCTAAATATCTGAATTCGCTAACCTTTTCAAAAGTATAATTCCGACTCTAAGATCACCCTCACCTTCGCAAATGCCCAATTTATCCATGATCATATATTTCGTTTTCGATTCGCTCACCTCTAACCCGTGTCCTCAGCCGCCTTTATGAGAATTTCCGCGTTTCTCGCTACGCGCTGCACCGTTATCCCCTAAGTATGTCCAAGTCATCCGCATACCCTAGAATTTGTGTTTTCCGTTAAGGGTGCACCTAGGCCCGCTAGTCTGCATTTTTCTAACAACATATTCTAGCGTAAGTTAAAGAGTACTGTAGAGAGACCGTCACCCTTGTTTCAACCGTCGCGTATCATGAATGATTCGGATACGCTACCGCCTACTCGGCCTTTCCCGTGCTTCCGTTCAGACATATTTGAATTAATTTCACGAGTTTTTTTGGTACTCCGAGGAGCACCAGGATTGAAACATTTGCTTCGTTTGATAGAGTCATACGCTTTTTTAAAGTCTATAAATAGTTGTGTATTGTTTCGCAATGTCCCATTTTTTCTCTAACAACTGTCTTATAGTAAACATTTGATCGCACGGTCGACCTGTTACGCCGGAATCCACACTGATAGTCTCCTATTATATCTTCCGCGAAAGGGCGGTGAGTCTGGCCTGTATTACGTTTGAAGAACTTAGCAGGTAGCTAAAAAGTGAGATTCCCGGTAGTTATTCAATCTGTCTTACTCCCTTTTTGAAAATCGATATAATGATAGATTCTTTCCAGTTTCCGGTATCGTTCCATTTTTCCAAATAGCACATACTAGTTCAAAAATTTGAATGTAAGGCGCGGCCCCGTATTAAGTAGTTCAGCTGGTATAGAATCGTTTCCCGCGGCCTTATTGTTTTAGTGTTTTTGATCGCGGCTTCTACTTCTGTAGGTCGGTTCTTCCATATGGAGTTCGCGCAGTGTGGATTTCGTCCGTCTCCGTTTTCTCGCAGTTTTCATGTACGTTTAGTACACTTATCAAAATATCCTCTCCACAGCTTTAGCAGTTCATTTTCGCTTGTAACGAGATTCCCCCCTCATCTTTCATTAATTGCGATCTACTCTGGAAACCCTTCCTAATAGCGTTACTCTTTTACATCTCGCGCGGGTTATTTTCCTACTATTAGTTTCTATTTTTCTAATCTGATTCTTTTGATACTCGCGCTTTTTGTTCCTGTAAATCGCCGCCCACTTGCTTCTTATTTCGTGTACTCTCACGGCCCTATCGCCTCCATTGTGTACGCTGTCTAATTTGGCCTTTTTGGCGCCTTCAAACCAGAGTTCGCACTCTTCGTCAAACCATGGTTTGCTCTTTGGCTTCTTCTGCCTAGCACTTTATTCGCGCCTGTTTTATCGCTATTGCGATATCCCCCCAAGACTGTTCGGGTCGTCATCTACCTCCGTCGGTGCATCCGTTATTCGAGTACCTGAACCGATTCCTATTTCTACTTGAACTTAATTCGTTTAATCCCGTTCCGTAGCTTTTCAATATCGAACGTTTCTACTTTGCTCGCCCGTTTACTATTTGCCCAGCTACTAATTTGGCTCTTAATTTGGCCACTACTAGAAAATGATCCGAGTCGCAATCCGCCCCCTATAGGTTCTTACGTCGAGCACGTTCGTGTGCGGCCTCTTATCTATAAGAAGTGATCGATTTGATTTTTCGTGGCTCCGTCCGGCGATGTCCACGTTACTTGTGTATATCCTTGTGCTTGAAGCACGTACTCTTACTATAAGATCTTTTGCCGCCGCGAAATTTATGACTCTAAACCGTTATCGTTGCTGGTTTCGTGCAGACTTTCCTTGCCTATAGTGGGCCTAAACATTTCCTCTTTCCCTATTTAGCGTTGAATAACCCCACTACTATTTGGTGTCGTAAGACGCGAACTGGTCGATTAATTGCTCCAAGGCTTCGTAATAAAGATCCTTCACCTCTTCCCTCTTTGTCCCTCCGTAGGACAATGCACGTAATAACCACGTAATTGTACCAGCGCTCCTTCGATGACGATATACGAAGTCTGTCGTTTACGAATTTGAAACTTTTAACCGCGTGATAATTCTTTTGCTAATCAGAAATCCGTACTAGGGAATGTCCTCGCGCCCCCGTAATAAAGGTGAAGTTTTCGTTTCCTAACATACGCTATCTGCACACGAGTTTCTTGTATAGCTACAAGTCTAGATTGTACCCGCAGCTTCTTAAGATTTCCCGGTACGCGCCTGCTCTGTATAAAACTGGCGCACATTCCACGTTCTACCTTTAAGTCCTATTGATTTTGGTTTGGTTTTGGTTTTTTTGAGCCATGGTAGTAAGTGACACCACGCGTTTTGGATCCTGTTTCCGGATCGCAGGTGAAATCATCCGTTTAGAGGTGATAACTCCCATACCCTCTAGAACTAAGTATGAGAGCTTTGCCGACTTTGATAAGGACGGAGTCAGCTCATCGTCGGGACACACTACGAATCACGCTCGTATCCTAACGCCCCCTGCAGGCAGCGCGCCTACGCTGGCTTCGTTGCCGTGTGAGATAGATTATAGACATAGTTAGGTAGGAAGAGAAAGTGAAATAAGAAATATTGTTGAGTGTTCGTTGTTGTGGTCATTGTTGTGGTGCTTGCGTAGTGTTTCTAGATGAATGCGTTCGATCGCCAGTGTGGGCTCATCACACCCACGCCCGGGCCTATCGGCTGTCCGCGGCTGCTTATTCGATTTATTCGCAGCTAACCTCTTTCTCAGGGGCCGTTCCTCTATCCGCAACCTGAGGACGCGCCGTGTAGTGGTGATAGGCACCCACCCGTCCGCTCTGGACGCACAGACTTTATTGTTATATACAAATAAAAATGTAGTATTTTTCGAGTATTCATTTCTTATTCAAATCTTCTTCTTGGTTCCGAGGAAATTGCTTTTTGTCGTGCAAGCAGCTGACAGAAATCATTTCAACGAAAATTCTAGTTTAGCATTAGGTTTGTTGGAAAAAGCTAAGCAAATTTTAATATTTTTCTTCTACAAATTGAACTTTTCCCTCACAATATTTTTGTCTTTTTAATGATAATAGTTTATCTGTATTAAAATATCAGTTAACATATAGGTATCCTAAAAAAATCTACATAGCATTTATCTTTCAGGAGAATAATAAACAGAGTTGTGGTAGTTCATTTTTATTTACTCAGTAGTTTCTCTAGCTCATAGTGCTAGCTTCATTGAAAATAAAATGACTCGGTTTACCCGCGCACAGTAGTAGAATTCATTCAACCTCGCAAAACAAAAAGTTGGAAGAAAATAAGAGCCAACAATATACAATCCGCTAAGAGAAAACTGAGTTATTAATTTGCGCAGTTTCGCGAGAGCATGCAAAAAAGTTGAAGCAAAATACGCATTGTTAGGTGGAGCCAGACGCGTGTGCATGCACCTCACACACACATACACACACACACACACACACACACACACACACACACACACNCCACACACACACACACACACACACACACACACACACACACACACACACACACACACACACACACACACACACACACACACACACACATATCCATTTACCAGCTAACGCAAGCCAAATGCGTACACTATTCTTAGTTGTTCATTCAGAAGAAAAATAACGACCCTTAGTCCCTTGACTGGTTTATACACATGTCACCTCGCATAATGTCGCTTAAACTTTCCGAGACTGCGCTTATATGCAAGCAAACAACGGCGGCGAAAAAATTGAAGAGAGAAGAGAGAAGGGGGAAAGGGCAGTGAGAGAGAAAGAAAGAAAATAATTGCGCGCAAGAGTCCGCTGGCGTCAGAAAGAACCTAAATAAAATGTTGTTTTGCTTAAGCCAGAAGTTTTTTTTTCAGCGAGAGTTCATTAGTCGCGGCAGCTGAGAGCGAATCGGCAATCGACGGAAAACGTGGGTGTGGCGTACGTGCAGTGCGCTAAGCAATTTCACGTCATCAATCGCAAGTGTTCAGAGCGTAATTAACTAATTGCAAGAGGTGTGAAATTTTCAGCGTGCACGAATGCACGCGACAAATGTCAAAAGGTGCGGAATTTCGCAATTTAATTTGGCTGAATTCATTGTTAATAATTTGGCTTTTTAATTAGAACGACAAAGCTATTGAAAGTATTTCATCAATTATATGGTGCTATACAAGTCATGGGAAATCGATACTAATTCAAACCTTGCACCGGTTCGTTAATTTTATTTAACGAACAAAAGTTGCTCGCCACTCGGACAATCGGTATGTAAAAAAGTTTAGCGTCAAATCAATTTAAGGTGTTTTTATCCGCTTAATTAACTCATTAGTTGCGTCATACTCAGCGATTAGATGTATAGTCAGTCAACCCCCATTTCACGCACGTACCCGCAAGCAGACTATATACAGAGTCATCATCAGAGGACCGTAAGAATAGCGATAGTCGATCGCAGCGGTTATATCTGAAAGAGACCCGTCACGATTCGTGGTCGACAAGCAGGGGCTTATTTGCATTTTGCGAAAGATAAACAGAGACTACCTCTGCGGTCGGCCGTATCGAGACGCGCATCGATGAGAATGTACACACAGAATGGCTAAGGCACTGGGTAGTCCGGTCAGTCTCAGCAGTCGCGTGCCCATGGGATCGCAGATAAATGCGAAATTGCCGGACATGCGCGCGCGCCAGAGAGAGAGAGAGAGAGAGAGAGAGAGAGAGAGAGAGAGAGAGAGAGAGAGTACGGACTTGCGGAAGATCGGTTGGCCCGGCTATAAAGAGATGGAGATAAATCGAGCGACAGCGGAGAGATAAGCGAATGCACATAGCCGGACTCGAGCTTAACGATTGTGTTTGGCGTGCCAGAGCGCGCTTGCTGAAAAGTTGACTTTTTGCCGCTTCGCGAATGGCGTGCTAAATGATGTAAACAGCCGAGGCATCGGGATTTATACGCGAGCAATCGTGCACGAGTCCGTCCGCTTTGCTAGTTGTATACTCCCACACTGTTTACCTTTCAATTTGTTGAAATATTTGCTTGGATAATTGATGGGTGCAGGGCGGCGGGTTCGCGTTTATAGTTTTTTCCATTCAATTTTCTCCCGAGCAATAAGTATAGGAAGAGAGAATTGTACAGATTTTTTTTTCGAACAGATTCGATTATATACTTGTACAAATTCAGCTAAGTTATTTGGAGCTAATTTGAAAGCTCATCGCTTCACGTCGCCGAAACTAAAACAAACAGCCTTGCGAATTTTGCACCTAAAGTAATGATCTTAAGTACTTAACGGCAGGGCGATTTCCACATGCAAGTTCTGCTGGTTGGCAAAATGCCTAAATTAACATGCTTCATAAGATTAAACTGCCTAAACCCGAGAGTACAGCTCTGCTGTAAATATGTGATCATAATCTTTTACCATCCGGACAAAAGAGGAGTGGCGTAGTACATTAGAGTAACTAGATTATAATATTTAACCAGTTTAAAGCCTATATTGACATTATCATGATAATATGTGTGTAGCTCGTGCTTCCACGATGATATTTATAGATAGATATAGAGCAATTTACTCGAGTTTAGTCGATTATTCATGTAATTTTGATCGTGCAAGCGAGTACATATGTTTATGAATACTTGATCATACATGTCTACAGCGCTAGCTGTGCTTTTCACTTCATTATTTGTGCATTGCGCAAAATATTTAACAATTCCGACGGCGCTTCGGAGTTTTAGAATTGTCTTAATTTCTCGAGAGTGCTGGTACATTTTCACCGAGTGTATTGTGAATTACTTTTATGCGACACCTTTTCGAAATCGCATCGATGTTTTACATTCGCATAATATAATTTAAATCTTGTTAACGACAAAAATTGAGAGCATCAAGAGTTTCAAACAAGTGTAACAAAGTCTCGTATTATTTATTATAAATGAACGTTTCCAGTGTAACTTCATTAATATTAACCTATATTAACATGTACAATTACTAATACGATAAAAAAATGATCTTTTACCATCCGGACAAAAGAGGAGTGGCGTAGTACATTAGAGTAACTAGATTATAATATTTAACCAGTTTAAAGCCTATATTGACATTATCACGATGATATTTAATAATGGCCCTTCACGCATCAAAAGCTTGTCGAGATATTATTCACGAATACGCACGAAAAGCTGGTGGCAGATGCTTTTTGCGTGATTAAAACGAAACGAAATGATTTGATTCTCCTCGATATCGGCGTGAAACCTGAAAGAATATATTATCAGTTTCGGTATATGCATGTATTATTCTATTTGTTTCATTTCACGCTTGATTTAGGTGCCAGTCAACGGCTGTCATTTCTATGATTAAAGATCGTAATCTTTAAACATATCTAAATCTGATATATCGATCGGTTTAATCTGCTGCGCAGCGGAAATATCATTGCTTACTGAATTTCATAGCTGTTTGCGCAGAGCACATCCAAACTAAATTGAATTCCAAATGATAATGGCACCGATACTCGCGCTCTAACGATGATTGATATAATCCCGTGAATAAATACAAATTTTGAAAATATACAATAGCTATTGACACAGACAAGTCAAACAGCAAAATTGCAATCCTTTGTTGATTCGATCAATTTCATTTATCTCACAACTAAATACTATACTTACTTCTGTACCAAACATTTCTGCGCTATTTTTTCACGAGCGAGCACCTGCGGACACTGATATCCTTTGTACGAGAGAGGGGAAGCGGCTCATCGCCAAATCCTCGGGCACCGTAAATTGCCGTAAACATTGCAGGGCATATAAATGCATGAGGATCAGCGTGGAATAGGAGCACAGAAGACGATAAATCATTCACCGCGCGCGAAGCGGCAGTGGAACAACAGTGCGCGCACATGTACATACCTGGAAATAACGGGGACAGATTAAGCTCAAACACAGCAGCGCGAAAGAATAAGAAAACTGGTGCTTTGATTATATAGTGAGCGAAGCGATCTGTATAGAAACAGGTACAGATACGGTCAGTCAGCTCCGTCAACAGCTGACGCTGACGCTGAGGAGAGGTCGCCTGAAGAAAAGGACGGCTGTGTGTATACGTGTGGGACGGCCAGCGGAAGGAAGAGAGCGAGTAAGTAGCATCCGGAGGCCTGACCTCAGCTCGCGAAGAGCCGGCCATTAACGGACAGGGGAGGCTGCTTCTAGCCCAGGCTTTGCATAACCTATACGCGTATAGTCGGGTGTGTACATGTATGCACGTGTACACAGAACTAACCTACCGAGAGCCGCTGGGGGAAAACGTATTACTGCAATTTCACATGCAAAAGTTATTACCTGAAATTGTCTGAAAATTGCGCCCTGCGTCGAGCCGCCCTCCTTTCGCGCCGTTGCTCTGCGCACTCTCTCTCTCTCTCCTCTCTCATCTCTCTATATCGCAGTCGCTCTTCTTTGATTTTTCAGCCGACGTTTTCTCCCTACCCTCACTCCCGCGTCCCTCCCCGCCAGGCTGCTGCTATATATTTCTTTGTGCGCCGTGGCGTTATAGATAGCTCGCTATTAACTTCAGCGTGTCATCTATATATTTTTTCGCGCTTTTTTTTCTCTCCCACACATATATCTAGTATATATTATAAAGAGTTCACGGGTTAGCGTGAAATTTTGTGCATTCGAGTGAGAGCCGGTGAGATAAAGCGTTCGCCTATAGGTGGTGCAGTGCACGCGCGTGACGCAGGAGTTTTTAGCAGCAGCGCATGAAAAATAGCGAGCTACTTTTTCTAGGATTGTGTAACGCTGAGAGCAGTTCTGAGAACGTTACAAGGACTTCTCATAAATGCATGTATGTAAATCGAAGAACAAGAGTTCGCGGTAAGCGCGCATTTAGCTAGACCGCGCGTGGAAGTGTGTCGGTATAAATACCGACAATATATATACCGATATAATACAGTGGAGAGCATTGCAGTGCAAGAGAGGAAAGAGAATAATGGTCGCCTCTTTTTCCTTGCGCCTTTGCGGTGACACAGCTCGTTAAATAGCTGTCGCGCAGTTACAGGCAGTTCACTGCACGATGGGGTGTGTGTTCGCGAGGAAAGGATCGCTACGGGTGGTACAACACTCGAGCGACGACAAGCTAGCTCTCTGGCGTCGGCGTTCGCTCGATGCGGTTTGTCTTGAGATGAGATCGGGTTAAGCCGACGTCACTGCATGTGAAAACGACGACGCTGTCTATATAATAGGCTTCTGAGTGAAAAGGAGGAAACTCGAGTGAGTGTACCTATGTCGAATTCTTAGCTTATGGGCTTCGCGATAGAATATTTACTACTTGTTTCCTTCTCGAAGCATTTCGAATTCGGATGATTGAAATAGTTCATTTTGATGAATGTTTGATTCGAAGTATATTGGTCTTGATTTATTTCCGTCGCGACGACATCCATAATTTTAGATCTCTTGACATACTGTAAAGAGCAATCTCATGGTTCGCTGCCGCGCGATTTTGAAATATTTAAATGTTTTTATTGGTTTCTGCGCTAACACTGTTAAAGTCTAAACATTTTGCGCGATTAAATATCGAGAGCTTTAAAGGAATGATGCCGCTGAAGTAATATTCATATTTTCATATTAACGGCACCGTGTGAACGATTACATTTCGTTCAAATTCTACTTAATTTCAAGATCTAAGAAAAACGGTTTGTCGTTCTCTAATTACAAACTCTCCTATTTCATTTCTAATTGGATTGAAAGAAAAAGTATTTCTGATTTGCGTATACAGGCATTCTGTTTTTACAAAATTAAAAGTTTCAATAGAACGAAAAAATTCTGCATCTAAAGTTAGGAATTCATTATTCTGTGCGTGATAGTAAAATAGCAAAGTTTGTTTTCACTCGAAAAAAAAAATAGGAAAAAAACTTTGGCGCGAAAGTTGTATGCTAGAAAACTATTGTACGATACTAATAAAACTTTTCTACGTTCATTTGTTTGAAATCACTCGCTTGATTTTTCGAAGCGCATAATCCGATATGTACGCGCTCTGTTGAGGTTCTGGTAAGCCATAAAATTAAAAGTACGAAATCCTGCGTGAAAAGTCACTGCTGATCGTTTTCCGGACAGAGTTGATTAGCCTCGACGTTTTTACCTCACGCATGTGTACGACGTATATGTGCTTTTCTATATCTCCTCTCCCTTTCCCGTCTTAGAACTGAGATAGGCAAATAAATATTCATTCTGTCGAGGGAGATCGATAAAAAGCAAAGTACGCAGAACTTACCTGCATCAGATCGGATTTTTCAAGCTACCGCGTGTATAGCTTATTTTCTACTCCTATAGCTATAGTGTGAGGGAAAAAAAAGGAAAACGGATATTGTATCTGAAAATAGGAACTCTCAAGAGCAAACGAAGTTGTATGCGATTTTATCTGGAAAAATGATATATCGTAAAGTTTGTTGTTTTATGGGAAAAAAAGTCATGAATCTTTTATCAAGTGGAAATGAAGTGGCTGTAAGTTTCTTTCAGAATTGAAACGTTCACTTGCTCGAATTTTTCATAAACAAATGCGGTTGGGAAAATTTTTCTCGGAATTTTCACAATAAACATTTTTATTCTGATTCGAATCGTAAACAGAGCCGATTGCATGTTTATAAAATCAATACGTACTGGCGGTATAATCTGAAACTTCCCTGCGTAAATCCGCTATATATACAAAAAAAGAAAAAGAAAAATATCGTGCGCAGCGAAGTTTATATATAGATAATCATGTACGTTATTCCTTTTGGCACAGGAAATTTAACTATCGATTTCTCATTCCTCGTCCTCGCGGCAATATAAGTGTCGGTGTGCGCCCGAGGGGTTGAAATAGACGAGCGCTACGAGAAGAGGGGGTGACTGAGGCTGAAGAGTGGGCTTCTAGGAGCGGGACACACACACAGTATAGAGGCTTTATATTTTGAGCGATGTCGAGTCACACACCACACAAAAGCCAGTGCCGCGGCGAACTGGAACAAAACGCTCGTTTAAAGTTACACGGGCCGAAAAATTTTCCGGTTTCGTGCGTGCGCGCCAAAGGAATACCTATATCTATACAGAGCGACACACCAAGATAAGCTCGGCCGTCTGTTCCGAGAGTATGATTTCGCCGCACCGTTGTCAATACACACAGTGTGCGGATACAGCAAAGCAAGTCAGAGATACGGAGCAGATGGCGTGACGAATATAGCGCAGAACTTGCAATTAAGCGGCGCTCCTTCTCTCTCTCTCTCTCTCTCTCTCTCTCTCTCTCTCTCTCTCTCATCTATGGTCCGAGTGTACAAAGGGGGCGTATATTTCGCAGCGAGCACACTACACCCACCGGCAATCGCTGCAGTGAATAACGGTATAGCGCGATACTATACGCCTCGGCTCGTCGTCGCTGCTGTTCTTACTCTCTATGGGTCGGTGACTTTGTATTTGCCCTGTGGTCTATAGCGTCAAAGTGCAGTAGCCATCGCACACACTCTCTATGCTGCTGAGAGGGGAAATGGGATTCTCGGAAGGAAAGTAAAGTCGAGCTTGTGGGCGGCTTTCTTCGCTGTTAGTTAGATAGAGCAATTTACTCGAGTTTAGTCGATTATTCATGTAATTTTGATCGTGCAAGCGAGTATATATGTTTATGAATACTTGATCATACATGTCTACAGCGCTAGCTGTGCTTTTTCACTTCATTATTCGTGCATTGCGCAAAAAATTTAACAATTCCGACGGCGCTTCGGAGTTTTAGCATTGTCTTAATTTCTCGAGAGTGCTGGTACATTTTCACCGAGTGTATTGTGAATTACTTTTATGCGACACCTTTTCGAAATCGCATCGATGTTTTACATTCGCATAATATAATTTAAATCTTGTTAACGACAAAAATTGAGAGCATCAAGAGTTTCAAACAAGTGTAACAAAGTCTCGTATTATTTATTATAAATGAACGTTTCCAGTGTAACTTCATTAATATTAACCTATATTAACATGTACAATTAATAATACGATAAAAAAATGATTTGCTCGATCTATGCGCTGGTCGGATTCTGTAAATAATTCAAAGCTTCATAAAAGTTATAACAAAGAGCAGGAGTCCATGAAGCAGTATTATCAATACTGCAGTATTGTATAATTAATGCTATCGATTGAAAGTAATAAATGTAAAATCTAATTTAATTTATTATTCATGTACACAATTAGCAATGATAAATATTTATGAAAACTTATGTCGATTTGAAGTAACGACGGCAACTTAACCCATAACCGTGCATATTGTGTTTGCTATCTTCCCCCCATATAGTCTGCTATACGCTATACAGCATATATATGTATTAGTCGCCTGTGCGTTGCGTAGTTCGAAACGACGCATTTACCAGCTAACCTCTAAACGCGCTGTAGTGTTCCGATTTGTGCATTTTCTCTTAGCATTTGTGAGCATCTGTTAACAATGAGTGAGAGTAGTAAGCAGTGGTCTAAAAACTATAGACAAAAAAATAAAAAAAGAAAGCTTAGTGAAAAGTTCAGCCTCTTTGAAAATCTCTCCAGTGAGGAGGAAATTTCTACAGTACAGCTACCAACCAAAACGTGCTTGTTCCAAAATGTATAATCATGCAAGTAGTGGAGTGAGTGACATAGAATCAACATATTCTGCACACAGTGATCAAGAAATGCAAGAGAATAATGACTCTATGAGTGTGAGTGGTAGTGATGAGGAAGATAACGCAGATTTAGTATCTGAAATCAATGAGTTGCGTCAGTGGGCCATAAACAACAAGATTCCTCATACTGCTTTAGACTCGCTATTGAAAATTTTAAGCCGTAGAGTCCTGTCGGATCTCCCAGTATGTTCCAAAACATTCCTGGAAAGTAATATCAAATTTGATATCAAGTCAATGGAAGTATCGGATGGTGCTGGAGAATTCTACTACTTTGGTATAATGAATCAACTTCAAGAAATAGTGAAGCCGGAGCTGCATACATCAAGTATACTAGATTTGACATTTAATATTGATGGTGTTTCTCCTTTCAAGTCTAGTACCTTATCTGTATGGCCAATACTTTGTAAAGTTTATACAGACTCTGATATTTACAAGCCTTTTACCGTGTGCATCTACTCTGGACATGGTAAACCCCAAAGTTCTACCCAGTATCTAAAGCAGTTTGTGTTGGAACTTAATAGTTTATCATCATCTGGGATTGTCATTGGTGATAAACATTTTGATGCGAGAGTGAAATTATTTTCATGCGACTCACCAGCCAGGTCATTCATCAAAAATGTTCTTGGACATATGGCAAAAAAGGCTTGTGAAAGATGCAATGTGCTTGGTTTTAAAATTGATGGTGTCATGGTGTTTCAAGATACGCATGCTCAAAGAAGAACTGATCAAGATTTTCGAACACACGTAGACCCAGACTATCATACAGGTGTGTCAATTTTAACCAAAATTAAACCACCTCTTGATATGATCCATCAGTTTGTTTTGGACCCGATGCACCTCTTGTATTTGGGATGCACAAAGAGGATTTTGGAATTCCTAACAAGTACATCTACTAGTTCAAAGGCACGCTTGAGGTCAGTTTTGAAACAGGAATTACAACGCAGAACCCAAGAAATTCAGAAGGATATACCAGAGGAATTCCCTAGGAAGATGAGGCCAATAAACTCTTACGCCAAATATAAGGCTGTTGAGTTCAAATTCTTCATTCTGTATGCTGCGCCAATTATTTTAAGAAAATTACTGTCAGACGAACATTACAATCATCTAATGTTGTTTGTTACATCCATTCGTCTACTTTCGCAAAAGAATGCAGTTCACCATGTACCTGTGGCTCAAGTGAAACTTGAACAGTTTGTAAATGAATCGTCAAATTTGTATGGGCAAACATTTGTTGCTTTTAACATACATAATTTGATTCATATAGCAAGTGATGTTGAGATGACTGGAAATAATTTAAATCAAATACTGCTGAATATTATGAATTTTCGCAATATTTTTAACTCAAAAAGGCACAGTACGCATTCCTCACACTCGGACAAGGCTGCATCTCATCCCGATGTATCGAGCACAAGATCAACGACCTCCAATGAATCTCATTGATTCACTTTTCACCTTGAGGGTCGTGTATAGCATCAGCAGCGTGGCAACTTCACATACATTACAAGACACCTCTTGCGCGTCCTTGCTTATACCACGCCACGACCTAAGTATGTAAACTAGTTCAAGTACTTATCGGCTCTCTCTTCTCTCACTCTTACTTACGGCGCGACGCAGAGCTTGCGGTATTTTGCAATTTGGATAGTTAAACGACACTTTAATGACTGAGGATTGTTATATGAAGTATCCGTGCGCGAAAAGATCGATTGTCCCAGCGCGTGACCGACGACTTATCAAGGCAAGACCTCGCTCTTATCGTTCGTGGCTTCTTCTCGGTGACTAGGCATTTGCGCGTGGACAAAGAATGTATACGAGGCAAACAAACTGTGCGATGTAATTTCACGGGTCTCGTTCTCGAGCTAAATGGTGAAACGCGCGTGGCAGGTCGGTTATTACCATAATAATTGCTGAAAGCTGTTTAGCCCGCAATGAAATCACCGTGAACAACCTGGCGCTGCAGCTCTTGGACTTTTATTGAATGTTATTGCCTAGACTCAGCGGCGGCTCGACGTGTTGTTCGCGTGTCGTGGGTGCAAGTGCATACATATATGTATACGTGTATGTATGCGCGGCACCGAGTGCGCAACGCGCTAGACACTGCTAAAATCGAGATTGCTATTTTTGCCCACTCCTCCCTCCCTCTCTCTCTCTCTCTCTCTCTCTCTCTTTCTCTCTCTCCCTCGGACACACTTGACGTATACGAGCAAAGTTGGCTACTGCGTGAACTTTGGGTAATTGGCCGTAATGTGGGATCATTAGGAGTATGTTTTCTATGTTTTCTTATCTAATGGCAATTTCCGGGAGCAGAAAGTTCGGAATGGAGGCATTTACCAACGTTTCTCCGAGCGTATTAAATGTTTAATTTAGCTCGCATACTGAAACGAGATGATATTCTCCCCGTTCGTTTTTTACACCTTTGTTCACCTCGCAATTTTACGTTGCGATAATAGAGCGATAATTCATGGGAATACTCTGGTAAACAGGTACAACATTGTGGGGAGGGTGGATCGGTCGATGAGAATCGAGTATAGCATCACCAGAAGTCCTATTTTTCCGAGACGGCACAGGGGCAAAAAGTACTCGTACAAAGGGACACCCTCTACGGGACAGTCTTTATTTCGTGATCTGACGCAAATGGCGGTACACACGCATATATAGCGCAGGGGAGAGTCCACGCGCGCATGGCTAATATATCGCCGGCACATGTGCAGAGCAATCTCGGCGTATCGGATTTGAGCCGCTGCTCTCTCTCTCTCTCTCTCTCTTTCTCTCTCCGGCTATACACTGTAAAGCATCCGAAAATCACCCCTCCAGCGCGCGACAGCCCATTAACTTTGATGAGTCATCCCCTTCTCCCTGATGTGCGCAGCCATAACGCCTCGTGGTTTCGGCGATATTGTGCTGTAAGCGGCGCAGCCTGGCGATATTTACGCTTGCTCTGCTCTACTCGCTGCTGTTATGTACGCCGATGAGAATCGCGGAAGCGTGCATGAGAGGATAAATCTGCCCGGGGGAGAAAAAACTGCTTTTTGATTGCACTCGTCGATGCTCGAAAGTTTTCGCATTGTGCGCTTGGTATAAAACTGTGGCACATATTATATAGCTGCGCCCCGAGTTGAGAAGTTTCATTTTAGGCGCCTGGAAAATTCGTCGCGCGACTGCTGCTACCCATGGGCTGGCAATGAGCTGCGAACTTTGCGAGGTATCTTTTGAAGATGCTCTGACTGGGGAATTTTATAAGTGTTTCCGGAAGTTAGGGCGAGCGAAAATAAAAGGTAAATCGGGTTAATGTAGTGGGCCGCTTCAAATACGGACGAATGAAAAAAGCGTAGAAATTCTCACTGCTGCGCGTTCGCACAGAATTGCGTAATGCCACAACAAAGGAAGAGAGCAGATCGGGTATAACAGAGCAAACGTGCATTGTAGTAGGTGCTGCTATTAAGCTGAAATTTTCGGACAATGAAGTGCTTCGTCCGACGTACGCAGTTTATGTACTAGTTTACGCATACACTTTAGAGCTTGGTATACGTGGATTATACCAATAGTATGAATAAATATTTGTTTTTTGTTCCAGGTGAGTCGTCAATTACGCCGAATCGCTTATAACAACGTAAGTTTTGATTAAAGTCCATTTATTAAAAACGCCCTCATGTATATAACACGCACCGAGTCTAAAATAGTTTTACCGCTAATCAGGAAAGTTTATAAGCATCGGAGTAAATCGCAAGTTCAAAACAGTGGAATATGCCGCTTACGCGAGAAAACGGAATATTCAGACAAGCGCCCGTTACTCTATACGAAGTCCAGAAGTTCTCTTGCATTTCTCTTATAAATTAGGATACAAAGTTTGCATGTGGAATAAAAATCAATCGTTTAATTGAACAACTTCCGCTCTGATTTTCATCACCAATAGAGTTGGCTTAATTAACTAAGCAAACTTCGATTGGCCATTCAAAAGCAAAGCTCGATACTCCCCGCATTTACGTGTGCGAATTCGATTTCGAATTTCAGGCGCGACATTGTATCTTTTTCGGTGATTCAGCGCTAAACCGAAAAACTTGCTCTTATTCCTCCAATCAAACGTGAATATCCGCGTAAGCGTATCATCCTTTTTCCCGAAATTCGTATACCCGCACACACGAGCATACGTATGTCTGCCGCTCCGAAATCCTCTTTTACGATATAACGCACATAAAGCCCGGATCTCATTATGTAAATAGAAGAAGAACAAAAAAGGTCGAGTTTTTGGTAAAACTTGCACGCATGACTACCCCCTCGCGCGGCAATATTCCTCTCTCTCTCTCGAGCATATTCGCCTGCGTCCACCATAAATTTTCACCTAAACCGTAGCAATGCGTCTCTCCTCGAAGCTGGTGTGGCCACCCCAAAAAAAGGAGAGAAGCGAGAGAGAGAGAGAGAGAGAGAGGAAGACAGAGCAAGTGAAAAACACCGAAGCGAAAGGCGGGAGATTTAATCAGCCTGTGCGCGCGCGCAACACCACCGTGTATACCGAGACAAAAGACGCAAGTGCTCGCGCTCGGGGAATAAAGTATGCAGAGAGGGGGCGTCGTCGTCGTCGTCGTTGCTGTGCGTATCTCTCTCGTATGTGTTTAGCGCGGGGGCGGCGGCAGATAATCCCGAAGCCCGGCTTCGCGCATCTGTCGGGCTCATAAAATATTCCTCGTGGCAATTCCGCCGGCAGCGGAGCGTCGCCGCGATGTGCGGTTAGTCACGTGTGTCAAATAGGAAGCCTAAACAGATTACACGCTGATTGGCTAGCTCCCTGTCTCTCTGGCGAGCCGATTCCCCGCGTGTCTATCTACACCGCTTCGATTTCCCCTTGTTATACTATATATATATATATAAGCACTGGCTACTCTGTTTATCGCGGAGTGTACTCTCCTTGTTCTATCCAATTTCGTTGCTGCGTTCTCTCTCTCTCTCTCTCTCTCTCTCTCTCTATATATATATATATATATATATATATATATATATATACGTCGCTTCAGTCCGTTTGTTGCCTCGTCCGCGGTATAGTCGCGCATTTTTGCCCGCACTCTCCGCGCGCTTTTCCATATTCTCTTTGTGTTCAGCACGCGGACAGCTTCATTTTTGTGTCTCGCGAGACTCTTCTTTTTTTGCCGCTGCCGCTATACTGCTACCGTATGCTTCCGCGCGCGCGTCATCGTTAAATTGTGTGCTCTGCACGTGGATGACAATTTTGTCGCGGCTCAGAAACTTTTGCGTTCCGAGTTCGAGTTGGATATTTTTCGCTAATTTTTCCTCGCACTTTTTGTCCCGACTTTCTGCTCGGGGGAAATTCTCTACTGTGCGGTGTTGGCGGAGTCACCTCTGCATTTGTATTGCGCGTTTCGTTAACAACACAGTGAAGTCATCAGCAATTCGCGCGTCTGTATTATTCTGGAGTTATATATATATCGATGGATCGAACTGAAAAATCCACCGCGCGTACTTTAACATAAATTCTCGACATATTCACCCGAACCACCAAAACCAGAATTTACTTTCATGCATGTTCCACGAGAGCTTTGATATTTTTATCCCCATTGCTCTCGCGCAGTTCCATTGAGTGTGTTTCATTTTTTAACGTTTTGGAGGACTCTTAATCACCGTAAGCACAGAAAGCTTTGCGCGAGCGCGAGCGCACATCTGCTTTTAAATATCCCGCGCGTTTCGCGGGGATTAGCTTCGCTGAAAAATTGCATTTTTAATTTCAGACAACTTTATCTCCAATTACGTAGGAGTAATATAAAAACGCGGACAGTTAATTAAACCGAAAAGGGGGGGGGGGGCGCTAGCTCGGAAGAGAAAAATAATAAACGAAATAAGTCGCAGCCGCGGCAAAGCAGACGAAACGAGAGCACTTTTGACAAAATAGAAGGAATTTTAATTTTATGCACTTCAGCTGCGTCGCTACTGCCTGTGCGGCTTTGTGAGCGCCCGCTTTTTTGCCAGTCTCTTTATACCCGGCATTTCATTCTCCTCCTCTCTTTTGGCCTCGACAGATGTGCCGACTAATTTTCCTTCGCCCCCACTCCCCCCTTCTTTTCCGTTTCGTCTGCTGCTGCGGCAACTGCTGCTATACGTACTACATGCTATCCCTTTCTCCTTTCGATGAACGCTTCGTATAAAGCGGACGGTATGCGTTTAATGGCTGCCTCTGGAGACCGCGTCGAATTCCGAGAGGGCGAGAGACCACCCCCCGCGGCGTCACCCCCTGGGCGAACTTTTGAAAGAGAGGGTGGATGGTACATAGTAGGTGTGAATACATATGTATACCCAATAGCAATACGCTCCGTAGGCGCCGTGTCCGTTTTGGAATATAAGTAGCGTATATATATGCGGGAGATATCCCGCGATGCATTATTGTCGATTCGATAGGTTTAGGGGGAGAGCTGCGATTAAATGCTGCGAAATAAAATATGCGGCTGAAATGTGTCAGTCAGCGATGAACTCTCGAGATTAACGTAGCTCGACTGCGGAGAGCTTTTTTTTATCGAGAGTTATCCTCGCCAGTCCATATCGCCCGTCAATTTATTTCGGCATTTTTTTTCTTCCCTCGATATCAATTTGGACAATTTCGTATTCCGACAGCCACTGGAGTTTCTCCCACTATTCTCGGAGGCGCATAGGCCGTAATATATAGTGAAATGAAATTTTCGTCCGTATTAGAACGGGACGAGCTTTTGCGGTTCGTTGCGGGATTTCTTAGGTCTGATTGAGATGGCTTGGATTTTTTTTATTACGGAAACTACTCGTTCTGGACGGACGGAGAGAAGTTTCGGCGAAGGTAAGCTGCCGCTATTACGCCGGGTCTCCGAATGTCGTACGCTGATGGAAGTGGTCTGTCAGAGGTCACAATACGCTCTTGGAAGCTTTGTATGTGCTCGTTTCGATTCGAACTGCCAGCACGTAGCAATTATTCATTTAAGGGGACCTAACCACCTTAAATTATCAAAAAATGAAAAATCCGATTTTATTTTTGTATTAACCATAAATTGTTTAAAAAATGTATTAAACAAATATATAAACTCAAAAAAACTATAGAGAATAGAAGACCACTTTTATATTTACCAAATACCAGGTGCAACATGTCTCCGAAGGCCAAAATTCACAATTTCCATTTCTTTACTCACCGCAGACTTACGGTGTAGGTTATTAGAAATACACATAGTTCTGACATGAGTGTTTTTGCCATTTTTAACATTTTTAAACAAATATTTTGTTTAAATTGAAGATAACTTTTTAAGATTTAATTTACATACAAATCTCCACACTGCTAAGTCTGCGGTGAGTAAAAAAATGAAAATTGTGAATTTTGGCCTTCGGAGACATGTTGCACCTGGTATTTGGTACATATAAAAATTGTCTTTTGTTCTCTATAGTTTTTTTGAGTTTATATATTTGTTTAATACATTTTTTTAAACAATTTATGGTTAATACAAAAATAAAATCGGATTTTTCATTTTTTGATAGTTTAAGGTGGTTATAACAAATCTGAATAAAAAGAGGAGAATGTGAGTGTATATATTGAATTCATTGCGAATTCTGGTTACATGATTTTATTATACATTTTCACAACCCAATCACCAGTCAGCTACCGAATCATTGATCGAGCTGACGATTTAAATTTTAAATCATATTACATTTTCTCTTCGTTGTGTTAAATGATTTCTGTGAGAATTTATTAATGTAACTATATGCACAATTGGTTTTACTTCAATTACATACCTTCAGCGAGAGTAATTCGTTTTATGGCTGTAATTTGAAATTTGTATGATTGCCATTGTTTCTGTCACAGCTATGCGATAATGTCTAATTTCATTATTCCAGACTGCACAATAATAAGCCGGGCGGCGATTCCTCGAACTGTAATCTTAAGTATCCGGCGGGCAGTAGTTAAAATTACCCGAATCAAATTACGTAATATACACCAGAGACTATAAAAACCCAACGTATTTTTCAAACATCTGCGCATTAGCGAGACTTTCCAAATTGCCTATATCCAAGCAGTAGCCTCCACATGTTTGCTGTTCCTCATTCCCCGCGCATACACACTTCAATGGGATTCTCCTGGAAGCTTTGAGCTCGCATATAGGGGCAGTGTGGCGAACAGCCTGTCGAGGGGAGAAAGCACAGACTTCTAAGGCAACAATTTAACGCCCACCACCCGAGAATCGGATAGTCCGCGTTCCGTGTAATGGATTACCGAAAGGCTATATTTCGTAATATTACGCTTTGGACACGCATTCGGAAGATAATACCGTGTCTCAACAACTTTCCACGCTATAGTATATGTATAAGTATACAGTCGTGCGCGAATACTTTGCGAAAGAGAGATAGAGAAAAGGCAATCTGTATACACTATAGTGTCCCGAGCGACGTGTAGTGTTGCGCTCTTGTTATAGAGGGGCTGAAATTTAACAAGAACGCAGGGGAAAAGTTGCGAAGCATCGCGGAGCTTTGTGTCAGGATATGGCGCGAGAAATTCGAAACATGTGGCGAGTCTCGCTCGCTCTCAAGCTCTGATGTAAGTGTTATGACGACGGCGCGCTAATACGTCGCCGTCGTCGTCGTCGCGGTGAAAAATGGCTCGGGCACAATATTTTTCCACTCGAGCTATTCAAGGCTAATGGGGCCATAAGTTTCGGTATGTAGCTAGCTTTTGTAATAACACTCAGCGCTGCCAGCGCGTGCTATGACTTTGACAAATTTTTCCTCGTCGTAATGAAACGTCTTTTAACGCACTTTTTGCCTTGTCACCTATATGTTCTATAATGCTTCGGTTTTACCACCTGCTTCCTTATATATACGTACAAAAAATTGATCCAAACTCATCTTAACAAGCTTGAGTGAACGCGCGCATGTCGACTTCCTCGTTGCCACAACGCAAAAGAACAAGAGGAAGTTAGAGCAGTCGAACAATCCCCGAACGATAGGAGCCATAAGAAAAATCACAAGCCCCGTTAAGCAGCGGCGAAGAACCTCCTCCCAAAAACCATGACAAGCGTCGATAAATTATCGTCTATCCCTAAGGGCTATCTTAACTCCCCATCAAATTATCCACAGCAGCAGCAACCCTGAACACACAAAGCTATACGCTCGCGCAGACACACATACACTCTCGGAGAGTAAGAGAAGGAGAAAGCAGAGAGCTCGCAGTCAGTCGACTATAATCTAATTAAATCTCTGATAGCACGATTAATGGCACTCTCTCCGAATTTCCAAAAGTCACATCTCTCCAGCCGAAAGCACCCTCCCTCTACCGCCAAAGATAAGCAGCTCGATTATAATTAATCCCAGAGCCAGCGAGAGCAAAAGAGAAGCTAGAAGCAGCAGCAGCAGCGCTGGCTCCTTATCGTCCCTTATCGGCAAACTCGCTCGAGTAGCCCGCGTGCAGCACCTAAAAGAGAGAGAGTAGAGGGGGTGAGGCCGCGGCTAAAGAGAGACGGAAGGTGGGAATGACCGGGCGCCGGCGAAGCGGGTCTGTGTGTGTAGAGAGAGAGAGAGAGAGAGAGAGAGAGAGAGAGAGAGAGAGAGAGCAGCGCGCAAGGAAGAGAGATTGCCAGAGATAAGTTTCGTTTGTAGCGAGAGCAGCCTCGTAAAAAAGGGTATAGCCTGTATACGCTAGAGTTTGCCTTTCAGATTTTCACCTAAGCGGGACTCTCTCATATTTTCGGCCCAAGGGCTGTGTGTGCGTATGTATGTGAAAAGAGAGGAGAAATCGCGAAGGAAAAAAGCCACGCGTTCGAAAATTGCCCGAGCAAAATTGGCCGGGTCGTTCGCCTTTTTTCTCTCTCCGCGCTACCATAGCTCGTTCGCTTCGCCACCCCTCGAACCTGACGCCTTGTTTTATTAAACGATATAATCTATATGTTCTTACGACGCGAGGCCGCACCGAGCAAGCCACTCCGACCCCACGGCTTGCTCTCTCTCTCTCTCTCTCTCTCTCTCTCTCTCTCTCTCTCTCTCTCTCTCTCTCTCTTTCTCGATATCGTCGGATTTTCACGGCGCGCGCGCGTGTTCTCCCACGGTTTTGTCGAACCGTATCACGCCGGCTCCCGGACTGCCGGGTTATAAAGTGCTTTTTCGCTTTAATTCCGATGTTAAGTTTTTGATAAGCCCCAGCGCCCGGAGCTATTTTTTTTTCTTTATGTATACCAGATTTTTTTCGCTCGATTAGCGTGTTTGCCGAGCTGGCGTGACGTTGTAAAGCATGGATTTTACGAGGGTATTCATTCTCAGGGCTTGTTTAATGCTCTTTTAATCTTGCATATTATTGACGCGTGCTTTTCGGGGGATAATATGTTGTAAGGTGTCGATGGCGATCGGACGACGAGGGCTAATGATTGGCAGGATAATTTTGATTGTAGATCAATCGAATTCTCGTTAGGGATTGCGTTCTTGTGGGATATCGAACAAATCTATAGATTTAGTTTATTTCTGTGCAAATCCGCGGCCGACTGCAAACAACTTGGGTGGTGGAAGTTAAAAATTTAGATTCGAGGGCACACCTACCGGACCAATTTTTTTCGGTTCCTAGAACCATCCACTGCGTGAAAATGTTCGCGTGCACGCCCGATCGCTTGCCAAACTTTTTTGCCGGACACTTTAAATTCTCTTATGGGAATTTAACATGGGGAAAATTAACGAAAACCAGCCAAAGTTCGACTTTATGCCAGGAGCCGCAATCGAAAAATGTGTATTTATACGTTCAAAGTATTCGAAAAAAGATTTAATTTGAGGTCCGGATAGTGGAAATTGACCGCTCGGATCAAAAGTTATAAGGATTTTAAAAATGGGAGAAAATCGTGATTTTCATGATTTTTTGCTATATTTAAGTCTAGACAACTTTTTTTCTAGGCCACCATTTTTAACCCACCGGGGCTCAAATTAAATCTTTTATCGTATACTTTGAACGTGTAAATACACATTTTTCGATTGCGGCTCCTGGCATAAAGTCGAACTTTGGCTGGTTTTCGTTAATTTTCCCCATTTTTAACTTCCACCGCCCGAGTTGTTTACAGTCGGCCGCGGATTTGCACTTATATAAATATTATCAATTATGCACCACATTTCAGATAATAACGTTTGTTATATAAAACCCTTCTTGTTCATAAATTATCGCTTAATCATATCACATTGTTTAATGAAGTAACGGCTATATTTATGGAAAATTATAATGCAATTCACGTTGAATGGATAGCCTTTTCCGTTATTCGCAATAATGAACTTTCAAAGTGATCGCATTAAGGTATAAATTATTTTTTTATATTTTCCGTTTATCTCCCAGTGTAATTGTCATGCATTGCTTAGCAACAAACACTAAGACACAAGTATTCGTCCGATCCTAGAAAAACTCGGAGGGTTATACCATTTTCCCCAAAATCTTCACACCCGCCATTTTTCGCAGGATCTGAAATTATCTCTTCCCTCTCATCAGTAACATCTCCCTCTCGAACTCTTGTATCCTGTATACGAAATCTCCCTCGACCTCTCGGCTCATATCTCCTCTTCGCACATTATGCGGGAAGCGTCACCCAATAGCAGTAGCAGCAGCAGCTCGACACATGTGTCGTCCTCGCCCTTCAAGTGGCTGCTGTTGCTACTGCTAGACTCGTTGCGCGCAGTTTGATAGAATCACATGTTCCCCGCGCTATACCGACGTGTATGACGAGGGCGTGCGCGAGGGAGAGAATCAGCCGACAAAGTGTTTTCCAACACGGCTTCCGCCGATTTCCCTACAACCTCCTTATAACAGCACAATATACAGTCCCCGCGCGACCGACTGCTTGATGGATGAGGCTATCCCGGCTGAAAAACAAGGTCTTCATAAAGCGAAACGCGCGCTTTTGCGTTATATAAAGATGGAGGAAAAAAATTAATGGAGCGACGCGAAAAAGACGTCGCGCACGTGCTGCTGCTTCGCTATTATATTGCTCGGCTTCCATAAACGACTTCGGCCGCGATTGACAAGTTTCCGAGGGTTCATCGCTCCGATGCTTCCTGTTTTTCTCGCGCGCACGTGTTTTTATCTAATTTTCCCTGCTGATAGCGCCTCTTTTACGAATGGCTTTTTACGACGCTTTCGAGAATACTTATTAACTAATTGCAAGCATGTATAATTGTATATATAGACGAGGTGCGGCGCATCTCGATTGTCAATTATATACGCACTTACGGAACGGGTTATTTTTGGACTATACACTGTGCGCGAGGCTATGCAGTATCAAGCGCCGCGGGCACACCCTACTTTCTGCGTCGAAATTTTCGAAAAGCTCCGCAAGGAAGTGGGACAGGAAGGAGTGGTTGCATGTATACACACAAACGCTGTATACCTTTGTGTTGTAGGAGACTTAATGGAACGTAAACAAAGTCGATTCTTGGAAGATTGATTTTCTTTGAGGGGAAGCTGGTGGCAATTTATAGCGCAATACTCTCAATAGCTCGAAAACCGATATTTACTTTGGGCGCGGCTGTGCTACACAATTGAATATTCTGTCTTTTGTGGCGTGTTTGTTATAAATTAGAAGATGGTTTGAAATAAGATCTCTTTGCACACAAAAACGAGAACTAAACGGACCTGGTATTATTATTTTTAGATGTAATAATAGATGCAGTAGTCGAGGAGGTATAGCAAAGTTATAAAGAAAATAAAAAAAGAAAACGTCATTAACAAGCTTAAAGAGTTACATGCCTTTGTCGAAAGCTCGTTAGCCAGACTAGCTTCACTGTCACGGAAGCTGTGGGAATCTAGAGCTGGTCTTTACGAAGAAAATAGAAATAGAAGATAATGGGCACGGTAACAATGTATAACAAGCCGAAAATTAGAATCTTTTTCGTACGAAGAGAAAGCTTCGGTTACAAGTATTACTCTTTATACCATTCCTTGAAAATTCGTGCTACATAACCAAAAGGAACAGGAGATATGTAAGCAGATAGAGGAAGCAAAACGTCCATCGACAGAAAGAGACTGACGATATTGAGCGAAAGAGAGCAGTCTCTTCCTTCTTCGAAAATTGAGTTCGAACTTTATGAAGGACGCACACAAAGGCATTTCCGATAAAATAAAAATGTTCAAGGGATAGCGCGCGTGTTTCGAAGTATTTTATTAATTATTCTGTTTTACAACGCATTCTTGATCCCTTAAAAAGTCTGAAAAAGTTCACTTCTCTTGGGTAAAATCGCACAAAGTATCTTGGAGCTATATGGCACTAAAGGAAAATGGTCTTGCATACGAGATCAAAGAGCCAAAGCAAAATGTTTAAAGATCGTTCATACAAAAGACAAACAGACCGTGGAGGACACAAAACAGAAAGAGAGTGCAGGCTAAAATAAAATGATGACGGCATTCGCATAAAGTAAATTAATTCGCGACAAACTTAATTGGTATGATTTTGAAACTGTGCCCACTTATTTCGAACGAGATATTTCGTTTGAACAATAGCAAGTGAAATGTATTCCCTAGAAACAACTTGACCTGCAAAATAATACTACGGTATTGTCTCGTACTAAACAATGTGCATTTTTTGATTTGCTTAAAACACAAAAAAAATGAACAAGAATATCTAGTACAAAATTAAAATCAAGTGAGCATGTAAAAAATCCGTTAAATTCCGCGCGATAAAGGAACGTCACACCGTATTTATTTTTACGCGTACCGTTATTCATCACGTCCGCTTCATTAGCCTGTCTCGACTACATCGAGCAATTTCTCTAACACAAATCTCGACCAACACCCAAATAACAATAGAATAAAAACTCCCCATAAGCTTCTGGAATTCGAGGCGAAAGCTAGTGGATAGTGAGCCGTGTATTAATCAAATGGTGGGAGGCAATCCGGATGTTGGGCTGACAATAGCTCTCTCTCTCTCTCTCTCTCTCTCTCTCTCTCTCTCTCCCTCACGAGCGCGTGCCCACGTATACACACACACACATAAAAGTAATACGTTCGGCAAATCGACTGCGTCGTAATTGTTTCGAGGCCCTCCAATACGTTGGCTCTATACCGTCGTATAGCTACTGCAACAACTATGTATATACGTATACGGCAATCGGATTAGCGATCATTTCTTTCGCTATGCGCACGATAATCTATATAACTGCAGGGCCGATATTGCGGCCAATGGATTGCGGCTGGGGGATTTTACGAGCGATCCTCGTTATCGTTATCGGGAGCCGAAGCTGCTACACAGCGCTGTGTGCCATTGCCAGTGCTTTTCCAGAAGTGGAAGGGAAAGGCTATATGCCGCCGCGCAGTGTACATATAGCTAGAGCTCGATCTCGCGCTACACTGTCGTCTTTTAAGGGGGAGCTTGATAACCCATAATTGCAATTTATTGTCTTCGTCTACCCAGCCCAGCAGCTCTCTCTCTCTTCTCTCTCTCTCTCCTCAAGCATTTCCCGACAGCGATAGCGTGTTTCTCATAAATTTGCGTGGTGATTAAACTCTCCGCCTCTCTTCTCCGCGGCCACGGGTTTGCGCGTCAGCGCTGGTGTGTTGATGCCGTTAAACTTAATCATTTTGGAATATAGAAGTCGTTAAGGCTGATTATTTTTGTAAAAGCCGCCATCGAGAGATACCACCAGGGAGATCGTGCGCATATGGCCATTAAAAGTTTTAACGGACCGAAATGTTAGGAGTATAACTGTTGCTTACTTCATGGACGTCGCTGATACCGGGAATGGCTGTATTTAATGGTCTGGCGAATATCGATAAAGTTTTTAACGCGAGCGCGGAACGGCCTCTGTTTCGATTTCCTAGTGATTAATATTAGGAAGTGTTTGATCTTTTTAAAGCCATCCTGCTCGAGCTCCTTTTTCGGTATTATAAAAGCAAAATACAACTTTGTTTGTCATCATCATTTCTGGTAAATATACTAATCATTTAACCGTGCCACATTGCAAAATTTGATCATCGATATGTAAGTAATCGTAGTATTAACGACACGATATTTCTTTTTCTTTTGACAAATGACCTGTATATAATATGTGACATCTCAGTTGTATAAATATTGTTATGGTTGCTACGAATTTAGCTGCAGCTAATTGTAGCTACCATGGTAGCTAATTAAATTTTGCCAAAAAGGGCGCAGCAGTCCCGTTGTCGCTTTTTCCATACACAATGCAGACACACCGCTCCGTATAATTAGCGATTCCGTACAAGTGGTAGTTCGGCGCTCCCCTTAACAATCTAATATCGCAGTGTTCTGCAGAGCATTCAATACTTCTGCGGCGCGATCGAGGCAGTAAAAAACAGTTGTCAGCGATAACAGGCGTGGTAATTGGAGTGCAGAGCCGCACGCGGTATACTGTCCTCGAAACCTCAGGGCTGACCTCGAGGACACTATGCAGTGATCCCGCGAGCTGCTTTGCAAAAGGATCCAATTAATGAGAAACGCAATTAGACTCTGGCGGGATACAGCGATTATTTTAACAACCTATGGACCACGAACTGGTTTCTAGCTTTGTGTTCCACTCTGATAATCATCTGAGTTTGAGAATTAAATCTAGTATATAAGCAAAAAAAATCTACTAATTATTTAGTTTAAAATTTTTGACGAACATACAAGTTCATAGTGGCCTGAACTACTGATCCATCTTCACGTGATACATTTGGACGCCACGAGCATCTGTGGCATTTAATCCAAGTAATTTAATTAGCTCACATAGCTTAGAGAGATGGATGCAGACCCATTGAAATGTACCAGCTTCAATCAGGGAAGCCAGAATCCAGGGAGCCGACGACTACAGCCCAGTAATCTCGGATTCCGAATCATTTCCTTCGACATACCTCGAACATATTATAACGCGTCTAGCACGCCTATAAATTGGCCGTTCCCGCAGCTAATAATCCAGCGTCCGTCCGCTCGAGAATCCGTAGATCGTGAATCCTTATCAGAAAATTAATTAAACGCGACAATTAGGTCAGGAGCAATCATTCTAAGCATTGCCATTCCCCGCCTGTGCTCTCTCTCCCTCTCTCTCTCTCTCTCTCTAACTTCGGGCTAGGATAGAGTGACAATCGCCGGGGGAACCGGCACTGAGAAATCCGATAGGTCAATCGAGGTTGTTCCGTTAATTGAACAGTTAACGCGCAATAATACAGCCGATAGCAAGAGGAACGCGACAGACGTGAGAGAGTGAGAGAGCATGTGTGCAGCGAGAAGGGAGGTGCTTTCCCCCATGGATGACCCAGACGATGGCCGCCAGGACGAGGATCGAACAAATGGAATTCGAGAATTGAGGTCGATCCCATATCGACCAATTAAGTTATACCTGTGGGCTCTGGCTTCATCTTTGTTCCCTTCTCCCATTCTCTCTCCCTCCCTCTCCGTACAGTTATCTCGTGTCTATGCTATTCTGCATATACGCAGTGCAGCTGCTGTAGAGTACAGTCAGAAGATTGGGATGCGCGTTGTTGCGTAGAATTCATCAGGACCATAACAGGTATTTCCTCATCCCAGGATCGAAGCCAACTGGCAGCAGAGGGAGAGGCGAACAATTTCGTTTGGTTAGTCTCTTAAGTCCCGTTGATCAGAAATTAGGATTAGACTAATCCTATTTGTTTGAAGCGTTCTCGCGCGCCCTCGACCAGCCGCCTCGGTGTGCGGTCCACCGCCTTGATTGCGGCTGCAGCAGAAAAAAAAACTGGTTTTAACCTGATCTTCTTTTCACTGCGGTTTTTCTCTAAGGCCGCACCACTGCAACCTCCTGCTCCCAACAGGCTTAACGTCGTTATCAAACGACCGCACCGAGCGCGAAAACTTAATGCGAGTCTGCATGCGCTATCTATCTTTGCGTACCTATATCTATATATATTTACTGTACAAACGTAACTGAACGCACTTTAGTGTGAAAGATGCACTGTATGGGACAAGACTAATGTCCAGGGTTTAAATAAACTATAAAAACTATTGTCGATCTTGAATCAAACTTTATTAATGAAGTCTAACAAAAAAAGGTCCTTGCACGACCTCTTGCTCTGTCGAGTCGCCGCTGCCAACTGACGTAACGCGCATTAGTCGCCGCCGAAAACTCGGGCCCGCTAAAACAAAGGGCTTTCCTGAAGACCACCGAAGGGACTCGAAGCAGTGCGAACGCTCCTCTATATCTATATCTACGAGCGCAGTCACATTCCCCGTGCAAACGCTTCCCACCACTCGTCCATTTGGCCTGACAGTCACAAATCAGCCTAGCGACTTCTCTGCACCGTGTTGATCTTCACAACTGCGGAGTAAAACTCCCTATGTGAGATCTGGCAGTCTAGGAGCGATTAAAAATCACTCCTAACCGTGTTGGCCTGACGCCACGAAAAGCATCACCAATTCGCGCTCATATGGGTCAAATGGCTGGGAAACGTTTGCTGAACTATTGCAAAATGAATAAATAAATATTCGTAAATATCAACGCGTCGCACTTGCTCTTTTCCCTGACTACCCCTCGTTACGTCCGGAACATGCACTGTAAGAATACGATGCTGATACGAATAGGTGCTGTTCCATCGTGTATATTTTTGTTATTTAAAATTTATATGTATAGGTATAGGAACTTGAATTAAAATAATAAATATCAAAAATTGTTTCACTAACAGCTCCCTCGTAGAAATTTCACCAATTTCGTTTATGCGTGCTTTTATGCGTAGTACACGTGCTTACATTTTAATCAACTATTGGATTTGACATTTCTAACATGGCTCCCTTGATTAATTTAAGTGGAAATTCTACGCGTGCCACGGATTATGTGCTGTAATAATTAGCAAAGTACCTGCACGGTCGCGTCTATCGATTTACACGTATAGTATACGGCATCGCATAGATACCAATTTCAATTCGCACTATCAATATCCTGCATTAATATTCCAATACGTGTAAGGAAATCGCATATCATACACAACTATTTTTTACTATTTTTTACCTATGCATGCAATCGATCATGCATCATTTCTCGAGTACCTATAGAAAGATCTTTTCGGCGCAAGTAGTAACGGCTGAGTTAGCTCAGACAGCTGCAAAGCATATTAGTTTATGAACAAAAATAAAGATCACACGGTAATAGATTGATGACATGAAATAACAAGCAGTGATAAATTAAAATTCTTCCGAACCATCAGCTCTTTTACCGAGCATTTTTACAGCTTTTACGTGTGTTTGAGCAAATTGAAACGGCAAAAGGACAGAACAAGCTGGACTTTTCAATTACGCGCAAGCAGATTGCAGTCAGCGCGTAAACTAGATACAACTCTCATACACAAGTATAGCCAGTCTGCCAGCTCTTCTATCGGGAAGCGACAACTCTCGAAGGCGACTTGAGCGGTGAGGCGACCATAGAGGAAAGTATGCAAAAGCTATAAACTCACATGGTGCTCCAGCTTCTCCTCACATCTCTTGTATCTCTGTCCGAAAGAGAAAACTTGTACCGCGTATATATAAAGGATTACTTTCCCCCGCCTCCTTCGCACTTTTTTTTCTCTTTTATCTCAGTCTGCAAGGTAAAGTCCATATCCGCGACTGGTATAGCTCGTCTTTTTCAGTCGGCGCGGATGGAGCTGCAAAAAGACGACGACGACAACGAGCAAGCCAGCGCAAACTTCCCGCTGCTTCTACTGCACATTCTCCGGCGTAATGCAAAATCAAATAACGGCGTGAATGAAAGGCTCTGCTACTCAAGCTCGTCTCTCTCTTTCTCTCTCTCTTTCTCTCCTTTCTTTTTCAATGGAACGCCGCCGAGAGCGCGGAGCACGCCGGTCGTGAGTTTAAAATCCACGAGCGTTAATTCAGCGTGCAGCCAACGTCGTCGTCGTCGTAGTGAGCCACTTGATTAAACGGACACCGTCTCGCAAAATTTAATCATCCCCTGTGCTTCTGCTGCAGCCGCGTCGACTCTCTCTCTCTCTCTCTCTCTTGCTCGCAGCGTCCGGTTCAATTTGCCGAATAGATCCTCACCGAGATTCTCGTTAACCAGGAGTATACTCCAGGGGCTTTTTGCCTCCTGGCCTTTTCCCTCCCCCGCCCCGTCGTCTCGTTCACGAACGACTTTCCTACCTATCGTGCGCGATGGTCGACGGCGTGGCTTCACGCCACGCTCTGTGACAAATGGGAAGTTTGCCCCGCGATAATGGCCCTGCTACTGCTGCTGCTGCTGCCGCCGCCGCCGAACGAACTCAACCTGTATTTCCAGCTCCTTTTTCCCCAGCTACACTTCTCCACCCAGTGGCTCTTGCTGCCGCAGGTGCATGTAAGTCGCGCTCTCATCCGCTCCGCCGTGTGTAAGAATCGATCGGCGTGGCGCACTGGCCCTAAGCGCGCCCCAATTCAGCAGCCGGTCGCAGAGAAGCGATGCCGTTACTGCCTCTTCCTCGTTCCCTCTATCTTCTCGGCTGTAGGTGTCTATATATTCACTGCAGGCTGCATCGAGACGGTCACTGGTCCGAGTAGCACTCATCCCGATTTCCCTCACCAAAGTACTTATCTATACATCGAAATGGCGCGCACGTTACCGGCTCGGCTGGAGAGAGATAAGTACCTTCGCTGCGCTAATACCACCGCCGCCGCCGCGCCTGAAAAGGAATTCGAAGCAGCTTCTGGCACGTGCCGAATACTCTCTCTCTCTCTCTCTCTCTCTCTCTCTCTCTCTCTCTCTCTCTCTCTCTCTCTCTCTCTTGGGCGCAGGACGCGCGGAAAATCCCTGCTGCATCGGACGTGTACGCACTTAGCACAATGGATCATGGCTCACGGGCCGCTGCATATTCGAACGACTATGCACTGCGAGGCGAGAGAATTCACAGCTGCACCGGACAAGCCGCCGGGGTGGCCAAAGGAAATTCAAGAGGACCGGCGACGACGACACGACTGGCGAACAATGGACTCGCTGATCCTATATACGCGATGGCAAGATTTCTTAGTGAAATTAGATAGAGTTGGTGAAATATTATAGCATGTTCCTGTCGCCTGGAGATTCTTCGAGAGTTTTTCATCGTCGCACAGAGATGTGCGCGCTGCTCCGGCTCCTGCATTTGAGGTCTGGTTTCTTCGTTGCCTAATTGATGGCGGCGCGGTCGGAGTTCTGAAGGAAAATGAGCCGTGAATTTCCCGGGAGTTCATTTGTTCGCTTGATTAATTCATATTGTAGAGACATAATTTTTTTTCTTCAATTATTCTCTTTTTCACGTTTTAAAACGGTTCATTAATTTTTCTAACTGCAAGGTACGATTTTCTTATGACAACGTTACTGTCAACTTCTAGAATAGATAACTATATACTTATTATGAGGTTAATTACATGTCTTACGGCCAGTCGAGAATATTCTCAAGTTCCATTACAATTAGTCTCTGTAGGCATTAGGTTGTTAGGTAGTGTGTTTACATTCTAAGGGAATCGAATTGAGAGAAAATTAATCTCTCGCATTCCCAGAATTTCCATCCGTGATTATTCAAACGCTTTGGTTAATCTAGAAACAATTTATCAGTGTTCATCAAAACATTCCTGCACAGTCGAATCAATGCATACAGAGCATATACCACTTCAACCGAGTTAACTATATTATACAACTGTATTTGCGCGTTTGTGAAAGGAGTAAGTGAAACTTGTGGATGTGAATAAACGTACAACTAATAGCGGATTTGCGAACTATCAGTGAAAACGAAAATTTCGCCTACCTTTCTTAATAAAAATACGATAAGATGAAGTCATATCTACTGTCATACTCATCTGAGTAGTTCATTATGCGCCAAGTTGTATCAACTTATAATTCGGCACTCTTGCCGTAACATTCGTGTACAATATATATATATATATATATATATATATATATATATAACTTGGCTATCTCGCTTCCACATGGAATCATGCGGGAACCCAATTTTCATAAATTTAGCCGACGACTTAAGCAGACATTTTGCACGTCGGTTCGTTACATTGTCTCTCCTTTGCCCCGAAGACTACTTACTACCTTGGCTTTTCGAGGCATGCCAAGTAGTGGTGCAGCTCATGCCAAAGGTCTTGAAAATCCTATTTCCCTCCTAAGTACTGGCGAGCCTTTCGCTCGCAAGAAATGGAGGACGACGAGTAAAAAGGGCGAAAGGAGAGGTGGATATGTTTGGGGAGAACTGGATGTTAACTCGATGACAAAAACGATAGAACCATTTGTAGTTTGCTTGAAAGTAAAGCTTCAGCCAGATTACTTTTATTTTTTCGATTTTTATCTAAAATAACCAATATTTGGAAAATATTTTAATTTTAACTTAATTTAAAAAATTCGTAATACAATTATAAAATTCTCTTTTTTTTTCCTTTCAATAATTTCCACAAGGGTCGATTGAATTAATGAAACTGTAAATAGTAAAAAGCTTCACGAATGTACGCGATATAAAGCCATTAAAAATGATCAATATTGAAGTATGCAACTTGCGACGCTGTGCCTCCCAACACAGGTGCGCAACACCTAGCGCCTCCGTAGGCACTAGGATTTCTTTATTTCGCGGGATTTTACACGCGATCGCCGACGTATGGGAGTACGCTGGGGAGAGGTGGGAAAGCAGGAAAGAAGTCAAACACAAACAACACTTTATTCACGTTTCTGCACTTGTATTTCGCCCAGCCCTTCCCTACAACGTGGTGGCCTTAGCCGCCCACGCAAGGTAGCCACGCAGGGCCCGCAGATACTCGCAAACTCCGCACACACACACTCTGCCACGCTATAGTCCTGAGGCTCTCACCTCTGAACACAGCTGACCGTCTCTCTCTCTCTCTCTCTCTCTCTCATCTCTCTCTCTCTCTCTCTCACGTACACGCGCTAGTCCCAAGCCGTAGCCGGTAACGTCACGCCAATTCTCCGTCTCTCTCGCAACACACACGCGCCAGCTGCACGGCCGGCTCTCCCTCGTCTCGTTCCTCTCTCTCTCTCTCTCCTTCTCTCTCTCTCTCTCTCTCTTCTCTCTGGTTCTTCGCTACTCCGCGCGCAGGCTATGCCCGACGTTGACGGCACCCGTCCTGCTGCTACACACCCACAGCGTTCCGCGCTTCTTCGCGTCTTCGCTCCTCTCACACACACACACGGCGAGCACTGCTCGACGCCTCCGCGCAGATGACGTCGTGGTGTGCGCCGCACCACCCACCGACACTCTCGTCCTCTCTCTCTCTCTCTCTCTCTCTCTCTCGCTCTCTCTCTCTCTCTCTCTCTCTCTCTCTCGCTCGCTCTCTCTCCAAATGCAAGGTATCCTCGCTGGCCTCGCGCCGCTGTTTCCCGCTTCCTCTTGTCCTCTGTCTCTCTACTCTCTCTTCTCTCTCGAACTCGACGACGGCGCCTTCCTCGTTTCCGTCGTCCTTCCTCCGTGCCTGCTCGACGGCGGTGCGACGGGATGCAAAGGCTCTCCTGCCGACGTCCTTCCTCCCGTTCTGGTCCCTTCCTCTCGTGCCTGCTCGACGGAAGATGGCAGCCGGGCGGTGAGGACTCTGGATTGCAGCAGTGCGGGCGGCTGATGGTCGTCTCCGGGATGGACTCCTTCCTCGGATGGCGTCCAGGTGTGATGCTGCTGCTGCTCGTCCTCACACATCTCTCTCTCTCTCTCTCTCCACACACTCGCACCTTAACACTCGCGTGCGATTCTTCCTCGTCGTCGACGTGTCGCGTCGACGAGATCCAGACGAGAACTGCCGGAGTCACGCTGCGTTCGCGCGCTCGGCGACACTCTCCCACCGTTAGGGCCCGGCCGATAACGTAGTCCGATTGGCCCAAGCGAGCGCGAGACGGCTGAATTGGCTGCTCGTCTCGCGCCAGCTCGGACCGGCGAACTTCTCTCAGAGTCACGACGGCTGGCAATTTCCGCGAATTCCCGGACGTTAGCCACGTCGAGAAACGCGGGCTTCGCACGCGCCGACTGTCTCTTGCTCGGCCTTATGCTTAAGGAGAATTTGCCGCGCAAAGCAGCAACACACGTTTTGCGTGGCTGCGACGTTTGCAAACGTCGCAATCCCTCCCCTTAACTTGGCTTCCTCTCAAAGAAATGGACTTAAACCTCCCCTTGGTCCCGGGTCCAATCTTTCTCACCACTCCACATCTTTATCTCTTTCTCACTTGCTTCCTCAGTTATCTATTACCCTGTATTGTCGTTTGTATTCGACAAACAGGGCATAGACCTGAGTATCCTGGCCATTTGCACAGCTGGCATGTCTGCTGTGACTGCCTTCGCTGAGGACATTCTCTTTGCGAATGTCCCTTCCGCTGGCAAGACCAGCAGATCATCTCCGGCATTGCGATGCTCGGTGCCCCGCTGGCAGCAGGTGAAGCACACACACTACTCCTCGCTTCTCGGTCTCGGGCCACAGCTCCAGCGGTCGACTCACCTGGCCGCTCCTTTCTGTAGGCTTTCTCTGTCCTCCGCGAAGCTCTCTTTCTCTCACTCGTTCTCTCCTCAACCACGCCAGAAGGAAACTCTTCGCCAGGGCTCGTCTGCTCTGCCTCACGATGCCAGCGGCTCTCTGGCTTCCTCCTGTCTCCCTGTACGCTGCGCTGGGAGCGCACATCTTTCTCCGGCGGCAGCGGAGGCGGCGTAACGGCTATTTAACTCTTTAAGCCGTTCCAGCGCCGACCGTACCTCTCTAACTCTTCCCAGCTATCAACGCACTTATCGCCAAGCTCTCGCGGTATTCCGGGTGGAGGTTCCGGTACGCGATGCGAAGCAACTCGCGTCGGATGGAGGTCTGCGGAAGCGGAAGCAAGATATTGAAGATTCGCGATATACACCGCGATCTTCTCTTCTCTATGCTGGCGTTCGCTTGGCGCAGATCTTCCTCCAATCCTCTCGGCAAATACGGAGCCATGAATCGGCGACGAAAGGCCTTGGCAGAAGCATATCCATGTTCGCAGGCTCTTCCCTCGCTCGATACCAGCGGCTTGCCTGCATTTTGAAAAGTGCACGGCCAGCACTGCTAGCATCTCGCGTCTGTCACCGCCGACCCTACTCTACACTCGCACAATCGCTCCAAAAACTCCTCGCCGCCTCCTCCTGATCACCCTCGCCCGAGAACTGAAGCTCCAATGCTTTAGAAACTCCAGAGCCCTAAGCGAGTCAGCTGATCTCGTTCGACGTTCGGATGACGTCAGTTCACTGAGTTAGAACTCGCAGCTTGATGTAACTCCAAGCTCGGCTGTCACTACTCCAGCAACTCTCATGCGCCCGATCGTTTTGTAGCGCCGCCGATCGTCTCTCCTGCCAATCTAGACTCCTCTGCCTGACGCGCTCACTGCTCTCTCGCACACTCGGCCGACCTCCAGAGCTGCCTCGAAAAGCGCGGCGTCGCACCGTTTCGCACTTTTTCCTTGGCAACTCTTTCTCTGTGTTATCACGATCACTCGTGGTCACAGATGGTTTGCCTCCCAGCTGGCCTATCGCAGCTGGGCAAACTGGCTCAGCCGCTTTGACTGGGGTTCGCAAACATGACTTTCGCCATATTTGCTCTTCCTCCAATCTGCGCGTCTGCTCCAACGCCTCGACTCGCACTTGCTCTCGCGCCAACTCTCTCGCTTCTTCGCGGACTCGTTCTAGCCTCCGCTCATGCTCTAGCGTGGCTAACTCGTCTCGCAGCTTCGCTCGCCCTTCCAGGAGGACTTCCTCGTAAGCTTCTCTCCAAGCTACTGAAAGTTCCTCCTCAAAGACTCGAGCTCTCGCCTCTATAAGAGTGAGTCCGCACTCTTCCAACTCCCTCACACGAGCGTCTCTCTCACTACGAGCCACCACGTTGTAGGGAAGGGCTGGGCGAAATACAAGTGCAGAAACGTGAATAAAGTGTTGTTTGTGTTTGACTTCTTTCCTGTTTTCCCACCTCTCCCCAGCGTACTCCCATACGTCGGCGATCGCGTGTAAAATCCCGCGAAATAAAGAAATCCTAGTGCCTACGGAGGCGCTAGGTGTTGCGCACCTGTGTTGGGAGGCACAGCGTCGCAAACTAGGTCGAGTAGAATTTCAACATCAAACTCAATTAGCTGTGTATATGAATATACATAAAGACCGTCATTGCAAAATAAATTTCTCATCGGAGTTCAAACTGTTTCTATAAATAAAGAAAACCTGCCATTTCATCTCGAAAAAATATATTAATTAAAGATATTAGTGAGAAAGTTGACCGCGACACATCCAAGTTTTGTAAAGATCAAGTCACAAGTAGTATTGCTTCGCGCACGGTCAGACGCAACGATCATCCTAATCTCGAACGTACGACGAAAGCGTAAAAATTAGCCAAGAGCTTAAGCATGATTGATCGCTCAACGTTACACGACGTGGCCAATATGCGGGAAATTCTAGCAATCTCGTGCACACATTCGATCGATTTAATTAAACGGGTGCACTGAACCGCGCATTCACCAACAACGCAACCTCGTACACATTGTTGTAGAAGTGACGTGCGTGCGGGCTTTTTGCCTGGACCATAATCTGCTTCGATATTTCATGGCCAGGCGATACTAATAATCATCTTATAAAAGGGGGAAATAACTGTGCCGAGTGAAGCACGAGCTTCCAATCGATGAATGATCGTAGTCCCTCTATTTAGCTGTCGGTATATATGTGTGTGTATGTATGTATGTATGTATGTATGTATGTATGTATGTATATATGTATATATATATATATAGCATTAGCTCTCTCGTTCGCGTCGCGCGGCGTCCCCGGTCGGATTAACTTGTAATACCTATATCGATAATTAATTAAACGGCCTGCTAGCCGCGCAAAGAGATATCCGATTGGAGTTTTTGGGCAGAAGGCGCGCTTTCATGAAAAATGCTTTCGGTCATTTTCATCCTGCGCTCTAATTACACGGAAGCTCACGAGAAGCCGCATTAAATTGAAAAGATTCCGGCATCAATCACGAGATTAAAAGGTAATTCTATTCGTGCATACATGATAAAGTTTGACCTAAACGCATCATACCTATATGCTTTATCTAAAAAGCCAATCCGAGAAGTAAAATTTCGTTTTGAAAATTTTCACCGTGAAATAAAACATAACCGCGCGCATTTTCAGATACAAAGAAAGAAACGCGAGCGAAAAAATTTGCCAGTCGGCAGCACAGTAGCTTATAGAGCCAGAGGGAGTCGAACCATTCGGAAAAGTAGACAGGCACTTTAAAAGACTCCGAGCTAGCGAATCCCGAGCGCAGCACAATCGGGAAGCAATCCCGCGTATATAGCTCGCGCGCGCGCTCGGAAAATAGAAAAGCTGCAGTAGGTATAGGTCTCGTACGCACGCGCAAAAACGGCTGCCTGGACACTACTGCCGACTCTCTCTCTCTCTCTCTCTCTCGTTTGTCTCATTCTCAATTGAACGGGACACGCTTATGACGCTCGCAATGAATCTCGTGGCTCGGCGCAGCGTGTGACGTGTAATATCAATCGGACATCCGGCTTTCGCGCTGTCTCTGTGTACGGGTGGATAAAATAAAAAAAAAGCTCACCAGTACGGCTTTTTTGCGTGGCTGTGCAACTGCCACCAAACGGGTATACGTATACACACAAGCGTACGCGGAAGAGCGAGTGCCGTACTCTCGGAAGCATGACAAGTGGCTGCGACGCGTATTTCAGTCTCTCGCGTGTATACGGCGTAAAAAAGCGTCGAATAATTGAGGACTGTCCCGTCGTTTCGGTATAAATGCGGTCGGAGAAAATAGCGCGAGAGAGCTTTGTACGCGTATACATACTACTGCATGTATCCTATAGAAATATTTGCCAGTCTACGGGCTAATTGATTGCTCTCGAGGAATCAGTTGCTGTGTCGGATTTTACAACGCGCGTGCGCGAAATTTCTGATTTTCAATCAGCGCAGGCAATTTAGCTATAGTGCTATGTTGTTCAGCGATTCGTTTCGCGCAATAGTGTCCACATTTCGCGCGCGACTCGATGGACGTGTGGGCTGGTTCCTATAGCGTAGGTTGACATCGCATTCAGTTGATGAGTGTCACGCATTTGATCGTAACTGTCGTTGGGCTGGTATAGCTTTTCATGAATAATTGTAGTTTCATATCTAAATTGGTTCACCCAATAATTCGGCAATTAACTAATCAATGTCGTTTCATGTGAATTTCACATTTCGCGTACTGAAATTATTAATCCCATATAGACCACGTGTTGATCGATGCTTTGTGAATGAATAACGAAGTCAATAATGTACAAAAATTATTTTATAGCACTGTGTGGCATAAATCCGCATCTATGTCACGCCTATCCGTGGCATAAATAGTCCATTATTGCACCGTGCTGATCGCCCTCGCTACGCTCGGGAGCTAACTACACGGTGCAAAAATGGACTGTTTAGGCCACGGATAGGCGTGACAGCGGATTTATGCTAGTCAATGCTATAAAATAGCGTACGATACTCGTGGTATAAATAGTCCGATACGGCACGGCGTTTAGCTCCCTCGCTACGCTCGGGTGCTAATACACGCCATGCCGTAATGGACTTGTATCGTAATATACTAATTTATAAATAAATGATTATTGTTATTATTCGTTAGAGGGTGTTATTTTCACTAAATACACGCACTATAGCCCTGGTAGAAATATTAACGGGTTTCGAGCTAGAAATTAGCGAGACCCGTTAAAAATTAGCATGAAATTAGCTACAAACCCGCTAACAGAGCGACTTTTTTAACGGGTTTCTAGCTAGAAACCTGCTAGTGGGAGTGTGTTATTTAAAGCCGGTTTGCCGCTTGAAACCTGCTAATTCTGAAAGATAATCACTCTGCGCATGTGCGGTGCGCGAGACACAGCGCGACAGCGTGGATGCTCGCGAGGTCCGGCCTAACATCACGAGTTTTCGATTCACATTGTTAATCTGAGCTTGGTTCCTTGTCAGGGCGTTCTAAAAATAAAAATCTTTCGTTCCGACGACGAATGTCTGTGCATTGTGCGAAGTGGCATGCTGTTTCTTTTTCTCCTCCGCAACGAGGTTATTCCAATGTTTACATTTTCGGTCGATAATTTTCCGACACAGAGTTCGCTTTAAATATCTTAATAGGTTATTAGCAGGTTTCAGCATGAAATAAGCTGCCAAACAGACAGGAGTTTCACCACTAAAATCATTTTCTTAGGAAATTAATGAAACTTTGCACACTGCTTCCTAATGGTTTTGTCCATACATACCTACAATTTCAGATCGATCTGACGTCTAGAAGCTGAGATATAAGGCCTCAAAGTTCGGGCGTTTAACATGCGATCCCTATGCTGGGCCCGCGCGAAACGTACATTTTCGTTGATTGTAGCCGAACGCTTCTTACGATTTTGTTGAAAAACTAAGGTAAGGTTAAGGACGATATTACGAATCTTTTGAGACCTCGTGAGCAATGATCTGACGTCTAGTTTCCGAGTTATTGTAATCTAAAGTAGGCTGTCGCCGGCCGCGCGCGCACGCACACTAACGTCGCCGGCCTGTACGTATGAGTCTCTCGCTCACCGACGCGGCGCGCCTAAAGATGTGTGCGTGCGGCTGGTAGAGGCGCATTCAAAACTCTCTGCGCTGCGGAGAGGGGGACGCTATGCGGAGAGAGCGCAGCAGCGAGCCGAACTTTTGGCAGGGACTGTCAGTGGTGAACCTCCTTTTAACGCTCTACCAGGGATGTTATACCTCATTTATCAATTTTAAAGAAATAATTATTAACGTTAAGTCCATACCCGTTGTAGGGCTGCTATGCGGAGCAGTGTCGCGCTCGAAGCTTGTGCGGGTGAATTTAATGAATTTAAATTTATTATCAGAAAGGAAAGCTACTCTAAAACAATCTATTGGAAGGAAAAAAAAACACAGTAAGAACTCTAATAATTTAGTGTAAATATGACGATATATTCAAACCAAAAATATTACAATACTCGAAGTAATCGACTTCGTGTCGCGATCGAGACTGACTCTACAGAGCACACAGAGCGACGCTCGCCCCCGCAAAGTCCCCGAAAAGCGGCCTCCCCTCCCTGGGTCTTTGTTTTCCTCGCCCGCTTCTTAATCGCCAGATGCCGATGCATCTGAACTCTCGAAATTTCCCTCCGCGAAAAGCTATAAAATCCGAACCCGAACCCAACGCCGTGCTCGACGTTGAGTCCACACGATGACGCACCCACTCTCCGAGAGTTGTAAAATCGGACCCAACGTCGCGCTCGGCGTTAAGCCAAAACATATCACGCGCACGTTCTCACTGCCTGGAAAACTGACCCCGCGCCGAGCCCAGCGTCGGCTGTAAAACTCCGCGACGCGAACAAGGACCCTTTTTTTCCGTACGCGATCGTGCTCTGCAGTCGAAGCCGTCTTCACAATACAATGCCTGTACTGTTCCCGCATTCGCTCAGGCTTTCGCCTGCGACGCAGGGAAAACCTCTTGGGAAAATAACCCACGCCAGGAACAGTGCTTATACATGAAAAAACTTAAAGTAAACGCACGCAAACTCGCTATCGACCAATAAATCTAGCTTATAATATTCCATCCGTGCGTACGCTCGACCGAAGCGCAGAACAATGACTCCATGCTTTCTCTTCATGGAGTCGATCTGGACGACATGCTCCCGACAGAACACCGCATGTGCTTGTCTTAGCCCAAAGTGCGTCCGCGCAGGAAAATCTCGGCTTTTCCTCGCCCCGCAGTCTCTCCAATTACCGAGTGTATCCACCCGAGGGAGAGGAAAAAACTAAGTGGCCACCCGTACCACGAGGCCTACGCGACACTTAGCATGTCGCGCTGGAGAACTCATCCGCCGATCTTTGTTCTCGCCTCGATCCGCGCGCACACGTCGGGAACACCCGTATAATATTTGCATAATACTAATATTACGCTGTAGTAGGTGTGATGTGTGATGTCTCGCGTTTGCTTGAACGTGCGAATAATTACTGTGTCAAAACGATGATCATACACGGAGAGAAACTGTGCAGTAAAATTTACTAAAAGTATAGGAAATTTTACTAAAAAACACAGTAATCTGATCTCAGACCCGAAATAGTGGGCAAATTACTGTGCTGTACAGTAAAATTTACTGTACGTGTAGTAAATTTTACGGTGAAGCATAATACAATTTCTAAGACAGTAGAGTAATTTTTATGGCGACTGTTCGTTTGTACTAGACTACGTGGAAAATTTTACTGTATTTTTTCGTAATTTCAATGCCATTTCCCGACTTATCAGCTGTTCAAACGTGTTGAAGCGCCACCATGCAGATGTTTTTAACGGACGCGGTGGCGGAATGGATATAAGTGATCCGCCTCTCGCCCCAAAGGTTCCAGGTTCGAGTCCTAGTCGGAGCAGGATTTTTTCAGCGGTTTTTTCTAAGGTTCTACAATTTTAATTGATTTGTAATAAATAAAATCGCGAAAAACGTTGTAACAACGTGACTTGGTGATGCCGGAAATTTGAATTTTTATGATTTTCAATGCTTCCATAAAAATTACTGTACTGTCTAGTAAACTGAACTGACAGTCTGTGACCGCATTACTGTTCAGTATGGTAAAAATTCCTGCAGAAAAAACTAAAATTTACTGGATGATTTCTTTCCGTGTACTTGCATGCATTCTATATTTTTACTGTTGCGCCCAATTATTGAACTTTTTGCATTTCCGCATTCCTGGCATTTTGCAATAGTACAGTATCAGAGTCGAGATTTTTCGCATACCGCCATAGCAGTTCATCAGCATCGGAAGTCCAGAACAAAAAAAAATGCATGCAAGTTTTTATCAGCAACGACTAGATGTATATATATAGTGGGGAGTTCGCACGGCAAGCAAAACAAATTAGGTTGTGCGCGCGAACACGTTTTTTTCCTCCCTGTCGTTATATAAAACAGCATTATATGTTTTTCTTTTTGCTCCGAGTTTCGAGCATATCGACGGCTGAGTGGAATAACACCGTATCTCATCGTCGTATCCCGGTGGCGGCTTCGAGAACGTCGTATGCCAGAAGAGGCTTCAAGAACGTCGTATCCTAGAAGAGGCTGCAAGAACGTCGTATCTTAGGATTAGCTTTAAAAACCACTTTTACTTTCGCGATTCTTGCTAAATAGACGTGATAAAAGATTTTGAAAAAGATAGTGTCAACTATTAACACAATATACCATCTACTCTATTTTTTTCAAAATCTTTTATCGCGTCTATTTAGCAAGAATCACGAAAGTAAAAGTGGTTTTTAAAGCCAATCCTAAGATACGACGTTCTTGAAGCCTCTTCTAGGATGCGACGTTCTTGAAGCCGCCACCGGGATACGACGATCTTGAAGCCTCCGCTGAGATACGGTGTTATTCAACTCAGCCGTCGATATAGTAGCGCGCAGCGTAGTCTATTACTCTTTAATTCAACAGGAAATGAACGTCACGTATGCGTCGTTCCAATTGCGGCGCACGAGGAAGGATTTTTATCAAGCCGACACGATAGACGTGCTGGGAGCTGCTGGGAGGAAATGTATAGATATACAGAGAGCGGAAGTCGGTAGCAGATCAGCGTTGACGACTGTGGTCATTTTCTCGTTTTTTTTTTCACTCCCAGCTGAGAGCCGCGTGGTAAAACTCATGACGCGCTCCTCGACATTAGAGACCATATCCAGGCGGCTACATCTCCCCGCGCGCGCGCGCGAACTAAATTATACTTTTTCCTAGCGGTGCGCGCACACGTCACTCGATTATACTTTTCGCCGCTTCGGAGCTCCTGGAAATCGCCGGCCACTCGCGTGCTCACTTTTTTTTCTCTCCCCCCCCCTCTCTCTCTCTCTCTCTCTCTCTCTCTCTCTCTCTCTCTCTCTCTCTCTCTCTCTACCTTTTTCTTCCTTCTCTCGCCTTCTGCTCTCCTTCTTTTTTGCTATACCACCAGCGCGCGCTCCCTCTTCTCCTCTATTTTTACGTCACTCGACTGCTATAGCTACTGGTACTGCTATGCTGCCCCTATTATTCGCCTTTCATTTTTCTTATCTCACCGGCAGCGCGTACTTTCGAAGAAAATAACGAGCTGTCAATCATGCCCTTTCGCCACCTCTCTCTCTCTCTCTCTCTCTCTCTCTCTCTCTCTTTTTTTTTTTTCTCTTCGCGCTTACCCTCTTTTGCTAGCGCGCGACGCCGCCGATATTTCTCATTCTTTCGCGAGCGCGCGAGCTAAGAGCGTTTCATCTCGCTTGACAGCCCTAGAGCACCACCGCGGCATCCTGTTATTACCTGGCTGTACATAGATATAGAGCTACGGAACGGCTGTTTAGCCTGGGCAAGACCGGACTAATTAGGGTAATTGAATGCCTCAGGGGATATAAAACCGCTTCGGCTTACTTTTTTACGGGAGCTAACTTTACTCGTTTTCTCGCGCTAATGTCTTTAAATAAAACGCGGATTACGCTTAATTTGATGGCCGATTTTTATGCTTTCAATTAGGCAGCGGCAGAATTCATCGCGCTTATCCAAGCGGGCTCAGGTTAATTAAAGAGCCGGAGGTAATGGCGTTCGATAATGGCAGCGCAGAGCGTGTACGGGAGATAACGGGATCGCGTGAACAATTTTTCGCTGTAATACTTGCTTGCAGCCCTTCGAGTCTGAGGCCCTTACTGCAGCGGCAATAGAGGAGTCAGTGCAGCGTCAAAAGAGGAGGAGAATACCCGCCGACGTATTATGCATGTGTGTGCAGTGCGTGTATAGCAGTCTCACGAAGCACTTCACGGCGGCGACGTACGATGATTAATAACGGTGCACTGGCTGCTGTATAGCCTCAGCAAAGAGAAGGCCGTGGAAGAGAGGGACCCATTGTGTAGCGCGACGACGTCTATTTTCGCGCGCGCGCGTGTGTGTGTGTGTTCGTGTGTGTGTGTTTGTGTATGTGTGCGAGCGCATATCGGTATATAGCCGTGTGCTGTGAAGGGCAATAAAACACATTCCCGATCCCAACACGCCCGAGATGTTCCGTGCAGCAGTGCGGTCGTGCAATATTCTCAAAGCCTGACGACACACACGCGCACGCGCGCGTAGTTTCGAACTGCGGAACAGCGGAGCGGCCGATTGAACGTGCCGCCGCGATAAAGTCAGTCACGTGAATGGAAATGATTTATCGCACGCGGATAAGGAACAAATTGTTACACGGCAGAGACTCACAATGTACGCGCACACTGCGAGCACTGGCCACACATTCAGATAGTGATGGCGGGGTATATAGGTTATAATACAGCTTCGGCACAGGAACGTTGACGCTTGGTTTGCGGCTTCTCTTTTGGAGGGAAAATTCGTCGTTATACAGGCGAGAGAGCGCATCGGTGAATGCTCAGTTGATACGTGCAACCGTGATTTTCGACTCGCCCCTCGTCACTCCAAGTTGCTGGAAATGAAATGGATGCCGACCGAGCGCGAGATTATTGCTACACGCAGAAAAATGTCCTCTTGTTCCAAGAGGACCGTAATCTTGAATTAGGACCCAAAATTAAAATCATTTTGTTTCAGATGGATTCCTTTTGATTCAAAAAGAATCCTTTGGCTTTTAAAAATACAAAAAATTGAAGCAAAAGAATTTCTCTTGAATTATAAAAGATATCCATTTGAAACAAAATGATTTTAATTTTGGGTCCTAATTCAATATTACGTCCTCTTGGAACAAGAGGACATTTTTCTGCGTGATATATTTGCTGTGTTCGAGTCGTACTTCGGTCGCAACGGATATCAACTGTCAATATTTCTCATCATAAATGTAAACGTTCAACCAACTGTCACTTAATCCTCTCTTAAAAAAGTGATGACCGGATGTTTTGAAGCCGTTAATGAAGCGATTTTATTGGTTAAGAAACAAATATCCGGTCTGAATATAGTTACGATTTGAAACTTCTAACCTTAGAAATTTGAGCGCACGAAGCGCGCATTGAATTTAACTACACTCAGAAAAAAGTCCTTTTGAGGAAAAATGAATCTTTAATGTATATATGGAATAGATTCCTTTTGACTCGAATAGATTCCTTTTGCTTCAAAATTTTTCTAATAAGCAAAAAGTTTTTAAAGCAAAAGGAATCTATTCGAGTCAAAAGGAATCTATTTGAGTCAAAAGGAATCTATTCGAGTCAAAAGGAATCCTTCTGCTTCAACGTGATTTTAATTTTGGGTCCTAATTTAAGATTATTTCCTCTTGGAACAAGAGGACATTTTTGTGCGTGTACACTCAGAAAAATGACCTGTTCGGAGCAAGAGGATTTTCCTCTTGTCTAAATCGTTTTGATTCGAAAGGAAATTCATTTTGATTCCAGAAGAAAAATATTAACTCAAGAATTAATTTTTTTGAGCCAAGAGGATTTTCCTTTTCATTTTAAGTACCATGTTCGCTTAAAAATGCCATTTTCATCTTTCACCAAGAAGAATCCTCTTGATTCAAAAAGAATCATTTTCGAGTAATTTTACAAAAAGGCTCAAAAAAGAACATATCCTCTTACCACAAGAAATGATTCATTTGACTCAAGAGGAATCGTTTTCGGGTAAGAATCACAATATTTTTTAGCAATAAAATTTTGATGGTGAAAAGATTTTCCTTTTCCCTCAATAGGAATCATTTTGTTTCAAACTTATTATCTATTAGAAGCAAAATTTTTTACTCTTGTGGCAAACTGATTCCTATTCGGGGAAATAGAATTATTTTTCTTGCGAGAAGATTATTTTCCTGTTGAATCAAACGGAGTACCGCTTGGGGACATATTTAAGATTATTATCCTTTTGAGTCAAAAAGATTCATTTTTCCTCAAAAGGACTTTTTTCTGAGTGAAAGGAATATGTACACGCAGAAAAAAATGAAAAACGCAAAACGTAGATAAATCGCCGCAGCAAACGTACAACGGCGTAGCCGCGGCGCAAGCTACAATCGAGAAAACCGAGAGATAAACTCACCTGACGAATCGATGTCCCTTTTCTATTCTTGCGCCCTGGTTGTTATTTTCTTCCTACACACGTATCTGCTTGGCTCTCACGCGCGCGCTATCCTCCGAACCTTATTCGCAGGTGCAGCTGCAGCGAGCTCGTTACAAATTGGGATGTACTACTCGTTATACACTCAGAAAAATGGCCTGTTCGAAGCAAGAGGATTTTCCTCTTGTCTAAATCGTTTTGATTCGAAAGGAAATTCATTTTGATTCCAGAAGAAAAATATTAACTCAAGAATTAATTTTTTTGAACCAGGAGGATTTTTCTTTTCATTTTAAGTACCGATGGTTCGCTTAAAAATGCCATTTCATCTTCAGCCAAGAAGAATCCGTCCTTGATTCAAAAGAAGTCATTTTTCGAGAATTTTACAAAAGGCTGCAAAAGAGAACATATCCTCTTACCACAAGAAATGTATTCATTTGACTCAGAGGAATCGTTTTCGGGTAAGAATCACAATATTTTTTAGCAATAAAATTTGATGTGAAAGATTTTTCTTTGGTCGCTCAAAGAAATCATTTTGTTTCAAACTTATTATCTATTAGAAGCAAGATATTTTACTCTTGTGGCAATACTGATTCCCTAATTCGGGAAGATGAGATTATTTTCGTGCGAGAAGATTAGTTTGCTGTTGATATCAAACGGCTGCGTTGAGTGAGTGGCTCATAGGCATACCAAAATAGGCATATCTAAAACACCCCTCTCTCTCAAAGATGTAATTTGGTACCGATGGGAGAGTGCTGAAGGCGTTCTCGCTGCAATCCCCTGCTCGGTGTGTTTTAGTAGCCAATAAAGAGTGGCGATGGTCTCCCCCCCCCCCACTTATCTCTCTTATTATGTTTGGGAAATTTGCTATAGCGTTCGTAATATTTGAGGGGGGCCGGATGACGAGTGGGAAAAGTGTTTTAGTAGCAATGAAAGAGTGGGATGTAGTTCTCCCCACTCTCTCTATTATGTTTTGGGAATGCTCTATAGCGTTCGCTCTTTGGTCTCGGATGAGAGTGGATATTTTCCCACTCTCACCCGGTTTTTCCAATAGAGGGAGATTTTCGAATGCCTATCCTCTTGCCGCACCCCTCTCAGCGATGAAGAGTGGCTGGTTCTGCCACTTCTCTATTATGTTTTGGGAATGCGCTATAGGTTTTTACTATGAGGCCCCGATGATACATTCTTAAGATATATCATAAATATTGCTCTTAGCCTGCATGCTCTACGGTCGAAGGCAAATTATCTGTTTATGATCGAGTTCCTCACATTAAAATCCGCTAAAGTGTGGTTTGCGGTCATAAATGATCGTGAAATGGATTTTTCTTTTCGCATCTGTTTATCGTGCCATGTCATTTCAGAACGATAATGTACTTTGGGGGAAATTTATTCTACTTAAAACTCTTTCGAGATTAAAAAGTTTGACTGGTACACATTTAGAGCCGAAGGGGAAAGCTAATAGTAGAACGATGCGTCGACAGATTAGAGTGATCCAAGAGGGCCTGCCGAACAGATCGGAAAGTAACAAACTAATAGGGTTAATGAGCGTCATGAATGAAAATCGTAAATGGGTTTAGGTCATAAATGAATGTGAAATGGATTTTTCTTTCGAGCTGTTTGTTTCCGTCATATTTATTATCAGATTCGATACTTACTTTGTGAAAATTCATATGTCTCACTGAAAATCGTTGAGATTAGGATTTATTATTAAAATATGAATCGATGCTTCGACTATGCTCCAGCTTGTCAGTGCGCTAGATGCTCGCCGAAGAGTCGGGAATGTATCACAACTGGATAGGGTATACGCGACGTAGAGCTGTCGAGGCGGCCTGCACAGAGCTGTGTACACGAACCAAAGTACACACCTGATAGAGGCTTATACGCGTCGTAGTAGTGTCGATGGCGGCCTGCCACAGAGCTGTGTACACACTGATAGGGCTTATACGCATCCGGTAGAGTGTCGATGGGAACGCTGCACAGAGCTTGTGTACACAAAACCCCAAAATTTTTTGCTTGGATATGTGAAAATATATGAGTGCTAAAGACGGCCTGACGAGAGATTGAAAGGTACACATGTAGGGCTATAGCATCTTAGAGATGCCAGATGGGCCTGCTTTTAATAATGGGGGAATTTTAGGAGAGTGGTTAGAAGGAGGAATCAAGGGAGGAAGAATTTCACCAATCATAGGACTTGTTAGAAAAATAGTGGAAAGAGAACTAACAATCAGAGAAACTTTCTGTCTGGAGAGTTGTAGAACGGGGGGAGTTCCATTTTTGGCTACAAATAGCCTAGTGCGGAACCAACTAAACAAGTCAGTTCAGTCATGATTTTCTTATTTTCACCAAGTTGAAGGAAAAGTTTGAAAGATGGCATTCAAGAGCAAGTTCCCCGAAGAAGTTTGCAGGCTTGCAGTCAGGAAGCGGATCCGTTGTCTGCTAACCAACGCCACTACTGCCTATCATGTTGAGCTATGTGACATTAGGGCCGTGGATGTTATGATACAGTAAGTTAGCATTTTTCGCTTTTATTTACTGGTAAATAATTTTTTTTATTATAGTTTCTTACTTATTTTCATGTTTTGTTGCCGCCGTTCCATTCTTACTGCAGCTGTACAGCAGTACCAGGGAAGTGAAGACGTCGAGCTTCATCCCCTGAAGCATTCGCAGTCCCGTCGATCTCGGTGGCTGAAGCTTCAGCTGCCCTTCGCATCACCGGCGGCTGAGCTTCGCAGCCCCGTCGATCTTCGTAGCTGAAGCTTCGGCGTCCCGTCGATCACGGCGCTGAAGCTTCGCAGTCCCGTCGACATCTCGGTGGCTGTATGTTCCAGTCCGCCGATCTCGCGTGGCTGGAAGCTTCGCAGTCCCGTCGTCACCGCCGCCGACTTGAACGCTCTCGCAGTCCCGTGATCTCCGGTGGCTGTTAGCTCACAGTCCCGCCGATCTCCGGCGGCTGAAGCTTCGCAGTCCCGACGATCCTCAGTGGCAGCAGAACCTTCGCAGCCCCGACGATCCTCGGCTCCAGAAGCTTCACGACGATCCTCGGCGGCGGCCGAACCTTCGCAGCCTCGACGGTCCCCCATGGCCGAGCAGCCTAGAAGATCCTCAAGGGATGAGGGTTCCCGACGAAGACGGTCTCGATCGAGCTCTAGTTCGAGCTCTAGCAGTTCGAGCTCCAGCAGTTCGAGCTCCAGTTCGAGCGGAACATCATCGAGTTGCGAGTCGTGCACAACGGCTAGAAGTATATGCGATCTCAAGCCGATTCCCAAGATTGCATCCTCGAATATAAAGAGGAAATCAACGGGTAAGAATATTATCTAATTCTCGAAAAAATAATAATACTTTATTATATAATTATTATTTTTTTAAATAATAATACCATTTTTTTTTTACAGAACAAAGCGGAAATGCGCATAAAAAGAAGGCTCTTGGCGAATCAACATCTGCAGCGCTTTTAAATAAAGGTAAGGATTGAACATTTTTAAATAATTATTTAACTGTTTTTTATTTTAAAATATTTTTTATTTTTTTATAAATATAATCAAATAAATATTTTGCTTTATTTTCAGAGGTTGCGCAAGAATCATCATCTACAAGACGCAGCCTATTAAGTTTAAAGAGGCCCAGCAGCAGCACACAGCAACGCAGTGGTAGCCGCAGCAGCGGTACACAGCAGCAGCCATGCAGCAGCGGTAGCAGCAGCAGCACACAGCAACGCAGTGGTAGCCGCAGCAGCGGTACACAGCAGCAGCCATGCAGCAGCGGTAGCAGCAGCGGCAGCAGCAGCGGCACACAGCAGCAGGTACCACACAGCAGCGATATCAGCAGCGGCACACAGCAGCAGCAACCACACAGCAGCGGTATCAGCAGAGGTAGCAGTGGTAGCAGCAGCGGCACACAGCAGCCACGCAGCAGCGGTAGCAGCAGCGGCACACAGCAGCAGCAGCAGCCACACAGCAGCGTTATCAGCAGCGGCACACAGCAACGCAGTGGTATACATCATCAACCGCAGCAACAAAATCAACGTGAATTACCGAGAATTATCGATGATGAAATTATTTTAGATTATATTGATATTACAAAATTTAAAAAATTATAAAGGAAAATAAATTTAGAAAAAATGTAAATTATATCCCTAAATTAATTGTACACTGCCTTAATAATAAATAACTTGTTGTTTTTTACAATTTTATTCAATAAAATTCGTTTATAATAAAGAACTTGTTTTTACAATTTTATTCAATAAAATTCGTTTTCGTTTTTTTTTATTCATCCTATCTAAATTTTCTAATCTAGCAGCCAATAGTCTAATCTAGTAGTCAATTCTATTAACATTTCAAAATTTATAAATAATTATACAACAATTTAAAAAATATTTTTCTTTTATTTATTTCCAATATAAGCATGAACATTCATCTTTTTTATAGTAAGTATCTACTTCATCTTGCCCAATATTGTCAGACAAGTAATTCAACAGCCAAGCTCGCATAGAAAGGACATTATTAACGGCACACATAGGTTTCCTTCGTATGCAGAGATAGTGGTGAAAGCAAACGTATTGTTTATCACATTTTGTTTCTTCTAGTGATGGACATCCCAGATCTTCAATATTTGAAATTAAACTGAAAAAATACAGTAAGAAAAGAATATTAAAAAAATATGTAAAAGTATAAAAATACATTGTATATGCATTACTTACACGTTTGGCAACAGATTTTTCAACCATTGCACTTTCTGCTGACCCTTAACGTATAACTTCTCGACTCCCTGCGTGCAGATTTGCAAAATTCGATGAAGACGATGATAGGGAATATCGCCAGAGTTCCATGCTATTCCGTGATATGCTCTTTCTAGCCACTGAGTTGTACATTTTTCTTCTTCAGACAGTGCGTCCCATGCCATCGGAGATTTAAAGAGATATGCAGTCGGTAAAGCAGTTTTTCTCAAATTGAGAAAACTAACCTCTTTAAAAATAAAAGAATCCTCTGATATTCTTTGGAATCCTTGAATATCACAAATATAAACGTTCTCTTCTAAACACTGTAAAATTCTATTTCTAAACAATAAATCATAGTCCCGAGTACGAGCCATCCTGCTTTGTGTCTTCTCAGTTCGAAGAGATCTCGAAGAATGAAAAAGAAAAATTTCCCACATCGTGATTTTGTAGTACAAACTCCGCCTCTTGCTCTTTTAGGATTGGTTGTTTAAAACTATCCCATTTCTGATTGGATAGAACTAAAAGACGATTTTTGTATGGTTCAAAAAAAGAAAAATTCATCCCTTCCCCGAGAAAATCTCCCTCTCTTCTCATCGTCTACCTCTTTAGCTTTACCATTGGATAGAACTAAAAGACGATTTTTGTATTGGTTCAAAAAAAGAAAATTCATCCCTTCCCCGAAAAAATCTCCCTCTCTTCTCATCGTCTACCTATTTAGCTTTACCATTGGTCGGACATTGAAATTTTCCTCCCCTCCTTTCATTGACTTTACCTTTAAAAGAGAAGCGATTTCTTGGACGAGCACAGTCAACGAGATTTAGCTTCGACTAGCATGCAAGTTTGTGAAGTGGTAGTGCTACACCAGTAAAAATGGCTTCAATCGATTTTTTTGAACGCCTTGTTCAAGTTCTACGCGATACTGTACAAAGTATTGGCGAACTGAGCAATAATGATATTCATTATTGGTTAGAGATGTGTAATTCCACTATAAAGGAATTAAATGAAAAAATTGAAAAATCAAATCTCACAAGAGGAGAAAAACAAAAGTGTCAGACTTGTATGGCTCATCTTTCATGTGTACAAGTACAATTCGAACAACATCTTCAACAAGGAGGTGGTCTTCAATCAAAGGAAACAGAAGCTAGAGTTGAGTGGCGAGATGTGGAATCAGCTTTTCAAAATCGAATCAGAACAGGTGTAGTTGTAAACATACAGCATGTGGACATTCTAATTTTTTTGAATGATGCGCAAAAGCTCTTCAAGGTTAAAGTAGAAGATTGCTTGAAGGAATATAACGCTATAAAAATAAATTCAGATTTTATCGCAGAATATACTATGCAGAAAAATGGTGAGGAAACGACTGATATTAAATATTTTACAAGTGAAAGTGCTACAGCATACATGTCATCAAATTTAGAAGAATGGTTTAAAGATCATATCAAAGAACCTATACTCACCCAACTTGAAGAATTTCAGGAGAAGGATTCTGGCTGGACTCTGACGAGTATCATTAGTTTGTGCATAAATATGAAAAAATATTCTCCAATCAAGGGGAGTTCCTTCATTCCACTTCCTAAGTTTATAGAAAAGAAGAAAGCATGTGTTAATGTGCGTAATAATGACAATCAGTGTTTTAAGTATGCTTTACTTTCAGCATTGCATCCTAGTGAAACTAATCCCAATAGAGTTAATCAATATCGTGTGTATGAGAACGAGTTGAACTTTGGTGATATAGAATTTCCAGTCAAACTCAAAGATGTTCCGAAATTCGAAAAATTAAATAATATTTCAATAAATGTATACATATTGAAAAAGTATAATGCAAAGTATGAAGTATCACCTTGCCATATTACGAAAGAAAAGAAAGAAAAACATGTTAATCTACTCCTCATTCAAGATTTTTACATAGATGAGTATGAAGAAAATAATCATAAGGATGACGGAAGCTTGCCTAAATACCACTACGTTTGGATTAAATATCTGTCTCGACTTTTAAGTACTCAGCTGAGTAAATCACATCTAAAATCTTACCACTGTGAAAGATGTTTACAAATATTTTACTGTGAAGAAAGGTTGAAAACACACGAAAATGATTGCAAAAATGTAAATAAATGTCGAATTAATCTGCCCGACTCCAAGAATAACATTCTTAAATTTGAAGATTATAATAAAAGTGAAAAAGTTCCTTTTGTTATTTACGCAGATTTTGAATGTTTGTTAAAGCCCACTGAAAATGAAAATGCATTTCAGCTTCACGAAGCATATAGCATAGGCTATTATATAAAGTGCAGCTTTGATGATACTTTATCTATGTATAAATCATACCGGCAAGAAAATGAAGATGATGAGACACCAGCGAAATGGTTTGTTCAAGAACTGAAAGTAATTGGTGAGAAGATTGATCTACTCTACAAAAATCCAAAACCAATAAAACTCACAGATCTAGAAGAACTATCGTTTCGGAGGTCAACTGTTTGCCATATATGTCGAAAACCTATCAAGGGCGAAGAACTGGCAGTACGAGACCACTGTCATCTTACAGGACGGTATGTTATCAATTTAATTATTTAATATTTGATTGATAAAAAAAAAAATATGTAAGTCATTTTTTCTCTTTAGTTTCAGAGGTGCAGCTCACAATTCATGCAATTTAAATTATAAAGATTCGAGGTTTGTGCCAGTTATTTTTCACAACCTCAATTATGATACACACTTCATTTTGAAAGAAATTGCTACTTCTACAATATTGAATGGACGAGTATCTCTAATACCACATAATAAAGAAAAATATATCTCATTCACGAAGTATATAGATGACTGTGACATCAGTTTTAGATTCATAGATTCATGGCGTTTTTTACCATCATCATTAGAAAAGCTGGCATCATATTTAGAAAACGTGCCGATTGCGGTGAATGAGTTTCGAACAGATGGATTTACAGATGAAAAAATCAATCTTCTTAGACGAAAAGGTATATTTCCATATGATTTCGTAGATGGATTAGACAAGTTGATGTCTAGAAAACTGCCTGAAAAAAACGAATTTTACAATAAACTAACAGATTCTCATATTAGTGAAAAAGACTTTCATCATGCTGTCACAGTATGGAATACATTTAACATAACAACTTTGGGCGAGTATTCGGATTTATACTTGAAAACAGATGTTTTATTATTAGCTGACGTTTTTGAAAGTTTTCGAGAGACGTCGCTGACAGCGTATAATTTATGTCCAGCACATTTTTACACAACCCCCGGTCTCACATTTTCAGCAGCTCTAAAAATGACAAAGGTGGAATTAGAGCTCCTCACGGATATAGATATGCTGTTGTTTGTTGAAGCAGGCATTAGAGGTGGAATCAGTCAATGCTGCAATCGGTATGGTAAGGCGAACAATCCTTACATGGGAGCAGCATATGATAAGAAACAGGAAACGAAGACACTCTTATATTTTGACGTTAATAATCTTTATGGATGGGCCATGGTGCAGCATTTACCA
>CM053170.1:70100845-70105845 GCA_012977825.3 Pteromalus puparum
GAATGCGCTCTCTCTCTCCCCCTCTCCCTCGACTCGTTACTGAGTTCGCTGCGCTAAAGTGTATGTATAAGCGGCTACGGGGAATGACGGAGAGGAAGAGAGAAAATAATGCGGAGGAAGTGAGAAGAAACTCTCGCGCGCTCGCCAACGTTTTGTAAATGAAACCGCTTCGAATATAAGCGCGAATGGATCTAATTAATTGATGAAGGAGCTTTGTTCGACTAGTTAGCCGTGTATTTACAGAGCCGACGAGCTCTTGTGCAATTATTTTCTCGCCACAAACAGAAATTACAAATTTATACATAGCGCTAGGGGATGAGGGAAAAACTGCTCCAGCTCGTGAAATTCATTAAGGCGCGCAGGGGCGTGTGCTCGTCAGTGCCTCTTTCACTGCCGATAATTTCTCTCTACCTTTTTCTCTCTCTCTCTCTCGCTTTTTTTTTTTTTTTTTTTTTTTTTTGTTAATTATGCACGCTGAAATGTCCTCGAGTTTCGCCAATTTAATGTCGCTGCTTTCACATAGCTGCTGGTGAACCTGTGCAGCGCGAGTCACTTTTCTCAAATTGGCTCCTGAATGTTCGATCGAGCAACCGACTTTGTGAATCGTTTGAGAATTCTATAATTTAAACTTGCATATAGACCGCGAAGGCACCTCTCTTCCACATTTTACAAGTTTTGAAATCCGTTAATGCTAATTAGCTTTAACCTAAAATCTTCGCGAAAATCATGTTTGGAAAACCAAAAAAAAACTGTTCGAAAAATACACCCATCGTTCGTTACGAATATAGGAATGATCAGAGTCATTGAAGTCACCTGCATTATCGACGTGAGCACGAAGAGAGCAAGAAAGAAGAAAGTGACCTAATATAAAGCACTATCTCTGCTTTATTATTCGATTTTTCTCAGCCATCATCGATGACGGTTAAGGTAGCAATTAATAAGTAAAGCGACAGTTATAGCCGCGCGACGTCGAGAGAGAAAGAGGTCATCATGTGCTGACCAATATAGTTGTATCAAGTGTTGTAATTAAGAACCTTATTCCCGTTGTTCCGGACGTAACGAGGGGTAATCAGGGAAAAGAGCAAGTGCGACGCGTTGATATTTATGAATATTTATTTATTCATTTTGCAATAGTTCAGCAAACGTTTCCCAGCCATTTGAATCATATGAACGCGAATTGGTGGCGCTTTTCGTGGCGTCAGGCCAACACGGTTAGGAGTGATTTTTAATCGCTCCTAGACTGCCAGATCTCACATAGGGAGTTTTACTCCGCAGTTGTGAAGATCAACACGGTGCAGAGAAGTCGCTAGGCTGATCTGTGACTGTCAGGCCAAATGGACGAGTGGTGGGAAGCGTTTGCACGGGGAATGTGACTGCGCTCGTAGATATAGATATAGAGGAGCGTTCGCACTGCTTCGAGTCCCTTCGGTGGTCTTCGGGAAAGCCCTTTGTTTTAGCGGGCCCAAGTTTTCGGCGGCGACTAATGCGCGTTACGTCAGTTGGCAGCGGCGACTCGACAGAGCAAGAGGTCGTGCAAGGACCTTTTTTCTTAGACTTCATTATAATAAAGTTTGATTCAAGATCGACAATAGTTTTTATAGTTTATTTAAACCCTGGACATTAGTCATGTCCCATACACCCGTCCTGCCTCGAACATTTTTATTCTAATTTAGCAAAAAGTATAAATAAAAAGCAATTTCGAAACATTCCATCAAAATAAGGCTATATGGAGAAGCTGGAACAGCAAACAAATATAAAAGCTGACGAGCCGGTAGCAACCGTGGATTTTGCGCCAACGCTGGGTGCCTCGATTTCACCGCGAATTAGGCCTGCTATTGCGCAAGCTACCTTTGATGAATTTTTCACTCGATCGGCTCGCGTGCGCCTAGCTGCGCTCGGGCCCTAACCTCACGCCGTGCAAAAAAGTGCTACTTAGGTCACTTGTATCGCAATGTACTATTTTTTTCGAAGCACAGGAAATTCAAAGCTTGTGCTTTACTCTATTCCGCGGTTATGAATACTTTAAAACGCGATGAAAAAAATTGTTTGCTCTTTCATATAGCGCAAAAAAGTTACCACTAGGCTTTTTTTTCCCACGACGTGTGCTCTGGTGAATTATTCTCTTTTTTTCTCATGCTTCAAATTTCAAAAGAATTTAATTCTTCTTCGATTCGAAGCTTCTTTTGAAAAACGTCCATCATAGAATTACCGTCAGCTGAATAATCTTGTATTTCTGAAAGCTATACTTTAAAATAGTCGTATCGATTTCTCAAACACAAGTATTACCTCTGAACCATTAAGCCATAAGTATACGCTCGTTCTCAAGAACACAACCTCCTGCTTCGAACAAAAAATCGACACTCGTTCCGCGCTCGTTTCCCAATAAAAGAATCTTATAGAATTCATCGTGCAAAACAGTTCGCTTGCACCTCTGGCACTAACAACTTTACGAGCTCGTAAACATTCCGAAATGGCTTGAAGAAGGCTGGGAGCGTATAAGCCAAATGTCTGCGGCGTTTCTCGTCGATGAATTCCAATGCTGTCGGCGTCGTTGTCGGGAAAACGGATCGACCGAGCCCCGCGTACAATGCGGCAAAGAGCTAGTTATCATTGGCTCGTTAAACGGCTTACGCGGGCGGCCGCTAATGCCGCCGACCAAAATTGCGCATACATAGAAGCGCGGATGTGGTGGGACGACGCGCGAGGACATTTTAGAATATGCAATAGGCCTTCGATACTCCGCATTTGGCTCTTCGCGAGTTTTCAACTTGCTGCAATTGAATCATCTGGCTCATGCGCTCTTCTCTTCGTAGTTCTGTTTTCAACCCACATTTCCGATGCACTTATTGTCTCGCGCTCTATCTATCTTTGCCTCTTTCGGGATTTCTTTCGGTCGCTTGAAAGCATTATACGATCTCGATGAAACTTCGAAGCTTTTCAAGTGGAACTTGAAACTTCGATAAGTATTGATGGCAGGGGAAAATTGTTAGCGGTCTCGAGGATCGAGGCGTGAGGATGTTTATAATTTCAGCTCGAACTAAAAAAGGGTTTAACTTTTTCTTTAAGTACTTGGCGAACAATATGAGTGGATTTGCATGGCTATAAGCGAGTTTTTCAATATCGAAGTTTTAAAGTCCACGATGCACCTATATAATAGTTAAATTGCATTGAAGTAATACCTATATTAAAGAGCGAGTATCAAACCTAGAGTACGTGACTCAACAAACGATGCAAGAACCAACTTCATCAACGCTTACACAGCGCAGCTATAGCAGGAAATCCGCAAAAGAACTTTCATCGAGCAATATCCACAAGTTAGAGAATATATATGTATAAACCAGGTTCACAATCGAATAGCCATTCTTGCGTGCGTTTTTCCAAACAACACGCAAACCGCGTGCAAACTCCTCCGTAATCAAGCCCACGCGATGTTCTGTCCTCGCGTATAGTGTTTGTTCTTCTTGGCGCATTATTAAAACTCCAGTGGCCCTCGTGTAAGCTCACGGAACAAACAGTCCGTATTCCTTGCTTTTCCGCCAAATGCGCGAGTCCTACTTATAAACGGCAAGTCTGTCGAGTAGTATACATACAGAGCATATTCAGACCGCGCGCGACTCACGCAAGGGCGATATCTATACGGAAAGTTTTTGCTAACTAAGGAAAAAACGAAAGCTTCGCGACTATATGCGCACTAGACAGAGAGAAAGAGAGAAGCCGAGATATGGAAGTTCATATGCGGATCCAGGACAGACGTGTGTTTTTCGCGACGCGTCTTGTTTTGTGGGCCAAATGAGGCCGACAAGATGTCCGTGCTCGCATACGTTGCAGGCGTGTTATTTCGCAAGGGGCAAAAAGTATTTATGGTTTTTCTTCCTCGTTATAACCGACGAGCTTCATCCTTCCTCCAGCAGGTTGACGTACTCCGAGCTCTCTCACGAGCAGCTTTATGACTTCGGGAAAGTCGACGTTTGCTGGAAACAGTGCCTATCGGTTTATTAACGCAGATTTCCAAGTTTTGCACGTATTCAGCTTATTCCTAAACAGATGATAGGTATATGCGTAGTATACACTTTTTATAGTCGATACTAACGTCTGATGAAATACATATACACTTTTGAGCTTTTACGAATAAACTATCTATGTATAGACGTTTCGCTGACTTTATTTTCATTCATTTTCTCGTCGGCGAAGTGGCTGATATGCTCGAATCGAAAAGAGCACAGTTATATGTAATCGCGATGATGTAAAAAAAAGCAGCAAAGAAAATCGAGCAGAAAATTGAAATCGAGGCATTTCTCTAATATATTTTTATCGATATAGCTGAGGAAAATTGTGCTGGAAGATACAGCCCGCGCATCTTTTACCACACATATATATAGCCGTATACACTGTGTTGCATATTTCAATAAGACGTAGACGCCTCTGCCTATAGCTCTTTTCAAATAAATCGATTTTTATGCAGATATTCACGAGGCCATGATATCGTCTTTTCACGCGCGGAAGTGCCCCAGAGTATTATTAAAATTCCTAGAGTCCAATATAACCATATCATACGCCTAAAGTATGTATATACGCCACCGATGTTATTAACGGTTTAGCAAATATTTTCTTTGCCACGAGAATAAAACAAACTCGCCTGTAGCTATGCCGTGCACAAAACGGTTAATCCTGATTCTCGGGATAAATTATACGAACACCGCACAGCAGCAACTTTATATATATACTTCGCGACCGCAAAATAGCGTCGCAACGCATGAATAGTAAAAAATAAAAAGATAACAGCCAGGGAATTCGGCAGAGCGCGAAAGAGGGTCGAATAACGTATTCTTTATTAAACCCACTTAACTAAATACCGACCTCGTTCGTAGGAGCAAGCTGCTAAATAGGAGGCGGCGCGGTGCACTGCGTACTTTTGAAGAAGTCACCGCGCTCGCGCGTGCGCCAATAATAAAGCCTCAGGCTCTTTGTGCGCGCGAATGCGACTATACATATCCCAAGAA
>CM053170.1:70108345-70162359 GCA_012977825.3 Pteromalus puparum
ACGATAAGAATTGAAACATCAGAAAATACACTGCTCATCAATCTTCATTGAATCTCGATAGCTTAATTTTCACTTCAAATCGTCCTATCGCACAGAAAACTCGGAAAATCGCTTTTAATCGAGATGCAACGATAAGCACCGCGATAAGATTTTATCAACGATACATAACAGCTGTCCGTCACAACTGACACAAAGAGACCCTCGTTAATCGCCTCTCGTGCAGCTGGGCTCTAAAACCGATAAGAAATCACCCGTCTCTCGCATTCGATATTCACTCAGCAATAAACGCACGCCCCCCTCCCCCCCCCCAGTAACGTATTCACTTATCCTCACGCTCTGGCATTTAGGATCCCGCAGTCACTCGGGCGCGCGTGACCGTACACGCTTAGATTATATATAGTCCATTGCGAGTCTCGGATCGTCCATCAAGTTCGACCGGCTGCTTTTATCCGGCGATGCATATCTCGATCTTCGAGAATCGGATCTGCGAATCGACACGCCGTCGACAGTCCGGCGCCGATATATATGCGACTACAATACTGCCACTACGCGCGCCGCCTATAAGTAATGGCATTGACAGGGGATTTACTTGCGAGAGCGGCTTAATTCAGAGGTTTCTGCACTATAGCTGCTTGGATCGAGCGGCACTCGCAGGACGGATGCATAATACATGAAGCGAGTAGCGATCTGTCATTTTGAAAGACGCTCTTATATGGGCTCGCTCTTATCTGATATCCGGATTTCCTCTGTAGCATTGATTGAGTTGAGAGCTTTTGAGAATGCTTTACTATTGTATAGACCAGTACAGGCGCTTTCTCTGCCTCAACAATGCGTTGTACACCATTACAAATTGACAAAATCATCTTTCTCCTGTGAGCATAATATCGACGACTGAGTGGAATAACACCGTATCTCAGCGAAGACTTCAAGATCGTCGTATCCCGGTGGCGACTTCGAGAACGTCGTATGCCAGAAGAGCTGCTTCAAGAACGTCGTATTTTAGGATTGGCTTTAAAAACCACTTTTACTTTCGTGAATCTTGCTAAATAGACGCGATAAAAGATTTTGAAAAAGATGGTGTCAACTATCAACATAATATAGCATCAACTCTATTTTTTTCAAAATCTTTTATCGCGTCTACTTAGCAAGAATCACGAAAGTAAAAGTGGTTTTTAAAGCCAATCCTAAGATACGACGGTCTTGAAGCCTCCGCTGAGATACGGTGTTATTCTACTCAGCCGTCGATAATATAGCATTCTAGAAAAAAAGGGTTCGATGTTAGTGCGTAGGCGCTCATGAGCTATAAATATTTACCACCGAGTCGCCGGCTGTATACACATTCAAAGGCTCGAAGAAGAATAAAATAATACGTCCGCGAGAGTAAAATAGGGTCAAAAGCTGTCTTTCGCGTGATCGAATCCCTGTTACTCCCCGAGGGCTCTCGTCCAAGAGATCATCTTTATTCCGAGCGCGTGCTTCTTCGTTTAATCGTCGGATTGACGAAAGCAATTCGTCGGGATATAGCTGTCTCCAACGGAGAGCTATTCCAGCGTGACGTGGCACATTGAAATTCGCAAGCTCGTGGTGGAAGATTCTGTCTCCTGCATCGTCCTCCTCCTACTCCACCTGACCCTCTACTCGACTGTGTGTAGCAAGTATATAAATGCTAAAAAGGCTTCCTTTGCGCCGTCGTGTCCTGTGCTGCTATACTCTGCCGAAATCGAGAGAAGAAGAGAGTCTTTTCGCAGCAATTCCCCATTTCGATGTCAAAGGCAAGCGGGCTCGCTCTTGTTTTTTCTTTCCCAAGCCTCCAAAGCCTGCGAGCTCTTCCTCGAACTGCTTCCTCAGCCTTTCTTTGAGAAAGTCTTGGTTCCGCGCGCGCGCCGAGTAGCTAGTGTTGCACTGTATAGACGCGCGTGGCTCCAAAGGGTAAGAAATAAGGGATATTCGCCTTTGTCTCCGGGTGTGAAAAGGGTAATCAGGCTGGATAAATATTTAGCAGGGCGTATGAACCGTCTATAGGTTATATGGTATACTGCAGCGTATAATCGCAATTGCGTTCCATCGCGCTTGGACTAGATGCAAATGATTCGTGTAATTATTTTTGAACAATCGATGCAGTGTACTGTTATGTAGTGTAGATTGCGAAGCGTTTCTAGTAACGTTCACTAAAATAATTATGACTTTAATCGAAACACTGGATACATCCGATATAGGATAAGCGCCTCAGAAAATTAACGAAATCAAATTTAATCGCGGCAAATAGGGCATGGGGAACTCCACGGTGATGGCGAATAATGAAAACATTCAATAATAACACGTTCACTTCGATGGATAATTATTCATATACGCTGACGAGCAATCCAAGAGGTTTAATCCTCGCATTCGCGGAGCTAAAATAAACAACCATGTCTGTAATTCGAATGAAATATTCGCAGCTTCAGCCAGCTCTCGAGCTTGCAGATTAATGCCGCTCATATAGCCCTCTCTCTCTCTCTCTCTCTCTCGGTCGCCTCTAACCAGATGCTCGGAGCTCTCGCGCACACGAGACCCTCGGGAGCAAGTGCGCGGATTCGATTTGCAACTATAGCGACGAAAGCTGCGCCCCCGCGCTAACCGCGTTTTCTCGCCCCTAATGCGGAAACCACGCCGGTGCGCGTGGCGCACGGTTTAAATGGCGTCTGTGTATAACCCACGTATATATACGAATTATATACGCTCACAGGGTTCATACTCATAACTGCAGCAGCAGCAGCAGCGCGACGCTCCTGGATTATTTAAGTGTGGAGAACGCGCGAGCGCTTTTTCGTCCCCTGCGGCTAGTGCTTCAGTTGCATTTTGCACGAGCTGCCATCGCTTTGTCGCCGGCTGCTCGCCAGCTTATCACTTTCAATGATTTTCAGCTTTATCGGAAATCTCGTTATACGAAATCAGGGGAAGCGCGCGCGGCAGGATTGTATACACGTCAAAGCTCGCGAGGCTTTTATTTTTCGTTCGCTTCGCGCTGATGATGGCCCGATTTGCGGAATAGTCTTTGCACTTGCATATACGTTTGTTAACACGAGCCGCTGCAGTGGAAATTCCCGGTCCGGACTGATTAACGAGGCGCAGATTGTGAAAACGTTACGTATGCGTCATTTTTGCTCGGGCAGGCTTTTTAGTTGTTCGACTGTTTCCATTAATGATGACTGATGAGGGGTAATGATGTAGGCCGATGTAGAGATAATGAAAGTGCGCTGAAAGAGCAGGGGAAAGATGTGCCAATTTTTAAAAACTTTAAACCTCTGAAGATAAAAAGTTAGTGCTCGAACCACATGGAAGAACTCTAGGAATATATGTATAATGCATAAGGGAAAAAACTTTGTAAGGCTTGGAGTCAAAAAATTTTTCAAGTTTACTGTCGCGCCTTGAGAGGATACTTTTTATTTTAATGTATTTTAAAATTGTTTCATAATGCAGCCAAACTTTGACCGACTTTTTTTACGTAGAGCGATAAGAGAAATTATCATGAGATACTATAGCATTTATGCGTGGCTATATGCTATACGGGATTTCTGAATCATTAAACCGTTTTACATGACACATATCACAAAGTAATTTTTTTTTATCTAATAATAAACTCTCGCTGATGTATTCGTTAGTATTATAAATATGATACCAGACTTAATTTTCGAAATAACTTTAGACTCAAACAAAAGTTTAGAGTTGCTTATTTTTGGGTGAATTTCCTTTTAATGTTTTCGCGAAACAGGATATTATATTTGGGAAGCGAATATTGCTACCTAGCGACTAAAAAGCTTTAAGAGGATGACGCTTTGCATTCACGAAATTTCGGGCGGAAAATAACAAGAGTATTAAATTATCCTCTCTCAAAAAGGTTATGATCTGATTTTGTGAAATCTCTAAAGACGCAATTTGATTGGTTACAGCTTAAACTCAGAGCGCCAATCGTGCTGGAATAGGCTAATTATTATGAGATAAACATACGCTAATGTGCATACGTGACAATTGTAAAAAAAAAGAACAAAACAAAATCGTTGCATAAAATAAAATGTAAGTATTACGTGCGTACCTATTCCATTTGTCACTGCTGAGAAATTGTCTCAGTAATGATATTATTTTCCGAGCAGTCCCTTCAGGACACTAGAGAAAAATAACCCCAATAGATTATTTCTGATCGTGCCACGTCCTTCGTGCCTTGTCTTGAGACTTCTGCGTAGGTATTTTCAGTCCCATCAGTGCTTCTACTGAAAAATTTTCTCCTATAATTCACTCTTGACGATTTTTCTCAGCAGTGGTGACTTATTTCTGTAACTTTATTACATATAAAGCAAATACCTTCAGCAGTACTGAAAAAAGTATATGATGATAAATACAAAGGATTTAGATAACAAAATAAATGGTATCAAACATTCATAAATAGCTTATTAAGCATTTCACTTTGAAATATGTGATATTTGCTTTAAACGTTAAAAAGTTCTATCTCTTCGTGTAGCCTGTGTTACAACTGATATTATTGATGGAAATTCATACATAATTCACACATACATTCTTTTATTACATCACTCACGTTTCCCGATATATTGTTGGCATATTCATTAACCACCCAAAAACAATGCGATCAAACCGAAATATCAGAAATAACTTTATGAAGCATATATGTGTTCGACTGGAATTTCCACACCAAAGCCGCACGTCATGCTGCAACATGACACGTAGAGACCAAGCCAGCATTCGCTCATCTCTCGACACGAATGTGAACAGACGTGCGCGGCATCGTGCTCACCGAATCGAGAGTCGGACACACAACGAACTATGTAGCTTTTTCGAAATTTAGGGACAGCTGGCTAAAAGCTACGAGTCTAACGTATTAACATAGAAATACGCTGGAAACATCGCTTCGAGTTTGCGACTGGCGCATACTCTGCACAGCGGAGGAAGAGCAGAGAACAGAGAAGAGAGAGAAGAGCCGCGAGAGAGCTGCAACTGTCAGCTGCGCATTCCTCGGCACGCTACGAAATGGAATTAGGCGAAATGTTCATTGGCGACGAGCATAATGACTTTATGCCGATGGCGGCAGAACTGCTCGAGTTGCACCGCCGTCGCGTCGTCGCCAAGAGACAAAACTGTTCTAATTGTTTTTGATCCGGGGACACAGAGCTCGGTGAGTGCATTTGTGAAATCGTTGCTTGTACAACTTGGACTGTACATGTGCGCGTTTCGGAAATGAGAGTTAGACTGTTGCGTCTGCCGTACGCGGGGAACGTTCCCTCTGCATGCGGAGAGGTACTTTTCCAGGATAATGACGAGATGTGTGCTGAGCTATTAAGCGCTTTAGTCTGGCGATCTCTATATACTGCTGCAGTTGCAGGAGAGTAGCCGCACAGAGTCTCGTTTAGATGGAATAATTTGTTTAGTTTGAAGTGCCGAAGTGCCGATTTGAGTGGAAAATAATTGACGTGTGTTGGAACTCTTCAAGATGATCTTGGTTCATTATATTGAGGTGAAATGGTAATACACTGAAAAAATTACAGTTTTTAATGACATAGCAACTTTTATCAATCGAACAGTTTTTAATTGCGAATAAAATTGTTGCTACGTAACGATCATATAGCTAGTCTGGTTCACACACAACTGTATAGTTTAAAATGCTTCGAATTATTCTGGGTTCGTCTGGTAGAGATCTTATTTTATACTATTGTATAAGTCTGTTCGATCTTAAATACTGACAATAGTCGGCGCAAAAAATCTTGAATAGAGGATATGACATTGACTCGCATCGATTCACCTTCGGAGCATTTATGTAAAATGTACGATAACTGGCGCTGTATACTTTCTCGTAGTATATACCTACGTCGCGTCGAGATGAAAATGGATTCCTGCCCATTATTTATTTTAATTTTCAGGTCATTGTCAGGCTTAAAATTTCATCCGTTCAGACATTCCAAACCGTATCTCTTAATCTCTTACTTTCTTCATCAAGTCTTCTAGTAATCAGAAAAAGAACAATATACAACGTCGATAATCCAGCTAAATCGATACACACGAATATCAATTACGTCTAGTTCGCTAACCACACGACCCCACGGCCACGGGATATCGCGATAAGCATAACAAATAACCAAGAGCAACGTAAGTTCTCAACGATTTTCCATCTCCGCCTACGGCAACTCAAGCAAAGTCTCGCGCTCGCTTCGATAAGGCACCCCCTCGAGGCACTTTCTCCAGTTCTCTCTTTCTCCTTCTCTCGCTATGAGCATTCCGCGTGATCGATTCGCCAATAATTAATCTGTTGAAACCTTTGGAACGACCGTCATCAGTTAGGTAGGATTACCTTAATCTCTCGCTTGCTTCTTCTCTCTGGAGCTCGCGCGCGCCCGCCTACACTTGAGGCAAAAGATGAGGGCGCTATAGCGTGTTTTTGTGCGGTTTCCGCGCCCATTGACATCGCGTTCGCGCGCGGGAAGTAGACACGCGCACGACTGATGTTATCAGATACACAGGCGAATACGTAGACGTTGACGTGCTCGAGTCTATGGCTTATGTGTGCTGAGCCTTGTACACGGAAGAATCCGTACCAGCGGTTATGCATATGGGAATTTTTAGGATTTTATTTTCGGTCGTTTCGTCACTCGGACTCTTTTTAACTTGCGGAGTTTGGTCGTACAATAATTGCTATGGACCGCACTGCGGATATTATCCGTCGACTGAGTTGATGTTCTATTTTGAATATATTAACTTACAGTACCGATGGCGTAATTTCGCGTCAAAAAGCGTTTAATTCTAGTGAGTGCCATCAAAATTTTCGACTCAGAGATGCGACACACTTCCAGTGATTAATAGTTAATATTTCTGGCGCACTGCACAAAGGTCGTTCTAGAAAATTTAAAAACTTCTAGATTGAAACAGATTACTTTCCATAAAAAAAAAATGAAATGAAAATTTCCGGCTCGCGTCCTAGCGCTTCACTTTTCATTCCACCCAGCGATTTTCCATATTTTTAATAAAAAAATATTGAAATCATTGCACTCAGCTCCCAAATAGCTTTGAAAAAAAGTTCTGTCCAGCAGCGCAAGCAAAGTATTCCAATAGATCCGAAGACCCAGATAATTCGGCTCAGTTTGAAATTCGTCCTTCGGCATCGCGTTTTAAAATCGACCCGCAGCCTGCAGAGAATAGCATGTGCAAATCGAAAAGCCCGAGAGAGCAAGAGCAGACTGATACGCGATCATCATCATAAGACGCGACATTGTTCGGAGCTGCGCTGCCGGGGCCGTGAGGGAATAATTCCGCGCTCCAAGGATCCAGTCGCGTGTCCTTTGGTTTGAAAAAAAAAAAAAAACCACGAGGAGGAAGCCGAGGGATGAGGGAGCGAAGCTCGAGAAAATGGAGTCGACCGCTCGTAAAAGTAGATGCCCCGAAATGGGCTCGGACTCATTCTGGGATGCAGATAAGGCCGGGCGCGCCCGGGACAAAGTTAAATTGGCGAGATGCAGCCGGTGATGCTATATGTATATATACTGTAGGTAGGGAGTTGCCGAGCAAGAAGTGCGCAGGGCTGACGGTATAAAATACTATAACGCGGACAATGTCCCGTGAAAATGGAAACAGGCGCGCGTACATACGTATGTAAATATAAGTGGTATTTATTCTTTACGATTGAAAGCCCTTTTTCCGCCGCTCGATTCAATCCCGTGCGTATGTCGCGAGCGCACTTTACTTTTTTTTTTTTATTTTTACGAGTGCGAGGCGCGTTAGGCAAGGATTTTTTTATTAGCGCGATGGGATTTGCTTCTTTATTCGGGCATAATGGTTTAGTCTTTCTTGAGCCATTAGTGACCTGCAGGAGCGGATTGCAAAGTGTTTATGTTTTTCACTTTTATGGCTCTTAAAGCTTTCGCTATATAGAATGGAATAATAAAATTAAATTGGTAAATAGTAAAATTGAGCTTGAATGAATTGGATCTAAAATTTGTTTTCCAGAATGAATTCCGTTGTCGTATTTCAACAAATTAACTCTAAAATAATTAGGTCATCTTCATTTTGCGTTAAATCGCGGAGCAAGAGGCACTCCATAATATTGCATCGCGATCAAGTAGTATAATCCTGGAATTAGTCAGACTCGAGAGAATTAATGCATTAATTCGAGCGAACAAATAATGTAGTATAAATAAATAAACTCAGTTTGACCTTTCAAAGCTCGCGCAGTATAAATAAGTGAAAATTGCACCTACTTCAGAATAAGAAACTATAATACCGTATTTGCCGTATTAGAGGGACGGAAAATATTTCAATTTCGAATTAATTAGATCTTAAGCGGCAGAGGCGCGAACGGAAAGCACGCTCGCGCGCTAGGTCGTTATATGCGCTAATTGGCTGTAGCGCGTGTAGTCGCATTTTCGAGTAAGAGAGAGAGAGAGAGGGAGAGAGAGAGAGAGAGACCATCTCTGTCGTCGAGCGCGAGCGTGTAATAATGAACCCATTGAAGCGTGGCCGCGCGTCAATACGTGCAGCAGCAGAAGCTTCGAGGCTGCACAGCCGCAATCCCCTCGGGTAAAACTCGCGCGCGGGCGGGCATCCGTGTAACTGACTTCTATTATATACTATTGCGCGTCTTCGGGCTTTGTTTTTCTACCAGATTCATGCATCCGCAAGACTATTCTTATTTTCGAAATTTCGACATACCGGCTTGGAAATTCGTGGAGACTGTCCGGGATAACAGTATAATAAGCGACAGCACTGCCCTCCTGCTGTGACGTGCACGAACTCATTTTGCTAGTTATATATATCATAATGAGTATTTGAAATATTCGATGGAAAATTTCTTAAACTGATGTATATTATTGCAATATTCATTGAAATATAAATTGAGTTTATTCTCTTGTAATTAAAACGTTTCTTATGGAGATTGTATTTCAGATTATATTTCAACAAAAAGCTTTAAAATAGAGATATTAAAAAATTCGAGTGAGTTTTTCCGCACGAAGTAATCCTTGTTTTATCGTTCGCAGATGATTAATTGATTGCCACTACTTTACTTATACAAGCTAAGCAAACACATTTTCTCGTATAACTCGAGATTAATAAAGTCAATAATCAAAAAGCGATACAAAGCGAAAAAGCCATTCGGTGACTCGTCATTAAACAAACATCAAGCCCGAAACGTAAAATTCATCCAGCCATGAATAAAAACAAGAGCATTAAACGGACGAAATCATTGGCCCTTGCTCATGTATACCTCTACGAAAAGCAAATCAATATCGTGATTTTATACGAACGCACATCGTATGAACTTTGTACCAGACCGATTTCCCGACTCTCAAACACACGGGCTTAAGAAAACAAGGCTCACACGTTGCCCTTCTCCCTCTACTCACCCTCTGCCCCCCCCTCTCTCTCTCTCTCTCTCTCTCTCTCTCTGTTTCTAGGGCGAAATTTATAGGTCGACGTTATACGAGCGCTCGAGCGTCGGCTCGTCGCAGAAGCGAAAGCGAAAAATTTGCCGGTGTGCCTTCGTTAAACGTATAGGGAAGAGCTGAGGAGGGTCATCTATACTATACGGCAGAGTCTTTTTCCGGATAGAAGGCGCGCGTGTTTATATACTCTGCTCATTTTTCGAAGGATATATACATTTACGATGCTGTGTCGCGCATTTATCTCGGCACTTCCACTCCACTTCTCCGTTGCGCGCGCGCGTGCTTCGAGCGCCGCACCTCTGACCTTTTTCGCGATATATATACAGGTCTATACCGCGCCAGCGGCCGAAACCCTCGGCTCTTTTTCATTCCGCTTCCGTAAATCCCTTTTGCTCGCTTGCGCCATTTTTTCCATACCCTGCATGGCCTATCTCTCTCTCTCTCTCTCTCTCTCTCTCTCTCTCTCTCTCTCTCTCTCTCTCTCTCTCTCTCTCTCTCTCGCTCTCTCTCGTCTCCCGCGCTCTTTCGCCTCTCTTTCCGCCGCGGTAATCTCTGTATTTTTCTTGCGCCACTCTTTGTCTCTCGATTTTCAACTGCGCGCTCGTTCGTTTTCCATTCCTTATTTTTACTGCACGTCGATATATCGTGTTTCTTCTTATCTTTCTCTTCGTTACAGTTTCTTTTATTCATTTCAACTTTTTTTCTTTTTCCAGCGGAAAAAGACTTTGCTCTGCAGGGTTTTTGTTCGCAAGTTGCTCACATACATACATATATATATATATATATATATATATATACATTCAACTCTGTCAGCACTCATTTATGTGCGGAAAAAATCTTTAATAAGCAGACTCGCCAAGTCCCAAGATCGATCCTTCCGATTACTCTTTATCTCTGTCGTTCACTTTTTTGAGGATTTTGTCGACTCTTTCACTGTGCAGCCGCACACGCGAAAGAAATGAGCTGCACGATCATCAAAAATCTCTTTGCTTTCTCTTTCCAATCTCTCTGCAAGTTACAGAATATCGAGTATGAAAAGAAAGTTTTTATTAAAAATGTTTTTCTCTTACTCATGGATTGTTGGAAACTTTTAATAAGTAAATGTATAGTGGAAAAATTGTCTTGAGAAAATGTTTATTACTCTCAAAGTCTATGATAATAGTATTGATTTTTGAATATTTTCCGGCAATAACTTATACTAAAAATAAAAAAAGTCAAAATATACTAACGAGAGCACGAGACATAAAGCTGAATTGTATGTGGGTAGGATTTCATGCAAAAAATTAACTCAGTTCTACTAACGTACTCTTCAAGTAAAAAAGCGACCTCACGCGAATGTAAAATATGATACTTAAAAATTTTTCAATTTAAGGCGCACTTCACTTACGTAATTCTATGCCTACCTCTTTTAGTCTACTTCAACGGAAAATGTAATAGAAACAGCCCCGTTCATTCGTACTTATTCGCCGACTCCTCTTTTTTTTCTCTCTGCACAGCATTTACATCCCTTTCTTTTGTTCAGTCTATTCTCCCTAAGCGCCGATCTATTGCGTCAGACTGTGCATACGCTTTTCGCGCAAACGAAGAGCTTCGCTTTCACACATACTCAACGCTTGAAAATTGAACCGAAAGAGAATGAATGGGTAGGCAGACACTTGGTGAAACATTGTCCATGATAGTATTTTACCTCGTCGCCGTCCTCTTCTAGTCTTAATATTCTCTTTTCTGTTTCTCGACTAATACATCTAAATAGCCTTCTCTTACGTATTCGCGCTGAATGGCGCATAACTGTTACAATTGAGTCGACGAATATGTACCTATAAATATACATTTATATATATATATATATAATGTAATAATATCGATAATCATTACATTATGTTTTCTGAATTATATATATCATACAAGCTGAAACTTAACTTTGAGAAAAAAGAAATAATCGATGGTTGCATAATTTATATTAATTTTTAATTGAATTTATTTGATTATATGTTGCAGATTCATCGGAAAAGGTGTCAAGCTGAGTCCTCGGCTTTAACATTAGCATTATGCGGTTTATTCTGATTCTTGCAACTCTTATTCTAGAGGTTCAACTATATTTTACAGGTATATTTATCACACATTCAAAATAACAAATAATAGGTATGCCTTCTCAAATAATATACAATTTTTTTTTAAGAAAAAAAAAATCGATTGTGAGATATTGCATTACTTCTATGCTAACATCTAAAAGTGAACCATCTTTTCGTTATAAGACTACTTTAAATTTGTAATCAGTTATAACAATCACATGAAAATACGTATCTATGAGTAGATGAACCAAATATACAAGCAAAGCTTTGCTTCAGCCATATTTTTAATTTCGCTGTATGATCGTTCGATTTACAGTACATAACTGCACATCTATGTCTTTCTGTAATCCATGTGGTTTACGTATAATGGAACCTGCAACTTTCGTTTCAAGCTTCGATAAAGCTGGGGATAAAGCTAATACTTTTGATATCGCTTCTTGAATTTTAAAAAAGTTTAACAAAGGGATTTCTACTTTGCTCAATTTTAGCTTTTTAAAGTGCATATATCAAATAATATCGATAAACTTTATCAATTAAACTTATGCCTAATATTAATAATCAGCTGCGCGATGTTTTAGGCAGGAATAAATAAGTTTTAAATATTATGCCTTGTAAAATTCGATTCACACAAAAGGAATAGTTGGTATTTAACATCAAAAAAAGCTTAAGCAATAAAGCTTTGCGTTGATAAACCTTGCATAGACAGAGAGCTTTGTATTAGGCTAAAACATAATCTGAAAGAAAGAAAAATACAGACTACATTGGTTCGTAACAGCATAGCTGACGATGCAGAGTCAGCACGTAACAGGTACAGCAGTCCTTTGACGCTGTTAGGCAGCTCACAAGCACGTCAAAGCTCCTACTATCTTGATCGTTTATTCTGTCGCATATGAGCCCTGAATTCGCTGTGTAGATGTGTTAATCCGACACTTAGCCATAGTCAAAGACACACCATTTACGACTGCTATTACAGTTTTTCGTTTCTGTTTAACTTCTAGATACTGTGGTATACAAAAAATTGCAACCACACAAGTAGGTATTACGTGCACAGTAAAAAATTGACTTAATCAAACCTGCATTTAGTATTATTGTAGCTACAGTCAAAATAAAAGAAAAGAAAATCTTAATTGAATAGTTTTTTAAGACAAACAATGATAAACAATTAATATTTTTGTCCAAAGTATGGCTAATAAGAAACTTATAAATTAGTTGATAAGTAATGTAGTGGATCAAGGTCCTTCATGAAAAGGGAGAGTGACATTGCCACAACATAAAGATAAAGACGTATAGCCCCCGGACGATGAGCTTGTGTATCTCGAGAATTCGCCAAGTCAGCGAGCCTATACTTATGATATCGAATGGGCACCACAATGTCTGCGTCAGGACTTGGATGATTCTATATATGATAGTGCTATATAACCCTGCTGACTTTTTTCTCATTCTAGATAAATGACTTTTATGCCTTTAATTACTTAACCATACTAGTCTACTTGCACGTTGAAAGAGAAATAGGGCTTTTGTGTCTCATTCAAGATTTTAATCAACTGTCACTCCTAGTTCATGTTATGGATTATGTTATCAAATTCGTTTGATCTTAATAATAATGTAATCTAAAATGAGTAAATAATATTGCGACGTACTTTGTTTAAAGCTAGATATACTAATATTTTGTGTGCATTTTCTAATTAAATTTTAAATTAAAAAGTGATCGATCGAGCCTTTGCACATTGTCATCTCTTTCAAACTTTTATGATTAATTGCTATATTGATTGATGAGTATAACAAAATGAAAAATTTCGATGTCATCGCATATACTCTCTTTTCATATCCTTCCATTAATTTTATTAGATTGGTTGAATCAAGCCATGCCAATTTGAGTATGGTAGTATATCCGTAATTTATTAATTAATAAAAACTTTCTTGATATAAAACTATATTTAGAGGTACCTAGCTTGTTCATTATTATTCATGAAATTTTTCATCAAAATGTTACACGGGTCTAGTACATAAATACGCTACTGTGTAAATATAGATCTATATCCACGACCTAATCAAAGTAAAAACTCATAGCTACCAGCATAGTGGCGTCTTAATATAAAAACCGTGCTTGTTAATCTGGCTAATTTATCTCGGCAAACTTGTTTGACTTTCGCTGCCTATATACGTTCTCCGTGGCTCGCGCGCTGAAGGCCGCTCGCTCGCCTCTCGACTACATCGTAGCCCGCAACGGCTCGCTCGCAACCGGAGTATTCACGAGGTAAGTTTGGGGTGGGCAGAAGTCATTTTCGCGTCGGCCCAGAAAACACTTAATTCGGCTGGCGCACTGATGTCTGACAAGTAATTTCCGGTTATCGTAAGGGTTATCGCAGCCGCTCCAACTTTCGTCTCGTTAGCCAGGCGGCGGCAGCGGCGAGGTACCGGGATTTCTGGCAACCTTCCGACGCTACGTTACAGAGGAGAAGGGAAAGCTTAATTGTTAGTTTCAAGACTTCCGGGTATCATCGGCTTCCTACGTGATCCGGCGGGGATTTTTAGCGCTACCAAACAAGGCCGCTAACTCCTATAGAATCAGGCCACAAATTTCCTGGAAATATTACTTATAATGCTGCGGGAATAATCGATGTTTGAAAAAGTGGCACTTTTCGCACCTAGGGCGTGAATGTTTACTCCCGCTAGTGATCGTGGATTAAACTATTGAAGGCATAAATTTGATTAATAAAATTTATCGAAAAACGGCATTGTATAATATTGCAACAGTATAATCCGATACGAAACGCCACTTTACAGTGATTCTGAGACATGCAGTAGTACGTATTTGAATTTCATAAATATTAATTGACGCACATTAGTAATTCCCAACGTTCGTATACATAATTCGTGGAAATTAAGAGCTCGCGAAACTTCGACCCTCCGCATTCGGCTGGATGAAAAAAAAAAGAATACACATTTAATTAGATTTTATACGCTGCCGCAGTCCTCACTCATGCCTGTATAAGGTTGCTCAGCCTCCGGTCGTTTCTCGACTTTGCTTACGATCTCCTTCGCGGAAAATTATTCAGGTTGAAATTGTTGGAGAGAAAGTTAATGGGCGGCAAGTGGAAAGTAAGTCTCGAAGCTGCTGCAAACGCGGTATCGGCAGCGACAGAGGGAGAGAGGGGTAAGGGGAGGGGGGGGGGGGGGGCGCAACAAAGTCGTTAAAGAAACTTTTTTTACCAAGAGAGCGGCCGATGCGGCCGCGCACGCGGACCTCGTAAAACGAAAATAATACCCGAAGAGTTGATGGGATTTTAGATTTTTACCGTTCCGCAAAAGGGCTGCCGAGTGCCAGATACGGGAAAGAGCCTATCGAGCGCGTGTGATGACGTCAGCAAATGGACGTGTATTAACGTAGTTATTGCAATTACTAAAAAGTTTTTTACCTGATCGCGTACGCGGAGTGTTTTGACAGAAACAGAGTAAAAAACTTTAGAACGTTACTGACAGCTCGTCATTTGTCAAACCAGATGCATTTCGTTTTTTAAGTTATTTCAACAATGATTGACTGAATTTTTATTGTTTTTTTGTGTTCGGCGTTTTTTGTAGTATGTTTTGCGAATATTTTATGAAACCTATATGATGATGAAACGAAAAATAGATAAATCCATCGAATTTGAATAAAATTCGATTTATTTCTCGACAATAATAAGATAATAAATGTCAGTTTCGGTAATAGAATGAACTTACGAACAATTAAATCAGAAACACCGCTGAAAATTCAATTAAAGCTCTAGCCATTTTCCGAATACTACTAGTATAGCTTTTTCCGATATAGCCAGTCGAAAAAAAGGGAGCGTGCAAAAAAAACGCCAAATCACCACTTGGGTTCTCGCGGCGGCGCTCATGCTCTCTCTCTCTCTCTCTCTCTCTCTCTCTCTCTATCTCTGGCAGCAGGAAGGATCGAAAATCCGAAAACGTTTTAATACTCAAAGGATAGTTACAATTTTGCCGTGCGAGCGCGCCTCGGAATTCTCTCGATAAATTTGCCCGGCTGACGGGGAGCTCGCTATATACCGAGATACAGCTACGCGCAGCGCACTAATACTCGTTGCCATTCGAGCCGGCTGTATTTCGCCTTTACTATATATATATATATATATATATATATATATATATATATCAGGCGTGTCTCGTCGTCGCAGCAATTCGAACTTGCGCCCTCGCAAAGCGATTCTCGAAAGCAGCGGAATTTGGCCTGGAAATTTCAATGGTCGACTACACGCGAAGACACTCGTCAGGCGGCGTTGCGCAGCTACTTCTGAATTACATCTCCGGGGGAATCGTGGCGGCTGCGCCATCTGAAGATCGTAATCTAATTCGAGCGCAATTACAGAGCTGCTTTCAAGCACGAGGCTCTAATTTCAGCTGCGTTTCTCGGCCGCAGCAAGCGTGATTTGTATATAAAATATGTGCGTGTGCAGCGCTATACTCGCACGGGCGAAAGCGCAAGGGAAATTCAATAGCACGCGCGCCAAGCCGCAAAACCAATCGAGTACTCGTCGACGCCCTAATACTGCTCCTGTGTGCGCATCTCTGTGCACTTTATATATACTGCGGTCCTGATAAGTGAGCCTATAATATCGTAGTAGGTATACGCGTTCGCTATACGCATGCATATATTCATGCTTTCGAGCTACATCGAGTGGAAGGGGAATTTACGTAAGTATGCGTCAAATGAAGTTGATGCTGCTGCTCGAGCGGACGGGCCCACTGTCTGTTATACTGGCAAGCACACTTGCAGTAGCTCTTCCCGACTTTCCCGTCGGATTCTCGCTGAAAGTTTGTGTTTTCGACGGGGAGGGGACTTCTATTAAATATTAATGCGTGTAAGGGATTTTTATTTCCAGTCTCCGCGAAGGAAAATATTTCAGAGCCTTTCTGAATAAATGTATAAGATCGCTGTTATTTCTGCAGTAGGGTATATGGGAATATTCGGAGGCACGCGCGCGCGCACAGTTTGTTTTTGTTTGCTTAGTTGACGTTGGTTGATTAAAGTGCGCGATACATAAGACGGCTGAGAGGCTCGCTTTGACGGCGTTGGAGCAAAAGGAAGATATATAAATCAAATTAGTCTGGTTTGTTATGCTTTGCGAAATTTCTCCAAGGCATCTGGCGCGGTGTGTTTGCGAAGTATACCGGGGAACAAAATTCGCGAAATAATGCGGAAATTCGTAATGGAATACGTATTTTTGTACTTAATATATTACAAAAGTTCGCCTGCTTTTAATACGCGAATTTCAAAAAAAGGCATCTGTTTTGAGCCTTTTCATTATTTAACCTAATATTTTTTTAAACTAGGAATCTACCTTTTTTTCAACTAGGAAATTTAAGTGCGCTTCGAGCACCTCTTATTATACCATCAATTATATCTTATTCCAGAATGATTTTAAATTTTGCCGCCTGCTGAGCAGTAACAGTTCAAAGCGTTTGTAGGGTATGTAATAATATTTGCGTTTCTAATTCGCGTTTCTCAATTCTTGTACCAGGCGACTGGACATCAATTAAATGCTTCACATCACTTTTTTAAGAGAGAATTTCATCTTCTCGCTTGTCAGTTTTTTCGAGCTTTCGACCTTTTCTTCTCTCGCGAATCAGCTCCCGTTTATATTTAAATTTCATAGAATAAAGAGTTCAGAAATATCGTTTCTGACGTCGAGACATTTTTGCTTAATATAATGAAATTACTTTGGACTTTAACACGGACGTTGATGCACTCGAAAGCTTTGTTAAGGGAACGAAGAATGAGAAACATGTTAGATGTCAGGAAAATGTCGACTCTCTCCAATTTGAAAATGCACTTGGGATGTCAGAAATATTCCCTATAACTCGAAATAGCATGACTCTAAGAAGGCAATTAACGCTGCCAATACAGGCAAACTCTGTAATACAAGGTAGGGCTTCCGCAAGACTCGAGACAAATATCGATCTTGTCTTGTATTGTCTCGACAATCAAGACAATACCAAAGACGAGATCAATGTTTGATTTAGCGAGACAAGAACAAGACTAGCTCTTCAAGAACAAGACCGAGACAAGAGTAACTCATCAAGATATTGCAAGATTTGACTTGGTCTTGAAATATTTTTTCGATGCAGACATTTTTTTAAATATCGATTTATGATAAGCTATTTCAAGAACACCCCGGACTCTTTCTGACTCAACCGTATTTTATTATCAGTGCAGACAACGATTTTTTCATCATTCGACAACTTTACACCGTTTTTTTCTTTTTAAGTTTAAGTTGTTATTACTTAAGAGGATATACCCCTAAGATTTTATAAGTTAAATATAGCTACAATTGTTTTAAAAATTAGAATTACAATATTACATACACTCAACCACACTGTAAAAAACATTTAACAATTTTAGTGTCTTGTATACCAGGTACAACATAGCTTCAAAGGCCAAAAATCATAATTTTTATTTTTTATCAATCGCAGGCTTCATTTGCTTTTCAAAAAACCTTTCCAACCTTTTATATCGTTATTGATGAGAATAGTTTATATAAAAAAATAAAACAATGTGTAAATTATTTTTGATGATCAGCATGATGGGAACTTATAGATTCTTTTATGCTAGTTTTACATTCTAAGAAATTTCCGAGTATAAGTAGCTCCCATAACGATTAGTGACAAGACCAATAATTTCGAGACAATACCGAGACAATATCAAGACAAGACAATATTTTTGATAACAAGAATCCAACGAGACCAACACAAGATGAACAATGGTCAAGACTTTTCGAAAACAATACAATATTTTATAAAATATCGTCTTGTCTTGTATTGCGGAAGCTCTAATACAAGGGGAATACGAGGAAGCAGACAATAACATACGAAACACAAACTGGATAGATAAAGAGACAGATAGACAGACAGCCGTCCAAACAGTCCAAATAGCGTCGGATAGAAGACAAAACTCTGGAATTCAAGCAACAGAGCAGCAGTTAGCTATGTAACAGCTATAGGGAGAGAGTCGGGCATCTCTGGGTATATACAGTATGCAGAGACAGAGAGAGGGTGAGGGAGGGAGAGGGGGAAGACTCAAATTCGCTAAACGATGCCTCATCCCCGGGCTTCGACGAGGAGAGAAAGCCCGCAGTGTGTAACTATTGCGCCATTAGAGGCGCAAGATGTTCACGGGCGAGCGTTAATGAACAATTTTCCCGTTAGCTTTCACCCCGCCCCCCCCTCGCTGTCTCTCTCTCTCTCTCTCTCTCTCTCTCTCTCTCTCTCTCTCTCTCTCTCTCCACAGCAGCAGCAGCAACAGCAGCTTCGTCTAACTGTCTCTGTCTTGCCAGGCGACGGCGACCTTTCTGCAATTAATGCAGCCGCCATTCCGACGATAATGCGTATAAGCGGCCCCAAGCTCTCCTCTAAGTGGTTAAGTGAATAACTTCGTCAGAGAGCTCGTATACGCGCGCCTCGCAGCCTCCTCTTCGCTTTGCAGCTCTTTCTCTTTCCCTCTCTCTCCCTCTCGCTCTTTGAAGACAGAGGACGACGTGTACATGTCCCGTGTGTACGTGTACGTACAGAGCCTACCTGCCGAACTTATCCGAATTTCCCTCTCTCTCCCTCTATTTCACCCGGGTCTGTATACTATATAAACTGCCGCTGCTCTGACCTGATTGCGAATAATTTATTGGCTTTGCGTAACTGTATAGGTATATACATAACCTTTTTCCGTTTTCACGCGAGATACTGCTGCTGCTGCTGCTGCTGCTGTTGGGCGGACTAGCGCAATTTCGTCCCGAGGGTAAATAGAATTATCGAGAAGCAGAGAGGGCACGTGTTGTTTGGTTGCGCATGTGTTGGCATGTACAGGTGAAGGATGGCTGTGATTAAGGGGCTGAACCAGCTCGGCTTTTTTTTCTTCGGATTTTCCGAGAATACATTCGCCTCGAAAATCCGCACTTTCATAATAATCTTAGTGTTAGAAAAAAAACCTGACGTGTGAAAAAACTCTTTTCCGACTATCTCTTCTGCCTTTACGTGTACCAATGACATTTAGAAAGGCTCCATCAACTCGAAAAGCAAAATCGACTACGTAGTTTTCCGGCTAAATGAGCGGATCTTTCGAAGAGCCGAAGTAGGCCAGCGATTCTACGTCGCTTTTCAGCAAATATACAACAAACGCGTACACAGCTTTCGCGCAAAATTTAGCTGAAAAAAGATTTCAGTGCATTCCTTTTAATCGTACAAAAAGTGCAATCTCTTCATCGGTATAGATAAATTATCTTCGCAAGCTCTATAAAGGCGGTGCAAATCAAAAGTGAAAATTGAAAAACTTTTTCCAATGTAAATTCAGTGGCTCCTGAAGCGATGGTTTCAAGCCGCGTGACGCGCGCGTTGTTATACAATATCGCAGAAAGAAAAATTCGCGAAATGGATATTATTGGAAAATACGGATATATATATATATATACGAAAAGCGACGCTTGATCCGGTGGCGCACGAGAGCCTGCCTGTACGACCTGAGCTTTATTGTCCTTTTTTTTATCTATACGCGCGAGGACAGGTATGTGTGGCATGCATATTACATACGTATATATATATATATATATATATATATATATATATATATATATATACGTATATAGAAGGGACACGGGAACGTGAGAAAACGGCCCGTTCTCGCTCGGTGGTGGTTAGCCGGGACTACGTTTATAATATAGAGCAACAATGAAAATAAAATATCGGAAAAATACACGTATCTAGGGTAAATATTTTCTTGGAATATTTAGGAAAAAAAATCACATCGCGAGTATTCCATACTGGCATCTTCTTTGTTTGCTAGTCTGAAGATCGTTTCTTTTGTCTTTTTTGACAAAGAAAACAGCCCGTTAAAGGAATTTTTTGCGTTACCTCTCGCGCACGCATCTAGATAAGGTGACCTACATAAACATTATCGTTAACAGAGCATAGCGACCTTTGGGAACAAAATAGCGGTATTTTTTTATCACTTCTTTTCTTATATTTAGAAATATGCCCATATAAACAGCATTTCTTATACATTCAATATTCTAATAAGACGATTCTTTTGCAGGGAGTCATGCAAAGCAAAATTCAAATGGAAACAGCGTCGTGACGGTTGATGAAAAAGGTTTCAGAGAGCAAGATATTCCAGGAATGGTTAAAGATGCTCAGGCGCAGAGAGGAGGTACTGCAACACTTCCTTGCAAATTAATTGATAACGGAGCTGGCATTGTAAGTACTGAACACAATTAGCATTTATTGAGTGCGTAAATTTTCGAATCGAAGAAAAATTAAATGATTTTCGTGAACGAACTAGAATGAAAAAATGACAACACACCCCGATAAAATAATGACACGACTTTCTAGGTGTTTTGTTCGTTGCTTTGCAGCGCTTGATCTGGAGAATAAAACAACTCATGCATGAATTTTTTCTACCTACGCAGCTTTCTAAAGCTAGCAAACTTTCTCTTGTTCTGGAGGTTGTTATCAGCTAATAGGCGTACGCCACGTTCAAACTAATGAGATTTTTTTTTATTCGCTAATTAAGTAGGTCAGCAGATGATAATGAAAAAATCAGAGTAATTAATTCATCCGCACTTAGAGCTCCATATATATAGATCATTTGTATAATATACACACTTTCACGTTTGGACCCTTATTTTTTGTTGTTGAATCTGATGCATCTCCCTAGTCTTAATTTATTCAATCTTCAGCGGAAATACTTTTTGTAAAAAGAATTATTTTTGAAATTAGGTATAGTGTATTCTTATCAAACTGTATGCGAACTAGAAATAAGCACGCGATCCGCGCGTTTTGGGTTCTATCATATGCACAACTGAGTTAGTTACTAATTTTGCCATTCGATAATAAGTCTGCATTTTTTACATCCCATCGCTATAACAACTAGACAGCTTTCATTTAATACTAATGAACTTTCAACTCTATTTCAACCACTACCTTCCTTTTATAGATGGATCTCTGCTATATGAAGGAGACTCTTTATAATAGTACATTATGCACCAAGGGCGCGAATGGTACATCGCGCCCGCGGTAGCATATACTACTTTTTTGTCCCCAAAGGCCGCTGAATTTGAATTTTATAATACAATTTGGCGGAAGGGGTGGGCAGCGGGCGGAAGGAAGGGGTGCAGGGGGCGAAGCCCCCCGCATAAGAAAAAATTAATGAAAGATCAAAAAATTAAAATTCATTATGTTATCCGACATTTAATATATAGACTCGCACTCAATACGACTACTCGGCTACTCGATCGGAACCCGACTGGCGTTCCATCTTGTTCTCGCTAGTAATAAGGGCCAAAATGACAGCCTTATCAGATGTTTATTGAATTTCACAAACATCTCTCTGTTGCTTCGATGATTCTTTGTTCTACAGGCTTCTTCTATAATATTCACGTAAAATATTCCTCACACAATTCAATTCAATTTTATAATTTTTGCTCGCGTTAATTGCACGACTCGTGTAATGTACACGACTGAACAGCGAAGAAAGAATGACAGCAAAAGGAGATTAAACCGCACACCAAATCAGTATCGCGCACACCGCAGTATATACATGTACACCTACCACCATATAATATACCGAGTGACAATTTATGAATTAACGATTTCTCTAATTGTAAGTAAAAAAAATCGTTCATTCTTAAATTGTCACTCGATACATATATAGGAACAGGCTAGCGCGCTAGCGAGAGACGCAAGCGTGTTCTCTCTCGTTTTGTTTTGATTTGTATATTCGCTTCGGTATCGTATTCTTTCATGACCAGGCCTTACATTCTCTATTTCGTGGCCTCCATACGGGACGCAAAAATTCATTTCGCGGCCTGAGGACAAAAAATCTATTTCAATAAAAATCTATTTCAACCTATTTAAAATCTTTCTTACGTTTTTTTGTACATAGAAAAATGACGGCCGTTTATTCCGATAAAATGAATACACGCTTTATTATTATCGCGAAACGAAAATATAATGTGTACCGAAATAACGCGCCGTAACCGTTCACTCACACCACTGTAAAACTTGTAGCGCAAACTTTCATCGGTACTTCACGAGCGCGGTTCAATCACGTCAGTTGAAAATTACACTCTTCGTTCGAAATGGCCAATTCACACGAGTTCTCTAATACGAAACTTTTCAAACTTTTCACGTCAAGTCGCGCTCGCGCGCCTAGAGCGGCGCACACATTTACAGCAAAAAAGAAAAACAAAGGCAAACGCGTGCTGCGGTGTCGTCGTCGTCGAAAGCACGTGTCGAGGTACATCTCAAGGTATTTGTGGAGAGACAACGAAAGTCGCTGGCTTCGGGAAGAAGCGAGAGGAGGACAAAATAAAAAAGCGAAATATACGCGCGGGAATTATTTTTGAGCCCCTCGCAATCTGGCGGTGGTGGAGTTGGCGCGTGTGCGACCTCAAGCTTACAGCACATATACGGGAGCGCCCCAGCCATTCTTCTGCTACCCCCTTCTAGAGCCTTTTCTCTTTCCGGCCTCAGTTATATATCTGCAAATCCGCGGCCGACTGGAAACAACTCGAGTGGTGGTGCTGTTGAAAATTTAGATTCGAGAGCACACCGGACCAATTTTTTTCGGTTCCCAGAACCATCCACTGCGTGAAAATGTCCGCGTGCACGCCCGATCGCTTGCATAACTTTTTTGCCGTAAAATGTCTCCGAAAGTGTACCGAAAAAGATTTAATTTGAGCCCCGGTGGGTTAAAAATAGTGGCCTAGAAAAAAAGTTGTCTATGCTTGAATGTAGCAAAAAATTATGAAAATCACAATCACATCATTTTTTACGAAAATCCGCGATTTACTCCCATTTTTAAAATCCTTATAACTTTTGATCCGAGTGGTCAATTTCAACTATCCGGCCCTCAAATTGAAGCTCTTTTCTTCTACTTTTGTTTTCTTTATAATTTAGATTAACATTTTGCTGGTTTCATCAGCTATATATATGCCTATCAATTATAGCTGTTTTTTTACCTTTTTTCATCGCCATATGTATAGCAGATGAAATTATAGCAAAATGTTGATCTAAATTTCAAAAAACCAAAGTAGAAGAAAAGAGCCTTAATTTGAGGGCCGGATAGTTGAAATTTACCACTCGTATCAAAAGTTATAAGGATTTAAAAAATGGGAGTATCGAAATAAAAATAAAAATAAAATAATAATAAAAATAAAGTTTAAAAATCGCGGATTTTCGTAAAAAATCGTGATTTTCATGATTTTTCGCTACATTCAAGCCTAGACAACTTTTTTTCTAGGCCACCATTTTTAACCCACCGGGGCTCAAATTAAATCTTTTTTCTGATACTTTGAACGTATAAATACAGGTTTTTCGATTGCGGCTCCTGACATAAAGTCGAACTTTGGCGGGTTTTCGTTCATTTTCCCCATGTTAAATTCCCATAAGAGAATTTCAAGTGTCCGGCAAAAAAGTTTGGCAAGCGATCGGGCGTGCACGCGGACATTTTCACGCAGTGGGTGGTCTAGGAACCGAAAAAAATCGGTCCGGTAGGTGTGCCCTCGAATCTAAATTTTCAACTTCCACCACCCGAGTTGTTTCCAGTCGGCCGCGGATTTACACATATACGACGTATACGTATACACACAAGCGCGCTTTTGTAATATCCGTGGGGTTACGTTATATCGCCGCGAAACAATCTTCGAGCACATGGCACACAAGCTCTCTTTTTCTAATTCGCGTATTTTCGTATGGAACGTACGTATACGATGGAGAAGAGATGCTGAGTTGAATCTTGAGTTTCGGGAACGCCGAGAGAATTGGGTCTTAGTGAGAGTATATATTATGTAGGCACTGAGCCGAATGTTGAGTTATTGAAGAAATCGTAATTTAGCTTGCAGACGTGCTTTTGCTTCTTGAGTAATTTAGATGCAGGTAGCGACTTGCTTTTGGATTAGACGCGTGAACAAGGTTTGAAAATGATGCCTTCATATCACATTTTGAAGTGAAATTCGATTTCTAACTATTAATTATTCTTCTTCGAGACACATATCGGATTTCAAGACACACGAATTATTTACATATTCTTGAACCAGATCAGTGAGCGAGGATCAAAACGGTGTTGTCTGCTCCATCGGCACAGTTAATCTCTTTAGTCGGAAAAAACGCTATTTATATGCACCCTTATTCCGTCGCATTATTCAGAATGGAAATTCGACCTATTGGATAAACATGAGTTTGAAAATACATTAGAGCGCGGCGTTGATAAAATCGTAATAGTAGCCAGTTATCGAAACAAGCTTTAAGAATTTTTCTTCATGCACAGCTATACGGTTCGCGAAATCCGGCCAAAATTGACATTCAAATAGCGCTAGTGTACAACGCGAAAACACGAGATGCTCCAAGACTAAGTCGCGCCTTCTCGTGCTCGCGATCCACTAAAGCGGTAGCATCATTTGTTCAATTCAGTCTCGCCATAGCTATAGACAAAGCAGCAATAAAACCGCGAGAGTATTCTTTCCGTTCGTGCAATATATGCACTCAAAGGAAAACCGATGCGAATTTACGAGTGTTTCGTGCACACAGCCGTGAGCTTTCGACTCTCAAGCTATAACTGAGCAGAGCTTTCTGGTGCAGCGGAAACGCCGGCAGAAACGCAAACAAATCGCAGCTGCGCACGTGCCTTGCTATTCCTTTGCTTCTTGCAACGATACACACACACACACACACACAGTGCGAGGCCGAGAACTCGAGCGCTTCCTCTCCTCGACTTAACCTCGTTCGAGTGCGCTAACTTTGCTGCGACCCTAGCAGTGTGCTGCCACTACCTCCTGATGACGAATTGCGGCATGGCCAACGTGCTCCCTGCGTCCTGTGCTGCTCGAGAAAGCACGAAGAGGAAGCAAGGGAGCATGAGCAGTGATGAAGCGATGCTGGGAACTACTACAACTGCGGCTCCTAATTGCGAGGGCGCCTTGGACGTGAGCTGTGAGAATTGAAGAGTCCGAGAAAGAATTACAGAAGTGTTGAGATAAACGTTTCTAAAGGAAGAAGCATATTTTCGTGGTGGTTTTTTTCTGCAAGGACAGTATATCGAGCGTTGAAAAATAACCGCGCTATACGATACTGTAGCGAGTAGAAAAAGTCGAGTGCGGTCAGACGGTGAATCGTACCGAACCTTCGTCGTCAAGTTTCTAGGCGAAATTTTCGAAAAAAGGAATATAATACCTACATTTGTACGCATGGCGGATAATAAATTCACCTCAACTTTAGCTGCCTTTATACCATGCGTCTGAGCTGATAAGGCGCCATTTAAATGCGCTCCCATTTCGCCCCGGAATAGCTGAGAGTGAAAATCGTACGTATCGGCCAGAGCTGCGCGCGGGTGACGAAATTTATCGCACCACTTAACGGGAAATTGCATTTATTATTCATTCTGCAAAACAACGTCGCATCGCCAAAAACAATGGTCGCTCTTGGGCCACTTGAATTTCTTCGCCTACTCTCTTGATATAACGCCCCCTCCTCCCTCTCGTCGCTTTTTCAGCCATTAATATCTTAATTTCTCCGTTACACTTCATTCACGCGCGCGTTCGCTCGTACTTTTAGCCTCACTTTCTCCAATTCTCTCTTTCATTTCTCAGCAGCCTTATCTATACAGCCTTACCACCTCTTCTTTGTGCACTCTCTTTTCCCGCTTTTTTAGCTGTCCCGAGCCATATTATCTGAAAATCTCTTAGCCACTCTCTTGCGCGTTGGCTTTCCCCCTCGGTTCTCTTGCGGCGCATATCTCTATTTCTCGTTTGCCCGCCGGCAGCAAGAGGGGGGCTCGCCATCCAATTTTCATTTCCGGCCGATTCGCACGCATTCGTACGTGATTCTCATTTAATTTCCGCTTCCTTTTCCCTCCGCGGCTGCCACCACTGCGGCTGCCTCTGTCACCCATTCTCTGCACCCTCTCTCTCTCTCTCTCTCTCTCTCTCTCTCTCTCTCTCTTACTCGCGTCGACTACGCGTCTACCTCTCACGCACGCTGCCGCTCTTTATTTATCTCTTCTACGCCCTCTCGTTGTCCCTTTTGTTATTTTTCACATCTTTTATCTGGTTCCGCATTCGTTTTCTCTTGGCTCTCTCACTCTACTTTCTCACTGGCCAACTGTCACTTCCCCTGACTCGATCTCGCGTCGTCATTTATTTTCTTTACAGCCTCGTTTTTTTCTCCTCTGGTCTGATTTCTGGATAACTCGAGCTGTATTTTCAGCTTCTTTTTTATCTTTTCTCTGGGAATAGCACGCTGCGTAAACTCGTTTAAGATAATTTGACGCCCATTCTGCGTTTCGTAGGTAAAAAATTTCTCTATAATGCGCAGAGATTATATAATTATTATTATACTTAGGTAGTATACAAGTATTTACGTAACGTTATTGTGTGTAACGATCTCTTGATATTCCTTTGATGTAGATATGCTATTCACGTAGAATTTTCTAACCCGGTCATTTAAAAGCATTGAACTCTGGTCTATGGGAAACTAGTTGCTTCAATCTGCAAGCGAACACGCGTTGGAAAATCCTGCCTCATCAAATACCAATAGAATCAGTGAGGCGTAATTAGCGCGCGTACTTCACTGGCATGCATTATACATAGTCGAGAAGAGGGGGTAATTCATCACAATAACGAGAGACGTGTATGCAGTTCGGTTATAGTTGGTTCGGTTCGATATTTTCACACTGCTGTCGGTCGTTCGATATAGCTACCTTGTTTTTCGAAAATTCACACGTAATACCTGCACCGTGCGTCCAACATTGGAATTTCCCGCGCATTCGTTGCTCGTTATTCATTTCGCTCGTTCGCTGCTTTTTCATCTCGCCCGTACGCTGTCATATACGAGAGTGCTAATTCGCCACTTTACACGGTGATAGTTCAATTTGGCCTTTTGGCATTTAGCGAGAGTTTTAAATGGCTTTTTTGATGTGCTTTTTTGATGTGTAGGTATCGTGAAAAGGATAAAAACTCGTGCACGCGTTATCTAGGACTCGACGCGCGATTCATGTTCAGGTTGTTAGTAAGTATCATAAGTCACGATTATCAGCTGTTATCGGCTGTATGCAGTAAATGATGTCTATATTTCAGAATATTTCAGTCATATAGTTCTACCACTCTAAACTCTCGTACTAGTGCTAGTTAGGGCGTTAGTATTAGAAAATTGACGAAAATTCAAACTGTGGAGGAATTTATGAGTTTAGTATGACGTATACAGTCATGATTATAGGAGCTGGATAAAACGTACAGGTTATTGGTTATATAACGATCTCGTCTACGTAAGTTCGATCGCTTTCAAGTCTTTATACGTCGATGTAAATGAGTTGTGTCTCTGAAAAAAAAGATCTGTCGATCGTTATTATGTTACCAGCAAACAATAGCGAACATGCGTTTGTTATGGTTATAAAAATAACAGCTGAAATAAAACAAATCTATCTCGACCCCCGTTTGATGGAAACAAATGTATTTAAATTCTAAATTTTATAGTCTGATATACCGTACCCAGATGTAACTTATCGTGACAAATTAAAGCTCTCGAAGTCAGCACAAATCTTGAATAATCAATCGATTCGATTATATGAATTTGAAACGGTCACGACTTTTCTCGGTCCTGTAGTAATTTAGATTTATGCAAAAAATATGTAATTTAATGATTTTACTAGAGAAAAGCAGTGAATGTTTACTAGTCTGTGTCGTCTTTCTGACAGCAGACTAAATAGAATGATTTTATTTAATATTTATATTTTTTAGTCAGGTTCGGGATACGAGGTAGTGGAAATTAACGCAATAATAAGATTATGATTTTAACAACATAAATATATTCAAATTATTAATAGAACTGAGAATATTGCATTGATTGTTGCATATATTCAATATCACAAAATGAAATAAATTAATAAATCCGCTTTTGATTTATACAAACAAAAATATAAACAGATACGCGTTAAATTGCGTTATCTGTTTGGATCGCTGATCAAAGTCGTATTTTTACAAAGACTAGGAAATCTAAGTGCGCTTCGCGCACCTCATATTATACCATCAATTATATCTTTCCAGAATGATTTTAAATTTTGCCGCCTGCTGAGCATTAACAGTTCAAAGCGTTTGTAGGTTATGTTACGTTTCTAATTCGCGTTCCTTAATTCTTGTACCAGGCAATTGGACATCAATTAAATGCTTCACATCACTTTTTTAAAAGAGGAATAGTTTTACGCAGATACGCTTAATTTGCGTTATCTGATTGATTCGAAGTTTTACAAATGTTTGATAATTGGTGAAATTTGTTTAAGTCTAGGACAGATACGCGTTAAATTGCGTTATCGTGCCTAACTCGAAAATTTTATAAATGTATAAATATTCGGAAATTTCTCTAAGTCTTTTGAAAGGAACTGAAATTTTTCTAAGTCCAAGATTGATACGCTTAAATTGCGATATCTTGCTTGACTAGAAAATTTTATAAGTCCTTCAAAAGTGAGAAAATATTCTAAGTGTTTTATCTACCAAGGCTTAATGGTTGCTCTTAGTAGGCTACTAGTGCGCTCATAATTGCGCTGGAGCTAGTGACTGGCCATAGGCCGCGCGGGTCCTTATATAGGCTACGGAGAGAGCGGGACTCGAGCCGCCGAAAAAACGCTTACATACAAATATATACACGCACATTCACACCTATATACAAAAACCATTCATACAAGCATATACGGAGATGCGCGCGCCGCGCCGCCGCTACGTCATCATCCACCTCTCACGCTGTGCACGCCGTACCGCTCGCTGCGCTACATATATAGATATACGTGCTCGCTGCTGCCGCTTGGTATTTCGCTCCGTGCAATCCGTTGGAGGGGATAGGCGAATACGGTGTCGCCGCCTGTTGGGCACATTTCGCAATAAAATAAGACTTATCGTACTAGCTTATATAGCGCATATGATGACATATATTATTAAAAATTATAAAACGCATTTGAAGGAATGCATACACACATGTTGTGTTACTCAGCTCGTTGCTGATCAATTTACAAAAATTTTCATTTATTTTCAATCGGTAGAAGTGGAGAAAATGCGATTTGAAAACTCGTATCTATCCGCAGCACCGATCGTATGGAGGTTAGAGTACTATATTGTGATGAGCTGCGCATGCACGTGACTTTAGATATGATTAAAGCGCGATATTTAAATTTAGTATTTAATACATATACAACTATTATTATAGAATTATTAGAAAGTACAAAGGCATTTCTGTTTAGTCACTCAAAGCTAGGCAAATGGTAAAATAAATCTTTAGAATAGGAAACCATAGAGTCTCGAGTTCACAAAATCTCAAGTATAGATTTATGTTTAGGTAAATAGAAATTCGTAGAAAGCTTAAGACAAAAACTGTACTATTGTATTAGCGAGCGACACGTGGTTTTTATGTGCTATAAAAACTAAGGACTGAGAGCTCGGGTGGCCAACACATGTACGCGAAGTGCGTCATACAGTCAGGCCCTTTGTATAGATTTTCCACCACCGCGTAGACCAGCTGATCGATACCGATTCGTTCGTAGCATTTCGTTAGTCCGCGCGGAGTCGTTCCGATTCGTCAAGATGTGTCCCTCTACTCAAGGTCACGCCCTCAACGTCAGCAGAAGAGGCCCAGCAGCATCATCGCAGCTCCGGAGAGCAACAGTCAGAGTCGCGAGTTCGTAGAGTTAGCTTATAGCATGAGAGTCGATTTAACTTTAGAATCTTAGCTACTTTGATGTTAGGATTTTACTTGATAATATACATAAGTTTTTAGGAGGTTATCCTAAAAACTTGTTTAACCTTAAATCACCTTGTGTTATTATTAATATCACCAACCTAATTTATTTTCGCGATTAGAGAGAGCATTTCAATGCTCGTTCGAATTAAACAGTAAAACTCCCGCTTCAACAAATGGTGCTCCCAAAGTGATCGGGTTTGCGCGACGTCACAATATATAACCAAGCGTCCAAAAGCGCGGTACTTCAAATTAAAAAAATACAAGTGATATTAATGTTTTGTAAACAGCGTTGTCAATTGGTTTTATTAATACTTTAATTTGTTATATTTAATACAGTCTTTCTCCATTATCTGTACAAAGTTTATATGACATTCATGCACTGCACTTCATTTCACTTGACCAGACCAAGTCATTAACTTCTAATTCATTATGTTATGCAGTCTAATTAAATAAATTATTAGATATTGTTATCATGATAATAGTGCAAAATATCTTGCTTAACAAAACTAAACCTACAATGAACCCATTCGATCATTCATTGTAGCTTCGAATACATGAGATAAAAATTTCATATTTTGCTTGATACGGTAATTAGGGTCAAAATATCAAATCAGTCAATTAAAGTGATAACACAATAGAGATTATTTAAACTTATTCATAAGGTTTTGGCATTTCCAAAAAGATTACACATCAATACTTTTTGATTTATAGTTCAGAAGTTCATTCAAGAACATTCGTATCTTTGAAAATTGAAAACCACGAGCAAATGCTTAAAATTATTTTGAATTTTTCTAATAACTTCTGAATTATAAATCAAAAAGTATTGATGTGTAATCTTTTTGGAAATGCCAAAACCTTATGAATAAGTTTAAATAATCTCTATTGTGTTATCACTTTAATTGACTGATTTGATATTTTGACCCTAATCACCGTATCAAGCAAAATGTGAAATTTTTATCTCATGTATTCGAAGCCAGAATGAATGATCGAATGGGTTCATTGTAGGTGTAATTTTGTTAAGCAAGATATTTTGCACTATTATCATGCTAACAATATCTAATAATTTATTTAATTAGACAGCATAACACAATGAATTAGAAGTTAATGACTTGGTCTGGTCAAGTGAAATGAAATGCAGTGCATGAATGTCATATAAACTTTGTACAGATAATGGAGAAGGACTGTATTAAATATAACAAATTAAAGTATTAATAAAACCAATTGACAACGCTGTTTACAAAACATTAATGTCACTTGTATTTTTAATTTGAAGCACCGCGCTTTTGGACGCTCGGTTATATATGGTACTCTAACCTCCATACGCTCGGTGCTGCGGATAGATACGAGTTTTCAAATCGCATTTTCTCGACTTCTACCGATTGGAAATGAATCAGAATTTTTGTAAATTGATCAACAACGAGCTGAGTAACACAGCTTGTGTATAAATAAGTGTATGCATTCCTTCAAATGCGTTTTTTAATTTATAAAAATATATTTCATCATATGTGCTGTATAAGCCAGTACGAGAAGTCTTATTTTTCTAAAAAACAAGTCGTGAGACTTTAGTTTTTTATAATTTTAAATTGAAAACCCTACGGAGCCGGTGTGGGATGTTACAAATCATTTTGTAAACGTCGTGCCAGGGAATCTGAAGAAAAGAAAAGAATCTGAATCAGAAGAAAAATGCTCGTGTTTTTTTTTCTCGCAGACTGGAATAACTTCAGCCTGCAGCTCATCAAATAAGTATATTCTGCAGAGGCGATGTGTACATTTCTATCACGACAACAACGAAGGGAGGAAAAAAACAGTCGTCGCGTCGTATAAGAGGTCATAGACCGCTGCAGGTTCTTGTACTGTACACCATTCGTGTGTATAGGCGGACGGAAAATTTCAAGATTTATGCTGATTGCTCCCGACAAAAGATGAAGCCAGACATTTGACGAGATCCTCACACAGACCTTCAGACACACATACAGCTAACATATTTCTCGGGACACACACAGACAGCCTGGCGAAGACGGGCCGCGAAAATAGAATCTGAAATTTTATTTGGCACACACAATCGAGCTTGCCCTCACATTCACTCACTTCACCTCTCCATCTTCGTGGTCTTCAATTGATTCGCGCATTTCAAATACCATCTCATATATTTTCCCACGACGCCTTCGCGCTCCCTAGTCTAGACCTTATATAGACGTTGCGGTGTGTGAAATCGACGAACGGCTGCGGAATATTTCTGAATATTTTATACGCCCACGCGGCGACGTACATATAAACGTATGGGTATAGAGGCGGTACATCCAGTCAGTCTCTCGCACCTGGATTTCCGATCATTAGTTTCACGCGTATGTGCGTATAGTACGTATGGTTCAACAAATGCGTGGCAGGGTAGTTTGTGAAATTTCGCATTTAACGCAATTGTGAACCAGCGAGGGAGGGAGAGAGACAGACACAGAGAGAGAGAGAGAGAGAGAGAGAGAGAGAGAGAGAGAGAGAGAGAGAGAGAGAGAGAGAAGCGCCACTGTCTCTCGCTCGTTTCGCCGCGCAATCATTTTTGCTGCTAGCTTGGCGAAATGTTTGTTCAGTGATCTAAATATTCGAATGAGAATGAATATTCACGTTGATTTGCGGGTTCTTTAACAAAGCGTCACAGTCGGGAAAGCTGCGCCACCTGGGCTGTGCACCGTGGCCTGCACGACGGTTTTTATGCAAATTGATTTGCAATGCTGCGATATCATTCGATTATTGAGGCGCTTTTTTTTGTAATTGTCATTCTGTTGTTTCAGCGAAACGGCAGCTTGAAAACGTATAACACTGTACTTCAAAGAGGATTTATTATTATGGATTTATTCATCAATCAGAAATGGGTCGGGATTTAAAAATCATGCTGCCACCAATTAGCAATGTTTTTGAATTCGAGTAGTACACGATAAATAAATAATGTAAATAAACCCTATTCTATCCTTGAATGGATCTGCGAAGTTTTAACCGAATTATATTATTTCAGTGAACATTTTCACTATTTATACCACCATTTTCCGAATTAAGGAGCCGGTGTCTAATTTGATTTCGACCATTTCTGTAGTTTGATAAAAAATAATTGATAATAAATGTTTGATAATAAATGTTAGTCGCTCTCAGTGTTCCGTCAATGATCGTCTGCCATCAGACATTCTACTACTTATTATTCATTCGTGTTTTTTCTTTACGGATTTCGTGTTAGAGAATCGTAAAGTATGTACTACTCGTCTGATGCTTGCTTTGAAAAATATATAAGCTAATCCCCTTAAATATTGACAAATCCGCAAGTCAAAAAAAAAAATCTTGAAATTTTATGTACAAAAAAGAGTGTATACGAGGATATCAATCGAATTAATTAGGCAACAATATCTAGAATCATTATACTTCTGGCTAGCTTATACACAAACCAGGAATTCTCAGTAAAATAATTTGATAATTGAAAAAGCCAATGTAAAATGTTCAATACAAAAATGCAAAAATGTAATGAACTTGAGTCTCGTAAATTCAAACCTACGACATGCCGTACATACATAAAGAAAAAACCATAGCGCATATCTATAACGTCTACGATGCAGTGTGTACTCGACGCAATTGTTAATTCGTTTTCCAGACGATAAATTAATTAATTAAATAAATTGAGAAAAGCCGGAAGAGTGATCTCGCCTCGATAGGTGATAGTTTGAGACTCTCGAGTAGGCTGTGTCACGGCGGTCGCAAAGGATCGTCCGGGGGCACCTATTCCTTTTCCCGACTAAAGAAGTCGATAATAGAAAAGGCACGTAACGGGAAAATAACTAAGGTTTTTCCGGGCTACGGTGAGCCATAGAGACACTCCGTAGAGGTGTTTCTCAATTTTCATTTTCATTTGTTGGAATGTTCTAAGGTTGCTATGACAACAACCAATCTGGAAAACTAATGCCTCGTCGTTTTTTTATTCATTCGTTTTGGCGACTCTCGATCTGTAAAGACGTGTGACAAAAAACGTATCTTGTTTCTTATCAATAAAGTCTCTCCTTTATTATAATTATAATAAAGCCTCTTATTTAAGTTAAGTCGAAAATATTTGGTGCCGAAACCCGGGAGCTAATTTTTTTTTTTTTGAGTGAAAATGCCAAAAAGAAAAGGAGAAGCTTCATCGGGGACAAATCCGAAACGACCTCGAGACGACGATGACGTTAACCTGGGAGATCCTCCTAGCCCGATACTAGGAGGCAACAAAAAATCGAGAATCCCAATACGATCCCGTGCACCAGCGCCGTCAGCACCATCGACGTCACAGGCCAGGGCATTTCCAACAGCGCCGGTCCAATTATCATCAACTGAGAAGGGAACTCGGTCTCGTGCTCCTGCAGCAGCGTCGACAGCTCGAGCTCGTGCACTTCCATCATCAACATTAGGACCATCTCCATCGCCTATAGCGGTAAGGACAACAGCGCGGACTCGCGCTACTTCAGCGGTGGCGACAGCGCGATCTGACGCGTATCAGTCGGCAAGGACATCTGCGCGATCCCGCGCCCCTGCAGCAGAGTCAGCGATTTCCGATGCCCCAAGGTCGGCGAGGACGTCTGCGCGATCCCGCGCCCCAGCAGCAGATGCAGCGGTGCTCTTAGAAGCACCACAGACGGCGAGGACTACTGCGCGGTCTCGCGCCTCGGCAGCAACGGCATCGGTGCTCTCTGGTGCGCCATCGGCAGCGAGGACTACTGCGCGATCCCGCGCCCCGGCAGCAGCAGCATCGGTGCGTTCCAATGCTCCACCACCGGCTAGGACGACTGCGCGATACCGCGCCCCGGCAGCAGTGGCATCGGTGCGCTCTACCGCGGCGCCAACAGCCAGGACAACAGCGCGATCCCGCGCCCCAGCAACAGATGCAGTGGTGCTTTCGGGTGCACCATCGGCGGCGAGGACTGCTGCGCGACTTCGCGCCCCTGCAACAGCGGCATCGGTGCTTCCCGCGGCACCACCGACAGCGGGGACCACTGCGCGATCTCGCGCCCCGGCAGAAACATCGGCATCATCTTCAACGTGGAGAATCGTGCGTTCCTGCGCACGTACGGCAGAGACAGCTGCGCATCCTCATCCTTCTTCAGCGACAACCACAACAACGAGGTTTCACAGCCCCCTGACAACGGCAACATGGCACTTCAACGAGGTTCCACGAGCGTCGACGTCCAGGAATGAGCGTTTTGTTCCGGTCGAAAATGAGTTATACGATATAGAACATAACGATGAAATATTAGGAGCGCCTAATCCGTTTAATGTCAATGTTGAGCTTGCCCAAAATGATATAGCAGATAGGNTCGATATAACGGAAAGGAATGGGAAGTTGGGCTTCTATGGAAGTCGGACGATTATACGTTCTCGGACGGCAAAGAAACGGCACTTTATAGACTCAAACTTCTTGAGAGAAAACTTGATAAGGATGATAATTACGCGAAGCTTTATTACGCAGAAATGAACCGATTGTTTAGTAATGGGTTTGCTCAAAAAGCTCTCGAATTCAAAAATAATGACAACAGTAAGTTGAGATATTTACCGCACTTTGGCATTCAAAACATAAATAAGCCAGGGAAGGTAAGGTTAGTTTTTGACGCAGCAGCAAAATCAGCATCGAAAAGTTTTAATGATCTTTTGCTTTCGGGTCCAGATCTTTTGAAGTCGCTTCCGGGAGTAATCATGCGCTTCCGGCAATTTGCGTTTGCTGTAAAATCGGATATGAAAGATATGTTTCTTAAGATTAAAATTCGTGCTGAAGATCGCGATGCACAACGTTTTCTTTGGAGGGGTAACGATAGGTCGAAAGAACCCGAAGAATGTTTAATGAGTTCAATGCTATTCGGCGCGACATCTTCTCCTTGTTCAGCACTTTTCATTAAAAATAAAAACGCCAGTTTATTTTCGTCTCTTTATCCGGATTCCGTGAAAAGTCTCATAAATAATTGTTACATGGACGATTTTCTTGATAGTTGCGAAACAGCCAAGGATGCCTTCGATCGTGTGCGTCAGGTAATCGAAATAAACACTAAAGCGAATTGGCAAATGCATAGCTGGGTAAGCAATGAAAAATCCGTTCTGTTAGGGATTGAAAATCAAACGAATACTACTCCACTCGTTAAAATAGATTCTAACGGCGACACCAGCGAAAAAGTTTTAGGTATACAATGGCTAAATGCTACCGATGAATTAAGCTTTAACGTTAATTCTAATAAAGTTGACAAAAATCTATACGCGGGAACAAAATGTCCGACAAAACGGGAGTTTTTGGGAGTCATAATGTCGGTTTTCGATCCATTAGGCCTTTTGACACCTTTCACGATACAATCGCGCATATTAATGCAAGACATTTGGGTTAGCGGAATAGGATGGGATGAAAAGTTACGCGATAGTGAATTCAAAAAATGGCAACAATGGCTACGAGATCTGAAATCTGTAGNAGAAAAGCGAGACTGTGTTATAAGTGTTTGAAAACGGATCATACGCATCGAGAATGTCAAAACAAATCGTGCAATAAGTGCGGTAGAAATCATCACGAGCTTCTACACCGAAATTTTTCTAGTGACACCAATAATTCGCACGTTGATAGAATAAATGACACAAACAAAGCGAAAAATGTTGCTAACGTTGCTAGCGCCACTACGGAAGTTTCTACGAATATTAATACGCTAGATTCGAATGGAAGTAGCTGACTAAAATCAGGCGCGTTACTAAAAATCATTCCCATTGTTGTTGAGGGACTCTTCAAATCAAAAACAATTTTCGCTTTGTTAGATGATGGATCAGCCGCGACTTTGATAAATGCGAGCGTTATCAAAGATATCGGAGCAAAAGCGTCGCAAATACAGGTAGCATTAAGAGGAATAGGGGGAGAGGATGCGATGATAATGTCAAATGAGAAAGTTAATTTAAAGCTCAAAAGTGGATGCACAGTTTTTTCCGTAACGAACGTATTAGTCGTTAACCAATTAGCCCTCCCATATCAAATGATAAACAAAAATATTACAGATTTATGCCTGGCAAAAACGGGCGTCATAGTTCAACCATACCATCTTGCCCCTGACATGCTTATTGGNTCGTTGCTATCAGATTAAAGAAATGCAAATGCGATCAGCTGAACTTCACGTTTTCTGCGACGCGAGTGATAAAGCTTATACGGTGGTCGCGTATTGGAGATTCTCTTTAGGAAACGGATCTTTCNTCAATAAAGACGCGCTTTATGTCTCTCGTACTTTGCTTGGGTGGGCGATTCACGGTCATTTTAATAACAAGGCTAGTCAACATGTATGTGTAACACAGAAGGAATCCGTAAAAAGAATCGCGAAATCGCGTACATATGATGATCAACTAGACAAATTAGTGAAATTTTATTTCGAATTAGAATCAATAGGAGTAAATGGCTCTCGGCGAATAAGTGAAGCAGACAAACGCGCGCTCAATATTCTAGAAAAAACGAGTCGATATAACGGAAAGGAATGGGAAGTTGGGCTTCTATGGAAGTCGGANGATGATGGCACTAGATTGGCTCCCCATGCTTTAAACGAGAACAGCAGATGGTTCGTCGGTCCGTCTTTTTTACGCGAAACGGAACAGCTGTGGCCTAAAGAAAATTTCGTAAATTTTGAAAATGACCTTGATCGCGAAGAATTAAAGAAAGTCGTAACGTGNGACGGCAAAGAAACGGCACTTTATAGACTCAAACTTCTTGAGAGAAAACTTGATAAGGATGATAATTACGCGAAGCTTTATTACGCAGAAATGAACCGATTGTTTAGTAATGGGTTTGCTCAAAAAGCTCTCGAATTCAAAAATAATGACAACAGTAAGTTGAGATATTTACCGCACTTTGGCATTCAAAACATAAATAAGCCAGGGAAGGTAAGGTTAGTTTTTGACGCAGCAGCAAAATCAGCATCGAAAAGTTTTAATGATCTTTTGCTTTCGGGTCCAGATCTTTTGAAGTCGCTTCCGGGAGTAATCATGCGCTTCCGGCAATTTGCGTTTGCTGTAAAATCGGATATGAAAGATATGTTTCTTAAGATTAAAATTCGTGCTGAAGATCGCGATGCACAACGTTTTCTTTGGAGGGGTAACGATAGGTCGAAAGAACCCGAAGAATGTTTAATGAGTTCAATGCTATTCGGCGCGACATCTTCTCCTTGTTCAGCACTTTTCATTAAAAATAAAAACGCCAGTTTATTTTCGTCTCTTTATCCGGATTCCGTGAAAAGTCTCATAAATAATTGTTACATGGACGATTTTCTTGATAGTTGCGAAACAGCCAAGGATGCCTTCGATCGTGTGCGTCAGGTAATCGAAATAAACACTAAAGCGAATTGGCAAATGCATAGCTGGGTAAGCAATGAAAAATCCGTTCTGTTAGGGATTGAAAATCAAACGAATACTACTCCACTCGTTAAAATAGATTCTAACGGCGACACCAGCGAAAAAGTTTTAGGTATACAATGGCTAAATGCTACCGATGAATTAAGCTTTAACGTTAATTCTAATAAAGTTGACAAAAATCTATACGCGGGAACAAAATGTCCGACAAAACGGGAGTTTTTGGGAGTCATAATGTCGGTTTTCGATCCATTAGGCCTTTTGACACCTTTCACGATACAATCGCGCATATTAATGCAAGACATTTGGGTTAGCGGAATAGGATGGGATGAAAAGTTACGCGATAGTGAATTCAAAAAATGGCAACAATGGCTACGAGATCTGAAATCTGTAGAGACGTGTAGAATAAATCGTTGCTATCAGATTAAAGAAATGCAAATGCGATCAGCTGAACTTCACGTTTTCTGCGACGCGAGTGATAAAGCTTATACGGTGGTCGCGTATTGGAGATTCTCTTTAGGAAACGGATCTTTCCACACGTCAATAATCATGTCAAAGGGTCGCGTAGCTCCTTTAAAATGTACTACTATACCTCGATTGGAATTACAGGCTGCATTGTTGGGAACTAGAGTAGCTGAAATAATAAAACAAGAACACGATATCGAAATAACACGTCGTTTCTTTTGGTCGGACTCTGTTACTGTTTTAAGATGGATAAAACGCGAACCGCGAATTTTTAAAATATTCGTTGCCAATCGGCTAGCAGAAATAAGCGAGAATACGCAAGTGCATGAATGGCGCTGGGTACCAACGAAAGAAAATCCGGCCGATGATGGCACTAGATTGGCTCCCCATGCTTTAAACGAGAACAGCAGATGGTTCGTCGGTCCGTCTTTTTTACGCGAAACGGAACAGCTGTGGCCTAAAGAAAATTTCGTAAATTTTGAAAATGACCTTGATCGCGAAGAATTAAAGAAAGTCGTAACGTGTACAATAATAATATCTCCACCGTTGATAGATTTTTCGCGATTTTCATCTTGGACTCGCCTTATAAAAACCGTCACATTGTTCTATCAAGCAATAGCTAAAATGAGAAGGCGAAATTCTACTACAATAGAGCATAGAATTCAAGCAGAAAAACTGTGCCTTAAGATTAGTCAAATGATGTCATTTCGCGACGAAATAGTTTCTTTAGAAAATTCTAAAATGCTTAAAAAAGATAGCCGACTTTTAGCCTTGAACCCATTTCTCGACGAAGAACACGTTCTTCGAGCCGCAGGTCGATTAAGTAATTGGCAAGAGAAAAGTTCAGTAGTTAAACCGATCATCTTGGACGCAAAAAATCATTTTACCGGCTTATTGATAAAACATTATCATAATAAGTACTATCACGGGAGTACCGATACCGTTTTAAATGAATTGAGACAAACGTATTGGATATTAGGTCTCCGGCAAGCTTTGCGAAGTCTTATAGCAAAATGTACCGTTTGTAGAATAATGCGCGCGAAACCTGCAAATCCAAAAATGGGTGCTCTTCCTCCTGCTAGATTAGCTTATCGCTTACAACCTTTTTCACACTGTGGACTCGATTATTTTGGACCAATGTTCGTCAAAATTGGTAGAAGACAAGAAAAACGTTGGGGAGCATTATTTACCTGTTTAACTACAAGAGCCATTCATATCGAGTTAGCGCATTCGCTTAGTTCTGATTCAACAATTATGTGTTTAAAACGTTTTATTGCTCGCAGGGGTACGCCGTTGAAAATTTATTGCGACAATGGAACGAACTTTCGGGGTGCTAGCACAGAACTAAAACAGGCCGTAAAGGAAGTAAATGTAAAAGCTCTAAATGAATTTTCTATGCGTAAAAAAATTGAGTGGAGTTTTATACCTCCAGCTGCACCGCATATGGGAGGAGCATGGGAAAGACTAGTACGTTCGGTAAAAACTGCTCTTTCTGTAATATTGCGAGAACGCGCACCTAAAGAGGAAACACTTTTGACTATTATGGCCGAAGTAGAACACTCCATAAATTCACGACCACTTACACATGTCTCGCTGGATCCTAGAGATCAAGAAGCATTAACGCCAAATCATTTTTTGATTGGTACGTCCTCTAGTGAAATTCGATTTGGTAGATGCGATGCTCAAACATTATGTTCGCGAAAAAATTGGAAAGTAAGTCAATGTTTAGCAGATGCCTTCTGGAAGAGATGGTTAAGAGAATACCTTCCGTCATTGATTTCTGAGAAAAAATGGCATCAGAATGATACACCTTTAAAGGAAGGTGATATAGTCCTAATTTTGGATGAAAATTTAGATCGAAATCAATGGCGAAAGGGTGTAATAACACGAGTTTTTCCTGGAAAAGATAATGAAGTACGAGTGGTTGAATTGCGTACAGCCAATGGAATTTTAGTTAGACCATCTAGAAAGCTGGTACGGTTTGCGGAGGTACAAAACCCCTAGGTTTTGTACGGGAGGGAAAAGTGTACTCGACGCAATTGTTAATTCGTTTTCCAGACGATAAATTAATTAATTAAATAAATTGAGAAAAGCCGGAAGAGTGATCTCGCCTCGATAGGTGATAGTTTGAGACTCTCGAGTAGGCTGTGTCACGGCGGTCGCAAAGGATCGTCCGGGGGCACCTATTCCTTTTCCCGACTAAAGAAGTCGATAATAGAAAAGGCACGTAACGGGAAAATAACTAAGGTTTTTCCGGGCTACGGTGAGCCATAGAGACACTCCGTAGAGGTGTTTCTCAATTTTCATTTTCATTTGTTGGAATGTTCTAAGGTTGCTATGACAACAACCAATCTGGAAAACTAATGCCTCGTCGTTTTTTTATTCATTCGTTTTGGCGACTCTCGATCTGTAAAGACGTGTGACAAAAAACGTATCTTGTTTCTTATCAATAAAGTCTCTCCTTTATTATAATTATAATAAAGCCTCTTATTTAAGTTAAGTCGAAAATACAGTGTGAGGAGATTTTTAATTAAAAGTTGAACATAACGCATTCAACGATATATTAGATTGCAATATATTAAATTCTCTAACACCAGCTTTTCTTTGCATTTTAAATGTTAACGTTTAACAAAGTTTTAGCTGCCACTCTTTGAACCAATGAAATTCATTACAAAGAAAATCTAAAAGACGCGAGGAATCTCGAGCATTTCTGATTAAAACCCAAGTCTGCTACTATAGTATACGGTTCTTGTAACCGTACGCTTTGCGCAGCAACGGCATCAGTGTTATAACTCGCAATATTATTTTTCTCAAAAAACGATGCACCATCGTGCTCGAGCGTATAACGGGCGTCGTATCGGCTTTCCAATTATTCTTGCTCGAGGCGCAATGCATAAGAAATCGCTGACTGTTAAATACCAAGAGAATAAATCGCAACGACGCGAAGAAAAAAACAAGCTCAAAAAAAGGCGAGGTGCGTCTGGGGCGCGTCGCGCGCTTCATCTTGGGCATTACATCGATAAAAAAAAGTCTGCCCCGAGAGAAAAAGGAAGAGCACTACAGCGGCGGCGGCGGCGGCTGTGGCGCCCAAGGAAATCTCGTTATTTACGCAAGGGAGGGCGCAAGAAGGTTCCTCATTTTCCACTTTTCTCGCGCTCTCCCTCTCATTCAGAACTCGTGCGAATCCCATCGGTCTTCCCTCTCGGCGTAAAAGAGGTATGAATAACCAGTAATCTACTTACTCTGAAAGAATATTTTATAGGTACACGCCTTGCTTGGCTTCGCTTTCATCTCGATTCTCGCTACCGTTCCGCGTATCAATAAAAATCTTCGCGAGCTTCCTATATAGACACTGGCTATCTATTCTTCTCTCTCCAGCCTTGTTCGCAAGCGCGCGAGGCCTTCTGACTCCGTGCAATTCCGGCACGCTTTGGGCATTTTAAAGCTACGGCCACTGACACAGACGCGCACACAAGGAAGCGAGAGGAGAGAACAGTCGTCGCGCCTTATTCGTATGGCGCGTTCGTTTCTTGCTTTTTATTTCGGAACTTTCATCTCGAGAGTGCAGGTGTTTCTCAACAGGCTCTCGTAACTTAGGCACTTACCGCTGTATAAGACTCGGGCAGCGCAGCTGAAAATTGTAAAGCTCGAGTCGCGCCGCGAAGCTCGTGTACTAACTATTTCTACTTGTTATAAGTGTGTATAGCGGCTTTTCTGTCGCCGCAGCCACCGCGGCTTCTTTCTTCCTTTTCTTCCACCAACTCTTTCTTTTTTTCGTTATTCACTTTTGTATTCCGAAGCCAAGCCCTCCCTTACGGCCGTTTGCGTTTCATCCGCTCCAGCGAAAGAAAAGAGAGCATACAGAATAGGCGCAAGCAAAGAGTACGTTGAACATTATTTCCAACCCTATCGCGCTCGCAGCCGCTTGTGCTGCTTCTTTTTTCTTGCGAGACTCTTGTTCGAAATTTCGTTGAGAAAAGTTGCACGTTAGCGTATATGTAAATAAGTTACATAGAACGGAGCGAGCGCGCAAGCCGCATTAGTATATTTAATGTCATTACTAACACCCGCGGAAAGAACTTATCTTATTTTGCTACTGCAACGTTCCTGCGGCGCCCCTAGCCTACGGAGGAGATAAAGTAAGAGAAGGTACTCGAGAGAATGAAGTCACGAGCTAATGCCGTAAAGTAAATTCTTGAAGGTCCTTGTAAGATCCTTTTCCTCGTCCTCAGCGAAGTTTGCGGGAACAGATATAGAGCTATGCTGTATTATTCTTTGGAAAGGAAAATTACGAGAAGATTTGTCTGAATTACCAAAGCAATCGTTGCACCGTGAAAAAAGAAGAAATTGTAAAATCATGAAACGCGAAGCATTTAAATAAATATCATCAGAAGGTTTGAACTCTTTGAGTTAAGATTTGGCTGTATTATTTTAACTTTAATAGCACTACAGACATAGTTTGACAATAGGCAGAAAATTTGGAAGCTGCGCGTTAATTAAACTATTCGAATATCGCAATCAACGAAGCATCTCTCTTCTTACCTTCTTTGTCCACGCGACAGAAACCTGCAGCTCATCGGACTCTCGCCTCGCGCAATCCTTACACCAATAGAAGCTTTGCAGTAAAAAAGGTGGTATGCGCGCTTTGTTCGTTCGTTTCAGCATGTCCGAAATTTTTTGCATACCTCGCAAACTTTATACCGCTTGCACCGGCCCCTTTGTCCTTTTCTACTTGCGAGGCGAGGCTCGCGCTCGCCCGGAACACAACAACAAGGCGCGATATAAGTTAGTGAAAGCAAAGGCACTTACTTGGAAATCCCTGTGTATGTCAAGAAGCACATACCACCGGTGCATCGCTGCAGCAGCGGCGCTTTGCCGTGCGAGGAGGACGCGCATGAATAAAAGATGACTTCGTCCNCGTCCGAGTTGTCTCTCTCTCTCTCTCTCTCTCTCTCTCTCTCTCTCTCTCTCTCTCTCTCTCTCTCTCTCTCTCTCTCTCTCTCCTTCTCTCGCTCTCTGGCCGTATGTAGGTGGGTAAGTGTGCAGACTTACGTGAGCGAGAAAGAGAGAGAGGGAGAGAAAGAGAGAGAGAGAGTCGGGCGAGTAGTGCATGGGAGCTATACTGGGCCGAACTGACGAAGAGTAAGAGAGGAGATGCGCTGCAGGGATGCTTCCGGCATAACTAAAATCCAGCCGGAGGCCCACAGTTGTTCCGATTCTCTGGCGAGTTATGACGATACTTTTTTGAGATGCAAGGCGAATTTCTCAGGTCGTAGAAGAGGGAGCTAGAAAGTTTGGATTCTTTTGGCGCTCGAAGAGATCGTTTTCGACCTCGCCAATGTGGTGAATGCTGCATACCCGCATCCTTTTAGAAAGGAATTGCCTTGAAGTAATTTTTTATTACGATTTTTAATTCGCTTGATCGCTATATTCGTCTTTGTAGAATCAGACCATCCGGTCCCGTACTTCCTCTTCGCGACATTCTCACCGCTGCTCCCTTGATCCAATCCTCGTGTCATTTCCGATTCTATCTCTCTCACTCTTTTCTCACAACATCAAAAGCACATCTAGCTTTGAGCAGCGAATATTGAAGAAACATAACTTTTAATACTAATAAAGTTGAAATATATGTGCCTGTAGGCTGCTATGCGGAGCAGTGTCGCGCTCGAAGCTTGTGCGGTGAATTTAATGAATTTAAATTTATTATCAGAAAGGAAGCTACTCTAAAACAATCTATTGGAAGGAGAAAAGAACACAGTAAGAACTCAATAATTTAGTGTAATATAACAATATATTCAAGCCAAAAATATTACAATACTCGAAGTAATCGACTTCGTGTCGCGATCGAGACTGACTCTACAGAGCACACAGAGCGACGCTCGCCCCCGCCAAAGTCCCCGAAAAGCGGCCTCCCCTCCTTGGTCTTTGTTTTCCTCGCCCGCTTCTTAATCGCCAGATGCCGATGCATCTGAACTCTCGAAATTTCCCTCCGCGAAAAGCTATAAAATCCGAACCCGAACCCAACGCCGTGCTCGACGTTGAGTCCACACGATGACGCACCCACTCTCCGAGAGTTGTAAATCGGACCCAATGTCGCCCTCGGCGTTAAGCCAAAACATATCACGCGCACGTTCTCACTGCCTGGAAAACTGACTCCGCGCCGAGCCCAGCGTCGGCTGTAAAAATCCGCGACGCGAACAAGGACCCTTTTTTTCCGTACGCGATCGTGCTCTGCAGTCGAAAGCCGTCTTCACAATACAATGCCTGTACTGTTCCCGCATTCGCTCAGGCTTTCGCCTGCGACGCAGGAAAACCTCTTGGGAAAAATAACCACGCCAGGAACAGTGCTTATACATGAAAAAAACTTAAAGTAAACGCACGCAAACTCGCTATCGACCAATAAATCTAGCTTATAATATTCATCCGTGCGTACGCTCGACCGAAGCTCAGAACAATGACTCCATGCTTTCTCTTCATGGAGTCGATCTGACGACATGCTCCCGACAGAACACCGCATGTTTGTCTTAGCCCAAAGTGCGTCGCGCCAGGAAAATCTCGGCTTTTCCTCCCCGCAGTCTCTCCAATTACCGAGTGTATCCACCCGAGGAGAGGGAAAAACTAAGTGGCCACCCACGTCACAGAGGCCCTACGCGACACTTAGCATGTCGCGCTGGAGAACTCATCCGCCGATCTTTGTTCTCACCTCGATCCGCGCGCACACGTCGGGAACATCCTCCCCCCGTACAAACTCTATCGCGTTTTGTACCTCCGCCGAATTTAAGAGATACTAATCTCAATAACGCGCGAACATCTAGTCAATTCTGATGATTTATTTCGCAGTTTTTCCACTGTATATGAGATTTTCAACTCCTAGCGTATTGAACTTCGCGTTGTGATTTTACGTTCGAATCTCTCTTTTCGCTAGAGTGTAGGAGTTCATGATGGCTCGACCACATTTACTGCATTTTGGCTTTTTGCAAGCATCTCGACAATGCCCGCCGCCACCTAAACAATTGAAACATAAACAACGAATTTTCACAACTCTCCATCGCATTTTATGAAGCCTAACAAACTCACTTACACGCTTCATGCATGACCCTCTTCGATCGCATTTGGACACTTTTACCTTCACGTACTTTCTCTTTTCTTTTCGACAATCTCGTTTTCTTCTGCGCTTTCATCAAGCGTCGCCATAAACCGTCTTAACCTTTATCTCGCGAACTGTGACCAACAGTCTAGGATATTTATCTGCCTCGTCGACCTCGTAAGTAATAATATTGGCGGTATATGTTTCTGCGCCTCTTTGAAAACATATTGCGCAAGCTTTTCTAACGCCGGCGTTTCATCATCTTTACGCGTTTCATCGGCAGCAAAATCCGTGAAGTTATATACCATTGTATTCGGTAATTTTAATCAAGCTATCTACGAGCTCGGGACTGTCTAAATATCCTTTACTGTTTCTCTGAGATTTTATAGCCAAAACGGCGTTTCGTAGCCTAGTCCGCGAATTCAATCAAACCTCTATTCTTCCTTTCTATACTGCTCGTAGCATTCTAATTTCTTCGAGGATTTTAGTTAATATTACTTTTGAGGTTCCGAATCTCATCTCTTAACGTGGCATTATTTCTTGAATTTATTCGGGGTATGCTCTGTCTAAATAAAAGAACTGAACAGCTCCTAGCCGCAGCGCCAGTCAGTGCTTCTGATAACCTTAGTACGTTTTCCTTATCCTATACTTCCCTAATTTAGTGGCTAACTCGAAGATTGTTTGACCTGTCCCAATCTAGAGGTTCCCCGACAAAAGGTTGTAATTTCTTACTGACGTCATTCTATTAATGAGCGTCGCATCGCCACCCGCAAAACCCGTTGGTCTTACCGACGCTAGACTGTTTTCTTTATCGCTCTTGCGATTACGCCTCCTGCAAAATTCTTCGCATCGGTCGCTTTCGGACAAGCATAGTCGGAATGCCGGCCTATTGCACGCCAATGCTGTTCGTTACATTAGCTTCCTAAACGTTCGGGACGATAAACAGTTATCAGAAAAATCATATTGAGTATCTATTTTTGATGTTGAATCTGTGACCTTTCGTCTCTAGACTAAAATTTGACGTTAAGTTACTTGAAAATCCGGCGATCGCGAAAGGCTCATTTAATAATCCGCGACGTACAGAAAGACTTACGACTATTTAAGCCGTTTATTCTTGCGTGTTTCTAGGAACATCTTCGCTATCACTGCCCTAGATGCAGGTGCCGCCCCGACGAACTGGAATCTCTTTCATGCAATTCCATTTCTCTATCCCGAAAATATCTTTCTCTGCTCGACATTTTGCTTGCCACGATGCGACCGCGCTTGGTCGATAACGAGCTCCTCCTCCCGGGGGAGGGACGCTTCGCTCGCGACTTATACGACTACCAAACCTCCGATGAGTAACGGTAGCCGTCGGCTCCGAGTCCAGAGATATGCTTGCTGCTGCGAGGCCGGCCGTGCTCGATAAGCATCCACCGCTGATCAGAGCCATCGAAGCTTCGTTGCTTGTAGGCGGTCAGTAACATCGCCCCAGTTGCTCGTAATCCAGACCACCGGACGACGTCTTCGCGCCGCTGCTTGCGCGCTGCCGATTTCCTTTTCACCAGGAACGTCGGCGTGCTCGAAAGCCCCACCTGCACGTCGCGCCTTTGCGCTTGCGCGCCGCTGCTGCGTTTGCCTTCGGAGTCGGCATGTGCTCTGAAAGCCACCACACGCGACTTCGAGCCGCTCCTCGAGCTGCTGCCCTCTTCCTCTCCTTAGTCGCAGACGGCGGCTGCTCCTGCGCCGGCCGCTGCAGGGTAGCAGGCGCCGCACGCTTGCGCTTAGCTGCAGGGGCTGCAGGTGCTGGCGCTTCGACAGTTGCCTCAGCTACCCCGCTGACCGACGGGCTCTCGAGCGTCGTACGCCGGCGATCATCGGGTAACGCACTACTTACATTTGCCATTATTTTGGCATTGAAAAGAACACTTCACTGCACAAATACACAAAACACAACACTCCGACGCCGAAAAATCGGCGACCGTCGCGCACCAAGTCCCGGGTTCTGGCACCAAATGTAGGGCTGACTATGCGGAGCAAGTGTCGCGCTCGAAGTTGTGCGTGGTGAATTTAATGAATTTAAATTTATTATCAGAAAGGAAAGCTACTCTAAAACAATCTATTGGAAGAGAAAGAACACAGTAAGAACTCAAATAATTTAGTGTAAATATAACAATATATTCAAGCCAAAAATATTACAATACTCGAAGTAATCGACTCGTGTCGCGATCGAGACTGACTCTACAGAGCACACAGAGCGACGCTCGCCCCCGCAAAGTCCCCGAAAGCGGCCTCCCCTCCTTGGATCTTGTTTTCCTCGCCCGCTTCTTAATCGCCAGATGCCGATGCATCTGAACTCTCGAAATTTCCCTCCGCGAAAAGCCTATAAAATCCGAACCCGAACCCAACGCCGTGCTCGACGTTGAGTCCACACGATGACGCACCCACTCTCCGAGAGTTGTAAAATCGGACCCAATGTCGCGCTCGGCGTTAAGCCAAAACATATCCAGACGCTCGTTCTCACTGCCTGCGAAAACTGACTCCGCGCCGAGCCCAGCGTCGGCCTGTAAAACTCCGCGACGCGAACAAGGACCCTTTTTTTCCGTACGCGATCGTTGCTCTGCAGTCGAAGCCGTCTTCACAATACAATGCCTGCTACTGTTCCCGCATTCGCTCAGGCTTTCGCCTGCGACGCAGGGTAAACCTCTTGGAAAAATAACCCACGCCTAGGAACAGTGCTTATACATGAAAAAAACTTAAAGTAAACGCACGCAAACTCGCTATCGACCAATAAATCTAGCTTATAATATTCCATCCGTGCGTACGCTCGACCGAAGCTCAGAACAATGACTCCATGCTTTCTCTTCATGGAGTCGATCTGGACGACATGCTCCCGACAGAACACCGCATGTGCTTGTCTTAGCCCAAAGTGCGTCCGCGCAGGAAAATCTCGGCTTTTCCTCGCCCCGCAGTCTCTCCAATTACCGAGTGTATCCACCCGAGGGAGAGGAAAAACTAAGTGGCCACCCGTACCACGAGGCCTACGCGACACTTAGCATGTCGCGCTGGAGAACTCATCCGCCGATCTTTGTTCTCACCTCGATCCGCGCGCACACGTCGGGAACAGTGCCTAGAATTATTCCAACGCCCATATCATAAACTTGCGCTGTATGTAACAAGAAAATGAATTCTTCTACGTCGTTCAATGTAAGGCGAGTTAATCCACGTAAATCTTTGTTCCGTTCCCCTTTCGCACATTCAGCTATATAGATACACTACTACGACACCCCTTTGCACTGCATAATCGCAGCTTAAGTCCGATAATTCAATTATACTCCGCTCCCTCCATAATGAGGTAAAGAACCTGCAGCTCTCTCTCTCTCTCTCTCGTCTTCCTTATCCGACACAAAAGATGCTGTCGTCATCTTCTGTCTAGCGGATCGAATGAGGCAGGAGTCGCGCGACTTTCCATAAAAAGCTAAGCGGGCCAGACACTCTCTGCCAGATAAAAGACAGATTAGCAAAGTGAGGAAGAAAGAGAGAAAGGATGAGGTGCCGCGGAGGAAGAGGCCTCCGAGGTTTTCGCAAGCAGTGCGTGCTAAAGCACCGCGTTGAATGCGCTCGCGGCGGTTTGTTAAGATTTGCATGAGATAGCGACGTGAGCGCAGGCTACGTGCACGCATACCATCATACCTACTCCCAGCGCGTGGCAATTCTCATTCTAGAGATTAAGAACAAGACAGCGAGAGGAAGGGGAAGAGGGAACTGCTGCTATACCGCTGCTACTACTGTTGGAATGCACGTTTCCCAATTAACTTCCTACTGGGCTTCTTACCCGCCCTCAAGCCATAGACATGCTCTTCTCCATATAGTTCTCTAATTTCTCGGGACTCGACATCATTAAAATTTGCGTTAGGATTTAAAATGAGCACGTGTCTATATTTAAGCCAATTTTGCAGTCGAGTTATCGGTATATGTAAGCATTTTCAAGGGAAACTGAAAAACGAAAAAAAGGCATACCTATAAAATTCGAAATACTTATGAAGTACCTATATTTTTCATAGTAGAAATGGAAGGTCGAAGGATTTTTTTTTATGAAAAGTATTTTTTCGACTGTTAAAGACTGCGCGATAATGTAACAGCCCAATCTAAATCTTTTTCTTATATGACTAAAGCCATAAATCCATATCTATACATTATATAATCGTTGTTTCGCATCTTCAACTTTATACGGTTTGAACTCTTGGTCCTCTAATAAAGCAGATGCTGAGTTATGTAGAACTTTTGTTGAGACAACTGAAGCAACTTTGACTGAATCAATAGAAGTAGACCTCCGTTGCCGAATCTAGACGGATTTGTTTGAATCGCCGGAAGACTTGGAGGATAGGGATAGCCGACAATATCCGTAGTCTGGCTGCTGTACGTTCCGTTTCTGTCATCAAGAGCTAACTTGGTTCGCTTGCACAGCCATCGACGCGAACACTGGCTAATTTAAATTTAATTAGGCTGTCGTGGCAATCAAGCACCAACAGAGGTTCTAGCTGATTATATATTTATAAAGTCAAAGCCTCAATACGTGATTACGTCCCAGAAACTGCGACCCAATCCCAGCTACGACCATTCGAACTTGCAGCTATTGTTAACATGATATGAAGTTTGTTCGACCGAGGGGGAAGCTCCAAGCCAGGCAGACTGTAGAGAAGGAGAGTCAACGAGATACATCTGGGGAGCCGAAAAATACTGAGAACTTTTTCGCCGCATGGTGGCGCTTCAAACAGTAGTTTTCATTGTGACGTCACTTGCTATGCGTAAACGTTTCTTACTGCAAATATAATAAATACATAACTTGTTATTTATTTATTTCTATTATAACAATAGTTTTATCGTTTTGTCTATATATCTTTTGAAAAAAAATGAATGTGAAACAGAAAAGTAGAAATATATAATATATATATGGAGGGTATTTTCAAACCACTAAGTTTTAGCACCTGCTAAGATATTAATTGCCGTTCTTCTTAGACACCAATATTATATAGTTGATAATTAATTTTTATGCTAGCTGATTTAACAGGAATATTAACAAACCATTTTTTAAATATTTTACTGAAGCGCATGAGTCAGTTGTTCGTAAGATGGCGGCCATCTTGCTCTATCATAAAATTTACCGTTCGCCCCGCCGTCTATCGGCAAATCATTTTCAAGATAGTTTTAAGGATTTTCTTAGCATTGCGTTGACTCTCCTTCACTATAGTCTTCCTGCTCCAAGCTATCTTCTTCCTCGCATAAAGCACTCCTTTGTTTATCGAATGCCATGGTGTATTTACGAGCACTTGTTGGATTTATCCAGAGTGGGCTCAGCGCTTCAACTGAAATCCTATCCTTATATGAACTTTCGAAGTTTCATCTACCAGAAATTTACTCGTCGACCCAATGTTCGATGCTGGTGTCGGCTTCGTCGGAGCTTGTACTTCACACCTACGAAAACCTCCACCATCTCTCATCCTTCCTCTACTTGGCTAACTATATATGTATAGTGCATAACGCTGCAAGAACCCCAACGCGTACGTAGTATATATCTGTATACGTTAGTACGAGTAAGACGGATTCTAACGTGCGCAACTTTCTGCTGATTAAGGTAAACTACGTAGGTGCGGTGTGGCCTAGACTTATCCCCGTTAACTTTCGACCTGGCAGAATCCCATGGCCTAAGTACACACACGTGTCTTGCCATATTGGATTCGACGCTGTGTCTCTCAGCACCTCGAGCTCCTCTTGCTCCAGCCACGTCCTTTATCTCATCCTCTCGCCTACCTTCTCATGTAGCTAGCTACGCGATGGAAACGTCTTCACCAGCGCTACTTCACGAGTTCTCGAAGTCTTAAGTGGAGCCGACAAATTATGGCACGAACTTGCGCTTCGTCCGTTAGTTTCTTGTTTTTCTTTTGCCAAAAACTGATGGCCAGATGTTGTGAAGCCTCAAAGGCGGAATTTGATTTGTTGTGGCTCAATCTATCCCACTGAATATTCTTTAATATAGTTAAATGTCTCTTGATTCAAATTTATCATCACAGTAGATTTTACATATGAATAGACCACGTAATACTGATGCGTATAAAGCGCACTAGCTGGTATACAAATCCTATCGTCAATGCATTGTACGCGAAAAATTTAATCTTTTAATTGGCAAAGTGCCGTTGATAAACACATATCTGCATTCAAGCTCGAAGCTCAAACTCTCTGGCGTGTGCTGTGTGCAACGATACGATTCGAGCTTCCATCAAAATTTGTCCGCGCAGTATAGAGGCAGCAGCGTGTTATAGTGCATTTATCTGCTCTGTCCACTGCTGTTGCTGCATCATCTGTCCGGCAAAATACGCGTAAACTAAATTAATAACGAGCGAAGTTCCGCCTGTATAGGTATTTTTGAAACCCCTCGCGCTATATATTCTAGCCTCGCGTCTCTATCTCACTGCCGTGCAAGCGGATTTAGCTGACGTCGCGTGCGAGAGCGATATTATCGATTCAGCGCCATTGCGTCGCGGTTATACACAGTTAAGCTGACAAAGCGATAAAACAATATTCGCGCTCGCGCTTGATGAAAAAGGCACGGGAATGCACGGTTGCTTGTTACTTTTTTTTTACTCTGTATAATGTCTATTTTTAGGAGACCACCGCGGGAATACGAATGGCATTCCCTAATTATCTATTACGTGATTCCTCGAACTTTCCGATAACGCTTGACTTATTAATTAATCGCTTATGTTCTATCGGCGAAATGAACGAACCGTGTCGGAATTAAATTTACTATTTCACTTCGTATACAAGATTTTCTTGAAATCGTTTCTTTTCTTGGACAATGTCTACAAATCGTCGAATCGATATATATATTTACGCAAAGTATATGCTTTTACTGAAAAATACGATCGACGTAACAATCTCGAGAATTTTATCGCGATCGAAAGTTGAAGGCGAATTGCACCGAAGCGATGTATACGTAACCATAGTGCTATGCGACTTTTGAAGGAGTTTCAAAGTAGAACTACATTTCTTCCTTTCTTCTTTCGTTTGTTGCAGGTCACGTGGGTACGACGCAAGGACAGGCAATTGTTAACGGTTGGACAAAATACTCATTCGGTGGACAAGCGATTCATGGTAAAGCACGTGAACAATGAATGGTCTCTTCTGATACAAAAGGTCACCTGCGAAGACGCGGGCCTTTACGAGTGCCAGGTATATATCTGTCAATCTGTCGAACAATTTTCAAAGCAAAACTAACGATCGTTATATGTACCTTCAATATCGAATTAAAGCCAAAAATCAACCTTGAAAAGTGTTTCGAGTTTATTATTGTTCAGTAGAAAGATACGGAAATGGTCAAACGCGTTCAATTTAATTTATGCTCGCGGTCATTATTGATTCAGTTTTCTATATAACGGCTTGACTATTAAGTAGAAATAATCATGAGCCACAAGCGGCGCTACGGTTTCTCAATACACGTAACCCGGAAATTTTAATCAAAATTAGCTCTCTCATAGCTTTGAAACTTTGAAGGATATTAATTTGGCTCCTCTCTCGATCCTCTGCAATACCGCTGACCGCTCGCATGAATTTCTAATCGCGCGTGAATCAGACTCCTCATAAGCACCCCCCATATCGGTCCATCGCATCCACTTCCTTCTCGCATACCGAATTCAGTCAGCAAATCGCCGTCGCGTTCGGGCATCCCTGCACTTTATCACCTCGACACCTTCTAACCCGCAGTCGGTGACGGTATAGTAGTCGAGTAGCAAGCGAGCTAGCTCGCGCACCAATAGCAATGAAGACAAACGACACGATCATCGGCCCCCCCCTCCCCCCCCCCTCTTCCCCAACCCC
>CM053170.1:70171874-70197188 GCA_012977825.3 Pteromalus puparum
GTTTTTTTTTTTTTTTTTTTTTTTTTTTTTTTTTAAGAAAAATTGGATATTCCGCCGTTTCTGTGAAACCGAATTTTTTCACTTTACATCAGGTGCTTCAATATTCGCGAATGTAGCATCCGTTCAAAGATATCATATATCACATGACGATTATTTTCCCAGTATCACCTTTTTACGGAGGATTCAAGAAGCATACGCAAGTGTATACCCAGCAACACGATATTGCATAAACCCTCGCTATTCGATTTCATCAATTCAATTGTCTCATCGTGAATATGAATTCGTAATCCCAACAATTCGCGGCATAACATCCAACTGATCGACACGTCAACGAGGAATTCTCATTACGCTTGCTTGCCTGAGTACTGGCTTATATAAGCTTCGCATACTCCGAAAGCTTGTTTCACCATCATGTGGTATAGCCGCATACCGCGAAATATCGTCAGCTCGCGAATCCGCGAACTTTTCTGCGCATATTGCTACGCAATCGCGATGCATCACGCTTTACGCTCACATAATTCGTGCGCGCCACTGCAGCATCAAACTGTGCAGGTTTGCGTCGATATATTCGTGGCTCTTCAAGTGTCGGCTTATGCAACCGCTCAGATGTTTCTCTTTTTCTTCTCGCTGCAATAGAATCAGATACTGGAGAGCTCGTTTTTTTGCCTTACAAAATGAACCTTGCTATTATTCCACCCCTCTGTCGGCATGCCTTTATCGGCTTCTCCTTTGTCGCTCGCGCTCTTTATTCCAGGTCACTAGAACACGAGGCAGCTACGCTACTGCGTTTCAGGCGCTCTCTCTGAGACCTTATCTCTGTACATGCTCCATGCTTTTCGCTCGGCTTTCCGCATGTGGCCGTATGCAGAATTTTCTCGCTTGTTTTTCTTTTGAATCCGATCGCTTTTTTATATTTTTGTGTTTTTCTTTCCAGGTTTGTTTTATCGTTGTTAGCGTTCTAACATTTTATTTTCGAGCGAGCTTTTTTTGTTTGTTTTTGTTATATTGTGTTCCTTATAGAATCGTCAATGGAGAGATTAATCCTGGAGGCTAATCCTTTAGCATGCGATCTATCGATTTTGCAGCAAAAAATAATTTACTCGACTGCCTCTCTATGAATGAAAATCATCAAAAGCGGTTTAGGTTGCGAGACACGGAGAGTTTAGGCGGTGACGAAAGGGCTCACAAAAAAGCCAGTCCATAACTGCTTTGTTTTGGTATTGATATTGCTCTAGCAGTCGGCACGTATACTTTATGTACATTAAAATTAGATCTTGATTATTGATTATATGTTAAGTGTATTATATTTCGTGCACATATAAATGAACAGATTTGATGCTCACGTTGTTGAATATGGTGTTGTAATTTAATAATGCTAAAATTTAATTGCCCGCGGCTGAATAACCGAAAATACACAAAGCTATGGCTTAATAAACTTTTTCTGCGTGCACCAATTCAATAGTTAACAAATTGTTAATATGCGTCCGTGTAACGCACCTACTGTGATAATCCGGCTCAATTATTTTATTCTCCAAGGGGCAAGGGCTCACCTCCATATTTCAGCTTTCTTCTATTGTCTCGTCAATCTCTTTTGTACCTCACCTCGTCTATTCTCTCCATCTTTCCCTTTCAGTTTTCTCATGCCTCTAACGCAAACTTCGCGCTCCTCTTACGTATCCTTGATCTCGAGCTTCTGCAGATCCTTCTGTGGATGCAGTCATAAATCTCACGTGGCTGCTCCTCTGATGTTGCGTGCATGTAGGTCAAAGATACCGTACGCACTTACACGGTTCAGAGTGCAAGTCAACAGGAATAAAGGTTTGAGAAAGACCTGGTTTTTTGCGTTTCTATTTGTATCTTACACTTATTGCAGAGAGTATAAAAGCGAGCTATTACAAATTTACAGCATCAGATAAATAATATTATCTCTTGTGCTTGGGGATTTTAAAATGAAAAGTAGAGTAATAAGCGAGAAAGTAAAATGCAATGAAAAGATTGTCCGTAGATAAAAAAAATACGTTTACACTTAGCGCACTAATACATTTTTAATCGTTCGTATTAGAGTTAGTAGGTCAGATGATTTCTAGTCGTTGCAACTCGACTTAATATAGATTTAACGTGTCGTGTACCGTGCAATCAAAAGGTATATTATTATTCAATCTAATCGTGAAATAATTTCATATCCACTCATGGTTCAATTCATCTCTGCAATTAATTATGGAACGCTCTACCAAATATTTGAACCAAACTGGAAAAATAATTTCTATTTCAAGTTCACGATTTGAAATCATACATTATCATGCATTTTTAACAATTCAAAATCATCACTTACGTTTGGAAACAGATCTCTACCGATAATTATTTCGAAGTCTTCAAAATTGAAAATTGATTCATCATCATCAAATCCACTTTCTAAATTTAAAAACTCCTATGTCGAGTCTACATGCAGTCGCCGCGTCGACGAATTTGCGTAGCATTTAGCCATCAGTGCCACGGCCAACGTGGCGTTGGTACTTCGCAGTCATCGCAGTATAAAATAAAATTTCGTCCCGTAACCCTATTCCAGCCGTCAGGAGCAAAGTGCCGGAAGAGCAACTGCATGGGAACTCAACCGCGGACGAAATATTCGCTGAAGAGCAGCTGTTTATCGAGGTCTTCCTCCCTCGTCTGGCCTGGCCATGTAACCTCAGCGCCACGGCGGTATAACTCTTAAACTGGGCTTTTGCTGAGCTTTCACTTTTCGAGGAGCTTACACAACGCTCGCACAGGGGGCCAGTTTTATGTTCGGGTAACACTCCCTGTTACGTGGTTTATGGCTCTCGTGGGAATTCGCTGCGTTAAAAGCTCACCTGATGGCTAACGGCTAGTATGGAACACCCCCACCGCATAGTGTGAGCATTGAAACGCCCCGGCATTTTCATCCGGCGGGGAATAATCAGGGATTTTGATGGGAGTTTTGAAGCCACGAAAGCGACCCGCAACCGAGGGGATGGTCGATTATTTCATGGTTCCGCTGCGGATGATGGAAGTGGAATGAGTGCAGCGTGAATAGGGCACCGCCTCGTTATGCGTGTATTTATGGGCCGTTACTGGAAAAACAGTTGATCTATTCTTTTGACTATAAGAGTAAAATGAGTATGAAAATAAAATGATTTATTATTCTGCGATTTAGCTGAATGATGTGCATACGTTAAGTAATTTACACCAAGGCAATCGACTCCGACGAGATACTGTTTTCGGAGAATCGCCAAAGTTTTGGAACGCGAGCATTCTCCGAATCTCCAAGGATATAATTTATTGAGTGTGTTCGTAACCAGTTATAGTCTCGAACACTTATTTGAATTAATTGCTTACTGTTGTATTTCTTGTCAGCTTCAGAAATGTGAGTTTAAAACAATTTGGAGTAGTACTTTTAGACATCCTCTGCATCTTACAAATTGCTTTATAACTTTCGAAATCCACGAGCCATACAGTGCTTCAGACTGCTGGGCGTTGTTACGCCCTAATTACTCTTCTACATTTAATAATTTAGAAGTAGTCTAGACTAAAATTCGTAAGGAATAAACTTAATATTAAGTAAATCGATCGAAAGTAGGAATAAACGGCAATGCAGACGGAGCGAAAAAACGGAAGTGAGTGTGGATGCGGACCAGCTGGCACATCCACATGACGACGATAGTATGGCAATCTCAATAATATAAATAGCAAAAGCGACTTACCGGAATTGGAACTTTGCCCAATGTCTCGAAGAACACATATTCTCGCTGCTGACAGTCGCCGGAGCAGAGCAACCTACAGTGCAAGGTGCGGGTTTGCCCCTGCATACAGTTCCGCTGAAAGCAAAGATTAAGAAAAAATATGAATGAGATAAACTAGTATATCTGGAAATCATTAGAACGAGGGTAAGGTAAAGCAATAAAAAGTAACAACTTCAAGCAACGAGAATTCTGTGTGATCCGTATAGCTTAATTTGAGTATATCATTATAGGGTACTATATTATTATATAGGGCACTTGAATTTATAACATTTAAATTACGGACTATTGTAAAGTAAAAACTTTTATACACAAAGACGTTTTCAGCCTTTACAGTTTTAATCATATGTAATTACAATTTATTCTAATGTGCAAACGTATTAATGCGATTTTTATAATATAATATAATTTAAATCATGACTGTATAATTGTCGACTTCAAAGAACGACCAAATATATATTGTCAAATACGTTGAACCTAGAATTAAAAAAAACGAGTAAGAACTTGCGCAGTTGTGAGTTTCTAATTGAAGCACTGCAAGTGCAACCGGCGCAGCGCAACGCACCGTTTCGAGTGAACTTTGGATTACCGCAGACGAGAACACTTAACGCGGGTCATTACGGGGCACTGACGTGCTTTAATGAATGCACAGAGGTTTTTAAATTAGATGCCGATGCTTTGCCCTGTCTAGCTTTTTTATCCTGACAAGGAATATTATATATCATAATGTACATTTTGTATTGTAAATAATAGTTTATTGTGGTAAATCCGCGAAGGCTATGATATTTGAAAATTTTGAGGAAATCGTATACATCAATCCGAGGCCTAGCACATTGGAAAATTGCGCAGGGTGATTCGTCGTTCGTGGGATACGATGCTATGTATAAAATAACAGAGATACACGCGAGGACCAAGCGCGCAGAAACGACCGAGATTGTATATAGACTACCTACTCCGAGGCTACAGTGGAGGTCAGAGCATGTCCGATTTATGCGCCTCTTTTGTTCTTCAGAGCGCGTATATGTGATGGGGTCGTATGCGAGAGAAAGAGTAGATGGGAGAGAAGGAGCCGTCGCAGAGAGCGGAAAAGAGAAAGAGACATCAAGGGAAGTGCCGGGATAAAGGCTGGTAAATGAAACGGGAACGAAAGGGTTATACAGTGTTATTAGGTGAAAGTTAAGGATATAACATTAGCTGTATTAAGTACAGTAGAAAGAGCAGGATAGAGTAAATGATAAGAAAAGGTAAGATACACATTAGCTGATAGCATTGGATTAGAATGGTATAGTAGAAACCTCATAAAGATTACTGAAGTATAAAAATGTTTCTCGTAGAATGAAAAAATATATATATTTTTTCCTATTTTTATTGGGTTATTTTTAAATACTTTGTACTTGTCATTGCTGAATTAATTTTTACAATTATAAAGGTGATGGACCGCCATTTTTAATTTAAAAAAATCATAAAATGGCTGAGCCTGAGATGTCAAATTATGATTTCCTGAAAGCGGAACTAGGCCGCATGCCCATGAAATACCGCGCTTAATATCTCTAGAACTGAAGTTTGTCTTGTCTATGGACATAGATTGATTGTTTTCCCCTTAAAGGGCAAAATTGAATTTAAAAGGTAAAGTAGAGGTACAGAAAGCTGATATTGGATGACGAGGGACTCCAATATGATAGAAGCGCTTTCAGCAATTTTTCAACCAAACTGAAGATAGTTCACTTTCGGAGCAAGTATTTTACAACGTAACACACCGAATACCATATTTTCGCAGTAACCGTGAATATCGATTACCAAAAGACATTTGCTTTTATCGTCCTTTGTCCTCTATTGCCGTATATATCCACTCACTTATATCGTATCTGGGGAAGCTTATTTTAGGTTCCAAAAAAGTCTCGTCCAACTGATTGTCCCAACTAATTAAAGTTACATACGAAGTGAAAACCGTACGCCTTGATCATTTAGTAATTGCTTTATTAAGCTGGCGAATATTTTTTAAAGAAAAGCTTAAAAATATTTGTTGATCCTCTGGACATAATCTGAAGTGTACTGTTTTTTTTCTCTAATTTAAATTATCAATCAAAAACTAGTTCAGCTCAAATGATGTCCTTTGCATTGTTTCCTTCGCTCTTCACAGCTATATACTCTTCTTCCGTTCAGTCTGCGCAGTGTGCAGGTATACAGTCAAAGTTAAGTGGCTTTCATAGACTTAGCACTCGGGTCGCTACACTAGCTCATGCAGTGCGGTGTAGGTAAATATATCTTCGAACGCAGGGTTGCATAACTTCTAATTGTCTTTCAATGTGCTTAGATTTCTGGCAGCTAATACTTGAGATTCCAGAATTGCATTACTTTTGCAAGGTCACGTTCACTATGCTTTTATTATAGAGCTCGATCTATCAAAATATTTAAGTCCAATTTAACAGAACAGCGAAACATTGTTTATTCAGTTCCAGCTCGTCATTTGAGCTCGAAAATTCAAACATTCACCTCTCTCTCAACAATACTGCATAAAATATATCTACTACTAGCGTTAAATTGATACAGAATAAGTGGGCTTCACGCGCTTACTCGACGAATAGTCAGACAAAAAAGAAAAATTAATTTCGCCAAAAGCGCGCTCTGAACAAGTTTAAGAGTCCCAATTAAGTAAAGAATGATTATAATATTAAATTAGCGAAAAAAGTTGGACAAAGGTCCCGCTCTTCATTCTCGGCGTGTTCTTGTGCAAACCGCGCGTTGAAGAAAGCCGAGAGTTTGAAGAAAAAGAAAAGGGAGTGGAGAGCAAAACAATGCCGAATGAGAAAGAGCGCCAGGAGAGACGTCGCTACTTTGTATAGGTACAAAATTCTCGTGGCCCGCGGCTGCAACGCTCTCACGCTTTCGCTCTCGGAAGAGTCAAAAAAAGTCGAGCAAGTCTATTGACCTCAAGGCTGTGTATGAGTGAGCGAATTGCTATGAAAGACTACTCGCGGGCTAAACGGCGAGGAAAAATAAAAGTGAGAACAAGAGGAGGATCTCTGNGGGGGGGGGGGGGGGGCTGGCACGAAGAAAAGCTTGACCGGAGCACACCTTTCCACAATGCTGCGCAGCACGCGGCCTTTTTCTCAAGCGCAGTCTCTTTCCTGTTTTTCTTTGCTCTCGGGTACTTCTCTTTCGAGTGACCTTTTATTTAATTACACGCGACCGCTGTGCCGCGGCGAGAAGAGCAGCAAAAAGCACGGCCGCCCCGGCGGACGGCGAAAAACGTTTCCACGAGACGTCCCGCGCCGCGGACGTGACCGCGATGATAATTTTTAAAATTCGTTGACGAAGATACGAGGCTCTCCCCCCCCCCCCTCTCTCTCTCTCTCTTTCTCTTTCACGGAAGAAAAAGCAGGGGCAGACGCGGCGCGGCTAATGCGTCTGAGCGCGCTTAGGAGGGAAAGAAGAGAGGCAAAAAGAAAGAGAGACAAGGGGAAGCGAGGAAATCGACAAAAAGGAAGAGGAAAGAGTGATTGCGACGGAAAAAAATGGTGAGCATGGAACGAGGTAGATAGAAATCGAGGGAGGAATACGAGCGACAGTAAGTATGATACCTATAGTAAGAGGTTGAGAAAGAGACTCTACGCATATAAATTCAGTGGTGATTTCATAGTAGCAGCACACAATGGATCGTAAAAGGCCTGACGATTTATTTATCTTTTGCCTTCGCAATTTATTGGTTCGTCATTTTTTATCTTGGAGTTTCCCTTATTTTTTACTGTTGTTGCCAGAGCCGACGCAGCAAGCATTTGAAATTTTTTTACAATTAGAATTCTATAAATTTATAAACCCACCGCTAATATAATGATAAAATTACATCCCTTTTTTACCATACTCATAAATTCACCTTTGTTTACTTTAATTATTTCCTCATCGTCCACAATGCAGACAGCCATGTACGTGGTATCAGAGAGCGTGAGCGGCACACAGCTGCAAAAAAGGGCAAAAAATTTCACCCGCCGTAGACAAGCAGAAAGAAACGTGGGACGTGAACGGAAGTCTACTGTATATAATAGGTGCAGGTACTACTATATGTATAGCTATAATAGCGTTCGAGGGACGAGAGCGAAGGAGGAGATGAGAGTAGAGAGGAAAGGATAGTCGGTCTGGGGGAGACACACCGTACCACTCGGTTGAAAAGGCGAGCTTTACTTTTACTACGTAATTTGTCGGTCTCATCCGGCGCGGCGGTAGTGTCGTATAACATTCGGTATTCCGTACAGGAGCCAGCGGCGCACACGCGGTTTATAATAAGCTAATGGATTCGTATTTGAAACGCTGTACATTCACTACTGTTAGCACGGTAATTGTGTCAGCTTCATACAAATGGAAATGGAAACACGAACGAGCTTTCTATCCGTACATCAAAGTCATTTAGAAATCGGAGGCTATTTAAGAAAGAATCGCGAAAAAATGCTGAGCTTTTTTTATCATTGAAAGGAAACAGTTTTCGCTACTTTGGCTTTTTAATTGCTGTCACTTAATTCTTCTTCTCTCCTTCTTCGATAATTAAAAATTTCACAGTTCTGAGAATAACGCAATATATATAACGCAATAATAAAAGTTAGAAAAACTGGTTGCAGTAACGATCATTGCACTCACTATAATAACTAGATATAACAAGCGGAGTAAAAGTTCATCAATTAATATCTCAACCTAAACGCTTTTCGGCCAATCAAGATTTCGAACGCGCGAAACGTGATCTTCGCATCTTATGCCTCTCACGAGTGGCCAATATTAAATATGTGTGTGCGCACGCGTGCGCGCGCGCGCGCACGTGTGTGTGTGGATATAGATACGAACAGGACAAGAAACTCACTGTCGCTGAACAATAGCTTTCAATTTTGGCGAAGTTAATCAGCCTGGATTATACTGTATTACTCGGAGGGCTTACGACAAATCCGTATATATGTGGAGAGTTCCGCGAGTCAAATGGTGCGCACGGGAAATAAAGATTCCCGTAATTGCCTTGATATACCATACCTTCTTTTTTTTAATAAATATACAGAGAGCGTTGCCGTTCGAGAGAGTTTTGAAATACCAAGCGCCAGAAGGATTTAAAAATTCATCAACGCATATAATTTTTATTGCAACTTGCCTATACCATTTGTTTTGTTTCGTTGAATTGAGTTGAGGAAGAATAGCTGCTATTTGAGTTTCGGCTCGGTCCGAGGCTCGGTCTCATTCGAGAAACTTTACCGAGAGATGATATTGCGCTTTCAGAGCGAACGATGGCTTTTCCCACTGCACTGTCGAGGTACGGGTCAAGTTTCGAGCAGACGTCGGCAATTAGCAGTCCCTGAATCTCTCGCCTTGCAGATCTACTCCAGTGACGACTGACCTGTGTATGACCACATAGCTCAGTGCTCTGTCGTCGACTTTACGGTTATGAAAGCTTATTGAGTTATGACTCACGTGGGGAGAGATCGTGTAAACAAAGTACACGTCACAACGTGTCGGAAACGCGGATTATTTCAAAATATAGTATATTACGATACGAGTGCGCAAAGTAGGTGATTTTCGCACGAGCGCATTTTTTTTCGCAAAAAAGCGAGTGTGATGATCACCTACGCGCACGAGTATCGTATACTATTTTTTGACACGAGTGTGCGAATCTACGTTCTTAGCAGATAAGCGTGCGCGAAATTCCGAGTTTCGCACACGCTGTGCGTGTAAATCTGAATTTCGCGCACAGAGTGTCAAAAAATTTATTTCTGCATAATCTTGTATTTTCACATATTACGCATTGTCTCATATCGTTACGATGAAAGCGGGCGTAAGGTTCGACCCGGTGTATGATTAATTAGCTTTATAGTTCAATCAATATTCCCCCATATATTCCACTCCCCATACCCGATCGTTGCTTCATCAAGCTCTAGGATCTGAGCTTAAGGCAAGCCTTTAGCCTATTCGTTCCATTTTGCGCAACGAAAGCCATACAGCAAGGACGCCGTGTAGGAGGCCATACAGAATTCCAGGAAATGCCTAAACAGTTTTGTCCCGAGAAGATATATATATATATATGTGTGTGTGTGTGTGTGTGTGTGTGTGCTACAGAGAGAGAGAGAGAGAGAGAGAGAGAGAGAGAGCCGGGGTCTACCCAGCTCGTCGGCGTTGCTGATTACAATCGAGGCAGCCGCACGAGGCATCACACCATTCGGTCGTCATTCCTTGGGCGTAATATACGAGCAGGCATAATCCTCAAATTACGGCTTTCCAGAACGCGCTGGCCGTTCTGTTGTGTCGCTGCCCGGGCTAGGCTCTATCCCGTTTGCCCAAACACACACTCACACACACATTCATGTGCACACCCGTTGGTTGGATGTGTATACGATAATAGTTTCCTGCATAATGGTCGGCTAATGAGTTGCAAGTGCTCATCTCTCACCGGTATAAAGAGATTGAACATCGAAATCGCATTTCTTTCACGTGCAGCGATACCGTCGGGATATGCCACTAGCAAGAGATTTTCCAGGAGAAAGCTCGCAAGCTTCTCCGAAGCTCACGAGTGTATAAAGCACTCTTTCAAAAGATAGAGAGAGGGAGCAAGCAGCATAGCTTCATTGTAATCTGAATAGCGTGCCACGTCAGTTGTCGTCGTATCACTCGACAGCGATAATGTGCAATTGATTGCAGTAGCAGCGGAGACGTATAATTATGATGCATTCGAGTACAAAAGTTTCACCGAGGTGAATCAGGTGAATGACGCTACAACTTGCGCTCAAAGCTATTGATGGATTTTGATGCAAACACGGCACCTCGTTATCAGAAAGATCGATTCTGGAAATTTGAATAATTCTATCTTCCACGATTACTACATAGTCTGATGAATATTTAACCCGTTCCAAGTATTTCATGTAGGAGTGCCTAGTATATTATATATCACTAGTTCGCAGTGTACTGTGAATGAAGAGTTTTAGCACTGCTTATTATCATCATGCATAGTCATGAAAAAAATGCAACGACTTGATAAAAACGGTTTGTTCGTTACATTTAACTTTACCGGGTGAAAAAATTCGTAATGCATACAATGTTTAATGGAAAACGCGTATTTGAATTTCTGCAATAGAACACCCAAACCGATGTATTTTCAAGGCGGCCTTTAAAATTCATGAATGATCTTCCCCCTTTGAAAAAAATTTGCACCGCTACTAAATATGCGACTCAATAGTTTGCACTAGACGAGTGAATATTCATGAGTATGATAATAATGGCAGGCTAATTGAAACTGTGAAAATGATGCAATCGATAAGTGAAGCATTAGTTTTTTTTAAATAATAAATCAATCAAGTTTGCGCGTACAAGCATTATAATTTACTATATATTTATTGTAGAAAAAAATGAATATTCCTATAACGCAGGTTTTTTTCATCGAATAATATTTTCTGGGGCAACGAGATTGATAACATAATTCCATTATAATATGCGCCGCACAGAGAGCTATTGCAAAAATCAGTTTTCATCCAGTATCGGACACACGTTTTATATAATAATTGCTTTATCAATGATGGCTTTGCTCGCATTTTATAAACTCCGATATCAAAAAGACATACATTTTATGAAATACTTTATAAAATCAGTATTAAAATTGGAATCGAAAATTAAACGGTGGGTCATTATTGATTTCGAACGCAATGACATGCGTTGAAACAGAATTTTAACTAAAAAAGGAACGAAGTCAATTATGCAAAACCCAATGAATCACTCGAAAATATCCAAGTCGCGACATTTTTTTATCCATACATATACAACGTAAATTTTTCTACAGCCAAAAGACAGAATTAGTCGGCTTTTTAATTGAATATGAAAGCCCTCATGCGTGCAAGGAGCTCGCGTCGCCGTTGGGAGGAGAGAAAGAAAATAGATTTTCACGTGGGCTTGTGCATTTCAGCGTGGAAATCCGGCGTATTTTAATGCGCGGCATAAATCCGAGAGCTTGAAATCCAGGTCGACGAGCGACAAGACGTAGAAACCGCGCGTTTCTCAAGACCATCTTCCTCCCGCGTCAACGAAAAGTCTCTTGGGCTAAGGATAAGGAGCAAGACAGAGAAGGAGCTGGAGCCCGAGAACGGAGAAAGAAAAGAGAGGCTACCCTATCCAGTGGTAGCTTTCTAGGTCCTACGTAATTTCATAAGTCAAAAGCTCTTGCTCGCGAAGAGGCTGGTGCCGCGCATCACGCGTCTCTCTCTCTCTCTCTCTCTCTCTCTCTCTCTCTCTCTCTCTCTCTCTCTCTCTCTCTCTCTCTCTCTCACTTCATCTTTTATAGTTCTATTTTTCCACTTTCCTTTTATCTGCCATCTTTTACTTTATGCATGCTGACGTTCTTCTCTCCATCTTCTTAGCTTCCCGTGTATTATCGCGTTTTAATAAAATAATTTTATTATATTTTTCTCTGGCTGCTACCTCGATATCTACACCTCCCAGATGTACTTTTACGACCTTATCTTCTTCGAGCAGCTGCTCTACATAATTAACGGGTCGTTTCTCTGTGGAGGTTTCTGGAAGATTCAATTTATATAGAGAGACTTTTCAATATCTTAAGTTTTGTATATAATAATACCAAGGCTCCATTGATCCATTCCTAATATAATATGCACAATAATAATAAGCTGTTGAATTAATTTTATCACTGTTTTGCAAGGCATTGATTATGATTACAACTCAAAATTAGCTAGAGAAAAAGTTTGATTGCATAAATAAAAGAAAATAAATCTTACGACCGGACGAAAAAATTAAATATTTTAACGCTCGTTAAAAGCATAATTCGACTTTCTGCGGTTTCATTAACGCAAAGTGAAATTTTAATTCTGCTTTGAAACGAATTTAGTAGATTTTTAGAGAAAATCTAGTACCTGATGCCTGAAGTGAATCTCGCCGCTTTATAAAAGATGTAACAGGATATGCGCTCTTTCTCCTCTTTGAAGTTCAGTTGATCCTAGCCCTAGCCATCTGTCGTGCGTGGATTTTCTTTTCAAAGCTGACCGAGGGTGCGATAGTGCAAAATGCGCAGGTCCAGAGATGAAGAGCCTCTCGATCCTTCACACATATCATAGGCCCTTTGCCACTTCATGTGGTGTAATGTAACTTCCTTATCGTTAAGTATTTTTGTAATTGATCTTTAACATTGTCGTTTATAATAAATAAACGTGATTAGAATAATTATTGCTGTGTTATGGGTCATTTCAGATACTTCATTCAGCGTAATTACGTTGCATAGACTGAAATAATAGAAATAAAAAATTTTATACCATCAAAACGTATTTCAAACTCTTTATCTAAGTACCCTGTAGTGGTAGCTATAGTGTCGCAGAACTACTTTTGCAGACGTGCGCCCAGTAATAGCATTAACGAAACTTTCTTTATTTCGCCTTCTGAAACTTCTTATTACCAAAATTCTTTTAGTGTCTCATCTGCTTACTGCATTTTCTCTTCTTCCAAAGTCGCTAGTTTATCACCTCTTGAGATTCCGAGAAAAGTTTTTTTTACGCCCTCGGAAAATTAAAATCACCGAACAGCTCTGCACGTTGGTATAAACGTCGGATCGATGCGCACATATAAAACAACTGTCATTCAAATCCTCTGATATAACGTCAATGAGAGAAGCACCGATGTAATATACTCAACAATACTCAATCGCAGATGTCTAGTACGTAATAAGCGGTATCGACAGTACTTTAAATAACCCTTCCACGTACCTGCCAACAGCACTCTCGCAGCATCTCCCCTACTCTTTATACGTTATTCTTTTCTCGATATACCCTCATCAGCACTGCCACTTTCTCATAGCGATATAGCGATGCACGTCAGACGTGCCGCGGCGAGTTTCGTAAGAGTGCGCAGCATTAGCGCGCAGAGCAGCGTTGTGTCTGGAACGTGGCTGTGGGTAACTGGAGAAGCTGCGGAAGGGTCGAGCACACGAGTATACATGACGGCAGAGAGCAACAGCCTGCAAGTATAAGCAGCTCGAGGGAATCACGAGACTGGCATACGTATACACAGAGCAAGCCTGACTGCCCCCTTGATTTCTCGCGATGTTCCGCGAGTCGGCCTGCGCATACTGCAACCCGAAACATATAGCCCTAACGTAAACTCTCCTTCAACCTCGAGTCTAGCACGCGACTTCGACTTCGTTGTGTATATACATATTTGCGTATACACCAGCAGCGAGCAACAGCCGCGCTACCACCGCCGCCGCCGTTTTGGCTATAGAGACTCCTAAAGATAAACTACCTGGAGCGAAGTTCAAGAAGCCAAGAGCTGCTGCTTTTGGGCGGTGCGCGGGCTGCAAGCACAGCGCGTTGCTTGGTCTTCCGGCTTCTTAATGAAAAACAATAGCTCTTTTAAGCCACGAACGCGGGCGCTATGTACGCCCGCACGCTGCCGCAGACTCCGGAGATTTTCCTTTGGGACCGTAAATTAAGTAATTTATGTCTGGCACTTTTTTTCCAGCTCTCTGTTTTTCTTATTTCGTCTTTCTGGGAAAGCGCGCGCTAGTTATTGCTCTTTTCGTTGCTCTTTCGTTTGTTTTTTTCCAAAGACGGATTCAAGTTTATTGGTCATAGATTCTCGTGTGTATTTCACAGTAGCGACACGCATAATAGGAACTTATGCTTGCTGATAACGCATAAAAATGTCAACTTGAATGCGTGTTCTGGTTAATATTGAAATTACCGAATTGAATGGATAAAGAATTTCGTCAATTTTTACACTGAATCTTGGTTTAAAAGGCAGTAAGCGGCTACGTGTTCCGCTTGGCAGAGAAATTTAAAGCTCTCCTTTGACACATAGATATACTTATTATACCAAAGGCGTACTTTTACGAGTGCCATATCCAAAGTTATGACTTTCGCGACCTCGAACAGCAGTATTTTACGAGAGAATGCACGATTCGATCTTAAAGCTCTCATGATTTCAAAAATTATTTTACTCTAGTTTTTGAACACAAAATCGTATAAAAGCGACATTAGTAGTAGTACACCATTTCATTTGTGTGTATTCTGAGATCGAAATCGATTAGCGTTGACATCACGTTGCGCATAAATGACGTAGTAACCTTTTATGACTTATATACTGTTGGATGAAAAGTCGAATTGAATGCACTGGCAAGGAAAGTACCCGACCTACAAAACCATTTTCGGAAGCTTACGCATTCTTCTTATAACTTTTAAAATTATTTACGAAAGAACACTCTACTTCTCCCCCAAATTGGACTAAGAAGTAAGTGCGTTGTGCTTGCTCTCGTTAACGTAATTACAGTATTTTTTATTCAAAAAACTTTTTTAAAGAAGTAGAAGACGTAACTTGCCTGCGTAAACAATTTTGAATACTGCTATTTTGCGGTAGTTGTGTTGCTTTTAACATATTTAATATTATATAGAAAACAGTACATTTGTAGTTTACAAAGCTAGTACGAAAGAGTTGACTGACGTAAGAGAGTATGAGGCTGTCGCCGCCCGAGCGAAGAGAGGTCGACAATCACACAAGTTGAGAATTACCTCTTAGAGTGCATAAATTGTGACTTTAGAAAATTGTGAAACGCGTAAATTTGCCCTTTATACGTACCATATCGAAACACTATTTAAATCTTATCTTTCCATTCATCTTTTCACTTTAAGTCAATTGAAAAACGAGTTTTCACGAATCAAACCATACACAACAACTCCATCTCTCCAACAAAATAAGAAGTACAGACTGACTATACGCTGCTACGTATAATTATCTTATAACTATTTATTTTTCAATGGTATTATCATCCAACTAATGATTTTTTTTTTAATTTTATTTTATTCTATATTAAAATAAAGTTAGAGCATCACAAATTAATGAATAAAACGTATGTTATCGTGTTAAGGTAAGTCCGATAGTGGATAAAGTAGACATAGTTTTACTGGCGACTGGTGTTCTGTAGATAAAACGATAGAACACAGGACTTGCCACCCTTTGCGATTTCAGCTACCTTCCTTACCATACTTCGCTATATTGATTTTTCCCTGCAATTCATTTTTCTAGTAGTTCTGTCTGTAAGCACAACAAGTATTCTTAACCGTAAGTTTAAAGTTGAACAAAAAAGAAACAAAAAATATAGTGTAAATCAATGTTTTGGCAGTCCACAGATTTTTATTTATGTTGAGATAATAAACGTATTATACAACACAAAATCGTATAATAACATATTGAAAGGTATGACTGTAAATAAAAAAATTAAGTTCCTTCAGATTCTTTCAATATTAAACTAATTTTCAATGAAAAGATGTCAAATATATTTATTAAAATAGTATACAGACTAGACTATCTCAAAAATGAAGAATTTCTGTATAAAAGAGCGTTTCTATATGCGCTAAAAAAAGAGATTGGAGACTGTCAAAAGCATTTCCCTTTTCATTCCTATTTTCGAGCAGGTTCGACTCTAGATTAAGGAAGCCTTATGCTAGTGCCAGGTGTGCATTCATTCGTCGAAAGCCGGGTTGATTACATTTACATTTTTATTTTTATTTCTTCAAAGGTAGTGTGAAATGCTCAAAATTTTCGCATTTCTACTTTCAGTAAATAAATAAGTCAATTTTACATAAATCTATGATAAGAATAGTCCCACCGAGTATAGCGTAAGTGAGGTAGCAAACGACGACAATAGAAAAGATAAGGCAGCCGAGCAGCTTAGATTCAATAAGCAAAGGCCGACAGGCGAGTGTGATGACTCACTCAAGCCCAACCAATACACTATGAATATATTATACATCCTTTTTTCGAGAAGCGAGAGACGACGGAATCGAGAGAGACAATATTACGCGGAATTTAAATTCAATGTTAAACAATACAACAATCACGCGAAGTTATAAATTAAATAATTATGAGAACAATCAATCACAAACAAGCTCACGATATTTCACGCACACACTGAGAGACACAACGCCCCATACCAACTACAAACCAATAGAACGAGCAACGAAATCACATTCTTCGAAATCGCCTCACGAATAGAAGAGGAGAAGTGGCCTAAATACAGAACATCGACCGGCCATATCTACGCATCCGCGAGTCGACACATTCGCGGAATTTCAATCAAAATGACACTTATAAAGTGCCGAAAAATAAGAACTGAGAGGTAGCCACCAACATTCCACAGCTGTGCAAACAAACGGAAGAAAGAACAAAAGGCCACGAGCCTAGAGCAGGTGCGCAATAATTTGGAGACGACGGACTACAAGCTAGAAGAGGAGAAGTGGCCTAAATACAGAACATCGACCGGCCATATCTACGCATCCGCGAGTCGACACATTCGCGGAATTTCAATCAAAATGACACTTATAAAGTGCCGAAAAATAAGAACTGAGAGGTAGCCACCAACATTCCACAGCTGTGCAAACAAACGGAAGAAAGAACAAAAGGCCACGAGCCTAGAGCAGGTGCGCAATAATTTGGAGACGACGGACTACAAGCTAGAAGAGGAGAAGTGGCCTAAATACAGAACATCGACCGGCCATATCTACGCATCCGCGAGTCGACACATTCGCGGAATTTCAATCAAAATGACACTTATAAAGTGCCGAAAAATAAGAACTGAGAGGTAGCCACCAACATTCCACAGCTGAGCAAACAAGCGGAAGAAAGAACAAAGAACATCCACAGGGCAGAGCAACTGCGCGATACGACCAGAGACGACAGTTGACAGCTAGAAGAGAAACGGCGGATAGCAACAGACACCGAAAATTCGAGAATAACAAGTACAGAAGATGCACGAGCGGGGAAATGATCTAGGAAGGGGATTAGGCCCTATGTGTGTGATATCGAGGTTCCAAATGTGGTCATATAGAAGAACCGAGCTTTTTGATTGGAGTTCTCCGTCAGAGTTATCACTAACACTTTTACACCTGTTGTCGTCAAAAGCAGCCATACGAACTATAAAAAGCCCCAGTTAGGACCGCACTGGCTTAGATCATTAGACTTATAGACTCTTGCACATTCTTATTCCGTAGTACCTTTTATTCGGTAGCACTTCTTATTATGGGTGGGTGGCAGGCTGATTCGTAGCACGCACGGTCTCTTAAGTATCCAGTAATCCTTGCCAGTCAGTACTCCGTGCTAGTACGATTTTCGAGACAGTGTCGCGCAATTTAAATTCGAACGGACTTAGAATCATTTTTATTAAATCAACTTAGAGAAATCTTGAAGTAACGGACTTAGAAGAAATTACGCTTGACCTCGAACTTATTCATTTGCGAATCGGATAACACAGTCTCTCGAATTAATCGTCTCTCGAATCCTAACGATCAAATATCATATTATAAATCGTCAGTCTTGCATTCCCGGAACACCGTATAGTAAAGAGCGTAAATCGCGTGAATTGTTTAAATAATTGAATAAATAGAGTTTTAACGGCATAAATCGTGAGTGAAATCAATCCAAGACCTTCTGTTCCGACATCCCTCTCGTCGCACAATTCACTCGTATCTCTGACGCACTCCTTGAGGACGAGCAGGTAGCAGAGCAACCAGCCAAGCAGATCAAGGGCTACAAAAGGTAGGTGCCAACACAATGTCTATTATAAGCTAGCCAGGTACTCTCTCTCTCTCTCTCTCTCCGAAACCTTTACTACTGTGGAAATACTAACGCTCTATTGGCATTACTATAAAATTTAACAGAATAGAATATTTTGATCCCACATTCGTTCTCTCTTAAGCTTGATAACTCAATCATCGTCGCACATATAATTAAGACGTCACGACGTAGAGTCACGTCACATGCTGATCAATTACTATAATAATGAGCGCACACACTGAATATTAAAAGGGGGAGAAATATTTAATTATAGAGAGATTGCTAATAAATTAACATCAATAATAAACGATAATATTCCTCATAAAAGCAGTTTCCCGTACAGGCATTTTCCGCCGTTCTCTTGATCGCGGGAGTGTCTAAATACCGAAGCGTTCAACACTCTCTCGAGATTCGAATCGTCTTCCGTATTTACTCTTAAATATAATAACCATTAATTGATTCATCCGTTGACAGTCATCATACGACTTAGGACGTAACAGGTTATTTATTTATCAATTTTTTGGTGCATCGCAGCCGGGAAACCGCTTAAAAAAGGAAAATTATTGTAAAATCTTACGAAAATCTCTCGAAAATCAGAAATATTACTCCAGAAATCTCTTGAAACCGAGTGAAACTAAGAAAAACAATGAATTTAAATTTAATATTTTATATTGCGTAATTATCCTCTCAGTTAATTAATCCTTCCCAAGGCTCTGCTTTAAATAGCGACCACTTCCCGATCTGCTCTAATCAGCGGTCATTCTCCTAAAAATCTGCTTTAATCAGCGATTATTATCTCCCGATCTGCTTTACTCAGCGGTCATCTTTCCAAAAATCTGCTTTAACTAGCGGTTATTTTAGTCAATCTGCTTTAACCAGCGGCCAACTTTCCTGAAATCCTTCTCGATTTGCTTTAACCAGCAATCGTCTATAGTCACGTCCAGTACGCAAGATAAAATAAATGAACACAGAGAATCAATCAATTCAAATTACTTGGAAGAAAAACAGTAAGCGAGGTGGTAAAAAGAGATTTCTGCGAAGATTAGCATTTGAAAAAGAAAAACTAATAAAGCAAGCGAAAGAATTAAATTCACGAGTAGACAATTCTCAAATTGTTGTAAAAGCAAACGAAACAGAAACTGAAAACGCTATAGATTTGCCAATCTTCCAAGTTGAGATCAAGAAAAAGTTTGACGCGTTACTCGAAATTGCTGAAAACGAGTTGGGAAAGAATAAAACCAATAAATAAGATACCGATTAAAGGTCAAGTTGAATTAATATTGAATAAATTCCCAAATATTACGCATCGCATTGGAAATATTAATAAGAAAAGTGAAGTTGAATAAATAACGGACATTTAAAAATGAAAATTATATTAACAAATAAGTATGTCGAGTAGTGACGATTCCCAAAAATCCGAAATTAACAAAGAGATCCACGTAAATAAAACCCGAGGGAATAAACGAATTAATTTTGACGACAGCCTTTTAAACGCTTACCTAGAAGACAAAGAGAAATACGATAAATTGCAAGAAAAACCGTCAATACCGAGTACAAAATTCGAAAACCAAGTGCGCCGAAGCTTTAAAATATTAGATAAAAACCTCGCGAAAAATAATATCGACAATCCGTATCCCAGCCCATCGAAAGCATTGAAAAACATCAATCGCGTTCAGAGTAAAATTAAAGACTCATTTAATACATATAGAGTCCAAAAGGACGACGAAGCTTTAGAAAATTTAACTATAGTAACAGCGAATTCAAACACTCAACTTATAAATCAGCCACTAGTAAAGAAAACTGTTGTTATAAAGCCTCCTCGTCTTAATATTGGTCAAACGACAATAGCCAAAACCGACCCAACAAGTACGACTGTAGTCACGATAAATTCGACACCTACACTGTCTCCCGTCGGCGAGGGAACAAGTAACTCCGACGACGCAGCGGGGAGTCTAGCACTTCTAAGCAAAAGGGCGTCGAGTCCAACCGTTTCCTCTAACACAAACGCTACTTCTACACCGACCCTTTTACATCAAAATCTGGAATCACATTCGGAAACGATCATAGAGGGTCCGTTTAATTACGAATCTGATAAACAAAATTTCGGAATCTCAAAGGATAGTGCGAATACTCCAGAGAACGCCGAGAATAATTTAAAGGAATCAAACTGCGCGAATTTTGAAACGCCAAAGACAGTAAAGAAATATTGTCCATCCGGAAATAAAATTTTCAACGGAGACGAGGATTTAGATAAAGTAATAAGAGAGACCGCGGAAGAGGTCAGAGACTTGGAAAAACAATTTACCGTCAAACTCAAGGAAGGTTTAAGCCCAATAGTCAAACAGGAAGTCTTAGAAGAATATTTGGAAGACCCACAAAACGTAGAAGCGCTCAGTGCAAAAATCAAAAAGGGAGTCGAATTCCCTCAAATTTATAAATTTATAAAACAAAGACTATCCAGCATACAAGGAAGTCTCCGTACAGAAGCCACTCCTATAAAACCGGCTGATAACTCAAGCACGCGCGAGATTTTTTCTACGCCCCTAGGAACCGCGTCCTCGAACTTTTTAAACAGCCTAAAAGATACAAGAACGGGACATTTTTTTGATTTCGACTCGGACGACGAAGACGACATGGCACCGCAAATTAAGGGGATCTCGCTGAAAGACGCGATAGATATTATTCCGAGATTCAACGGCACAAATGTACCGCTCACGCTATTTACCGATGGCTGCACGCGAGCCAAAGCGATGCTACCGGAGTCCGCCCATCCGGAATTAGCTCGTTTGATCCACATGCGACTCTTCGGCGACGCGTTGATGTGTGCGGGAGGGCATACATTCGCGTCGATGGAAGAGATTATCGAATTCTTTGAAAGAAATTTTGGTTCGTCAAAAACTTATCACGATATCACCGGAGAATTAGCAAAAGCCAAACAACGTTCATCAGAGAGTGTAGTCGTGTACGCTAATCGAATTTCCGAAATTAAAAGGGAATTAGAAAAAGCAGCATTACGTGAGAAACGGAAAATAGATACAGAACTCGAAAAAGATTGCGTAAAATTCTTTATAAGAGGGCTTCGCTGGGAAATACAGGCAAGAATGGGCGTTCCGGGTACATTAGAAAAGGCGCGCGAGACTGCCATAGAAATAGAGAGAGACTTTGCTTACACTGGAGAAGGAGAGGAGGAGACAAAGCGCGATGATTCACGTTCAAAAACGAAAGAAACTCGACGAGTCAATGTTGTAGAAACTGAGCCCGAACTGAAATGTAACTTCTGTAACGAAGTAGGACATGCAGCATTAAATTGTTTAAAATTCTGTTTACAATTGCAAGATCGAGTCTCAACGGCGAAATGGGGCAATAATAATTACAACAACGGATCACAACCGAGAATGAATAATTTCAACGGGCAGAATCAAAGATTTAACGATACAAACAGAAATTCGGCGCCGAATTATCAAAATAACACGCGTCCCAATATGCCACGCGACGGTAATAATTATTTTCAACAGCGTGAACGAAATAATGATCCGCGTTATAATAACAATAATAATAATCAAAGTGGATCAGGACAATCAAGATATCAGAACAACTATAATAATGGTAGTAACATCCATAACAATAATAATCGCCTTAACAATAATGGTCAAAATAACGGATATAGAGGATTCAATAATCGAGGTTTTAATCCGAATTTTAATAGAAATAATCAGGGCCCTAATAATAATAGGCCACCGATTGTTTGTTACTATTGTCAACAACCGGGACACGTGAAAATGGAGTGCACTAAATGGGCAGCTGATACGCTTGGAGGAGTTTTGCCTGCGGGAAACGGCCGCGGCTATCCTCAGCCGGGCAATGGGGAAGCCAACACGAGCGCCCGCCCGAACTCTGGGACTCAGGAGGGGAATACGGCCTCCGCGAGACCACTGTCCACTTAAATCAATCAAGCTGCACCCCAAATATTGAAATCGATATAAAGGAATTAACGCGACCTGCAGTTTTTATGCTAGACACTGGCTCATCACCGAACTTATTAAAAATATCACATGTTCCGATTTATTTACCGATAAATACACAAGAAATCCTTGTTTTGCGGGGAATCACACCGGCATCAATAAAAACATTAGGGACAATTACAGTTAATTACGACGGGATAGATATTCAGTTTCACATAGTGTCCGATAGCTTTCCAATAAGAGAAGCGGGCATATTAGGTAACGACTTTTTCAAACAAACAAGTGCGAAGATATGTTACGAACAAAATTGCCTTATTCTAGCTAACGAAGAAATTCCTTTTCTCGATAAACATCTGCAATATTTGCTAGAAAACGAGTACGATTTCGAACCAGAGTACTCGCCACGGAATACGTCACAGAAAGTCGTGTCGGAGAGGCTTTCTCAAGGTGATATAGAATCGGGAGGATATTCGGTATACTCGAGAAATAAAGATACATTTGCAGACAACAATCAAGAAGCGAGAGACGCTGTAGGAAACGGTGTTCATAGAACGGACTCCATTGAAACCGACGGCAGAGACACACAACAAGAGGGCGGAGCCCACACCTGGGTGTACACACAACAGGCACAAGTAGCAACTGCGGAACCCCTACCACGTCGCGAGAAGACAACGAAAAGAGCTGCAACGGAATTAAAGCTTGAAAATTGGGATATTGGAAATGAAATTAATGGAAAGAAATTAATTGTGGATAAACAAATAATAAGAAGTTATAGTATCGAAAAAGACGTGTTGGAGCAAAAATGTTCAAGAAATAATGTTGAAAAATTTGGTCGTACAGAGGAAACTAATGAGAATTTATGCGAATCAGAGAAGTCTGAAGAGTATTGTGAATTTCGCGAACCCACACGCCAGGAGAGCGACGAGTTCAGCGCAGAAATAATTAATGAAATTAAGAGAATTGAGAGTTGCGCGCTTACACGCCTGGAGAGCGATGTTCAAGGCGCAGGAAAAACTGATAGATTAATAATGGAAATTTTATGCACGCTTGCACGCCAGGAGAGCGATGTACAAGGTGCAGGGATAATAGAAAAGCTCCGCGCGCTTACATGCCGAGAGAGTAATGTAGAGAGCGCGAGAGCAGTGAGTGAATCTAAAGTTGAATTTTGTGCGCTTACACGCCAAGAGAGCGTTGGTGAATGTATAACAAATATTGAGGGATTTAATGAAGTTAATAATGCTACGGTTATATATCAAGAGAATAATACTAATGTTGAGAATGAGACGAATATAGACGGGTCAAGTGAAGAATTTATAGAAAATTTAGCAGTCAAAGAAGACAGATTCGAGACAAGTAAATTAAATGAGGAAATAGATAAAGAAATTGTTGATAATGAGTTAAATGAATACATAATGTTGCAACCAGAAAATGACAACGAGAGTACGAGTTCGAGCGACGAAGGAGAAGTTTATATTACTGAATCAGACAGCGAAGGGGAGATAAAAGAGTCTTTTTATAATGGAGACGGAAGTTCACCTGTCCTCATGAATAAGCGAGACCAGCAGCCGCCGTTGAGGGAGGAAACACCAAGAGAAAATCTAAAAATGCCAGAAAACCCAAATATTATGCTCAGATCGGCGATGAAAACTCGAAGTAATGAAAAACCGAAAGGAAACGTTCAATTTCGTGATGAGAAATTATGCGAAATCCGCGAATTCAAATCAAGTTTATTAGATACTAGTGATAAAGAGGGTGACACAGTGCAAGTCAGTGAATGTGAAGATAATGCAATCATTTCCAATAAACGAAAGAACAACGATTTAACTATTTGTTTAAAATTCTGTTTACAATTGCAAGATCGAGTCTCAACGGCGAAATGGGGCAATAATAATTACAACAACGGATCACAACCGAGAATGAATAATTTCAACGGGCAGAATCAAAGATTTAACGATACAAACAGAAATTCGGCGCCGAATTATCAAAATAACACGCGTCCCAATATGCCACGCGACGGTAATAATTATTTTCAACAGCGTGAACGAAATAATGATCCGCGTTATAATAACAATAATAATAATCAAAGTGGATCAGGACAATCAAGATATCAGAACAACTATAATAATGGTAGTAACATCCATAACAATAATAATCGCCTTAACAATAATGGTCAAAATAACGGATATAGAGGATTCAATAATCGAGGTTTTAATCCGAATTTTAATAGAAATAATCAGGGCCCTAATAATAATAGGCCACCGATTGTTTGTTACTATTGTCAACAACCGGGACACGTGAAAATGGAGTGCACTAAATGGGCAGCTGATACGCTTGGAGGAGTTTTGCCTGCGGGAAACGGCCGCGGCTATCCTCAGCCGGGCAATGGGGAAGCCAACACGAGCGCCCGCCCGAACTCTGGGACTCAGGAGGGGAATACGGCCTCCGCGAGACCACTGTCCACTTAAATCAATCAAGCTGCACCCCAAATATTGAAATCGATATAAAGGAATTAACGCGACCTGCAGTTTTTATGCTAGACACTGGCTCATCACCGAACTTATTAAAAATATCACATGTTCCGATTTATTTACCGATAAATACACAAGAAATCCTTGTTTTGCGGGGAATCACACCGGCATCAATAAAAACATTAGGGACAATTACAGTTAATTACGACGGGATAGATATTCAGTTTCACATAGTGTCCGATAGCTTTCCAATAAGAGAAGCGGGCATATTAGGTAACGACTTTTTCAAACAAACAAGTGCGAAGATATGTTACGAACAAAATTGCCTTATTCTAGCTAACGAAGAAATTCCTTTTCTCGATAAACATCTGCAATATTTGCTAGAAAACGAGTACGATTTCGAACCAGAGTACTCGCCACGGAATACGTCACAGAAAGTCGTGTCGGAGAGGCTTTCTCAAGGTGATATAGAATCGGGAAGATATTCGGTATACTCGAGAAATAAAGATACATTTGCAGACAACAATCAAGAAGCGAGAGACGCTGTAGAAAACGGTGTTCATAGAA
>CM053170.1:70205090-70563981 GCA_012977825.3 Pteromalus puparum
CTATACGCGTCACCGAATATAAACAGAATAATTAAATCGCGAAGACTAAGATGGGCAGGGCACGTTGCAAGAATGGGAAATGATCGCACGGCAGCGCGTATAATGAAAGGAAAGCCAAATACATCGCGACCTCTAGGTAGACCTAGACGCAGGTGGGAGGACAATGTAAAAGCGGACTTAACTGAAATCGGACGGGACGGCGCGAAATGGATAGGGTTAGCACAAAATAGGGATACGTGGAAGGCTTGCGTAGATGAGGCGATGAACTTTCGAGTTCGAAATGCCACTTAAAAAAAAAAAAAAATAAATAAAGCTATAATATAAAGCGCAGAAAGACAACGACGCTACATCAAGCATCAAACGCATTCAGTAGCGTGCTCTCTCAATATTGTATTGATGTCAGTCTGGTGTTAACAGCAACTCGATTCCAACTCTAACAAGTACCCACGGCAATTATTCTCAGACATTCTAGAAAGCTTTAGAACAAATGGTGATTAATATTGCACGTTTTATAATTAAATGTCTAATTATAGGGTAATTTATACAGAAAACAAAAATTAATAAATTTCAGAAAAAAATCTTTTACGTCTCTCAAAAATTCGAGCAAAAATTTGCATCAAAGTGAAAATTTGTCTGACAAAAAAAAAATTATATTCATCATACGCTTTGGTAAAACGTATTTTTAAACCTTATACAAACATTACAAACGTTTGTGGAATTCCAGCTGCACGCGAAAAAGCTTTTATTACAAAATCAGGCAATTTTATCAATGAGCTTTTCAGAGCAAACCTTCAAAAAAGAGGAATTCCATTTGCAGGAATTAAAAATAAAAGCGCGGCAGTGCGGGATTTTAAAAAAGCCTTTGCCGCTATGTAGCATATATATATATATATGAAGGCGCAGAGCCGCGTTCATTGTTCAATACATGCGTTCGCGCGCTCTTTGTCAAAAGCACACACTCGTCACGCGCAACGTGTAAAGGAATACCGCAGCCGAGAGGAGTGACTGAGTGCCTCGAGTGCCCCTGTCGCTCTCGCGCGTCCTGGCCGCAGCTACTGCGGCTGTCCCGTAACGACGTCGCCACGACGACCTTTCTCCTGGCGCTGCTTTCACGCTCAGATTCGACTGCAATTATCTCGAAAAAATTATTCATATCGATAAAGCCCTCCCGAGTATACGGCCACATAGACCACCCCAAGATTATTAGACATTGGTTATTGATACAGTCGAGATCTCTCTCGTAAAACAAGACGTTACGGCTCCTGCGTACGCTATAGGGGAGATGGGCCCAAAATGGAACGTTTCCCTGAATGGAATATTTTCAGTTCCCAGCATCTGGCGCGAGATGGCGGCACTTGCGCGCGGCAGTTAGGTAGTTTTTGGTGTTCAAAAAGCCATGCTCCGTGACCGTGTCGCGCGAGCGAGAGGAGAGAAAGAGTGGCTCCCAAAGATTTGTTTTTCTCGTTTTTGAAGCTGCCAAAAGATAATTTCTGCTTCCTGCCAAGTCGATATCAGGTAAGTTCAATCAGTTTTACCGCCATAGACGTTAGTTCAAAGTTTTAATTTTCGAAAAAAACCCGGAGTTAGTGTTGTATCTTGCTCCGTTCCGCTGTATAACCTCAAAGCGTAAACGACCTTTTTTCCCAGAATGGAACGAAGCATGTTTTCCCAGTATGGAATGTGTTTTAGCATAGCATTGCCACGCCGATTGTTTGACTTTTGAATGTAAGGTGAATCAAACGCTTAGAATAGTCGAAAAAAGCATTGTTTAGCCTGGAAATGCTTTGAGGAAAGCTGAAAGAGAATCTGCGATCGATTTCGGTGCATTTTGGAAATATTGATCAAATTGACGGCAAACAAGGATAAAACGGCTGAAATAAGAATTTTTCACTTAAAGCAAACACTTTTAATGGGTTTTAGACGTTTATAATGTATACGTATCGCATTTATTGTTAATATCAATAGCATTCCAAAATGAATGGCTCCTACTCACAAGACATCAAAGGGCCCTATAACAACAAGCAAATCCTCAAGTTTGCGCATCTTCCCTACAACATTACTGAAAAATCAAAACGACCCGGTGGAATTATTGAAAGGGCGCATATACGAACGAGATAAACATCAATAAGATGAGTACGATGTAGCAATTAAGGACACATCCCGAGTATATTGGATAACAGCGCGCGCGTATAATTCGCTATAAAAGTTAATACATTAACGAACAAAAGCAAGGCAGCTTATATGAGAGCTACTTTTTATGGTTCATAAAGCCGAATTAATTCGGCCCAGGTAAAAGCATTCATCAGCGGCCCCATGAATATAGTTATTGCGCGGCTTCGCGCACACCTGCTCTTTCCTTCTCGCAGCTAGCAGTAGTACACAGAACCGAGTCCAGTTCAAGGCCAAGTGATGGCCACGTGAAAAATACAGCAGGAAAATCCACCTAACGAACGCTTACCACGATTTGTCGGCAAAATACAGAGAAAGAGAGAGAACACAGTGCCGCTGAATCAATTCTGTAGTAGCTGGAAGAGCGGAAAAAAGTTGATGAGGGGGAGAAGAAATACGTCCCTCACGTGCCCTAAAGCGCCTGTCCCTTTTTTTTCCCGTGCATCGTCAAATAAATGTGTAAACGAAGCGCTCTTATACCTTCTCTCTCTCTCTCTTTCTCTCTTTCCCGGGCTCTGATCGAACGCGGAATTTACAATTCGGCACGAGGATACAGCGCGCATACTACTGCGGAAGTTTTTTGCCGCAGCCGCGCGGGGCGTACAAGCCGAGGCCGATAACAGCTCTCGGGCGCGCAATGCTAGTTTCATTTATAAAACACGAATCTAGCTGAATCATTTATGCGAGGACTTCGCTCGGACGCGTTTTTCATCGAGCGCAGCGCTGTATACGCTGGCCAGCTAATGCAGTGTATAACGGCTGCTGGCCGGTACGCATTATAGAGCTGTTGAAATTGCACATGAAGGATGTTGGTCGTGTTTTTGCGCTGGTTGTGCAATCAGTATACGCTCGATTGGATTGCGCTTTATTCTCGCTAAATCTATTTGCAGCAGGTGTTTTCTCTCATCTGTGCTCTCAAATACCTTTTTTTTTCACCCGAGGAAATGAGAACGTAAAAAAGGAAACGCTTCGGGATCATCAAATATGAAAATCCATCGATTGCACTTAACCGACTCTGAGCTGTTGTTTATTTTTTATTTACCGGTGTTATGTACGATATTCGCTTGTACGCTTTAAACACTTCGATCCCCATTATTCGTTTGATTATTTGTTTATTCACAGGATTCACATCGAATTGTACCTTGTATAAGTTTTAAAAGAGGTTTTCTTCTGTATGATTTTTTGATTAAATTTTTATCAATCAATTCTGTAATCTGTATTCTAGCACATTCCTATATTTCATCTCGTACATAACGATACATTTTCATTTGCACGCAGCTTATTGCCGTATCTTATATTGAAGTCTCAACAGCTTCTGTGAATAACTTATTCTTTGCGGATCGGCATCGTAACTGTACGTTATTATCATTACAATCTATGATGCGGATATGAAAATCGAGCACAAGAATAACGCGCTGATTAGACGCGAGAACCATAAAATTTCTTCGATTAATTATTCAATAACACCACCAGAATACGATTCTCAATAAACTAGATGGCCCTATAGCATGAATCAGATGAAGCTCGAAAAGCTGTGCAAAAGAAACCTATCATGCATGCGCACGTGCAATTGCGCGAGTGCACTTTTATTCTATTATAAAATAGAGTACGTGTCAAAGTCTAGCGCGGCAAAAATAGGCCATACCAGCAGCAACAAAGTCTCTCGCTCTCTCACTCTCTCTCCCTCTCTCTTTCCTACTCTCGAGTAAACAACGTGCATCAGCAGCCGCAGCAGCAGCAGCCCTCAGCGCCGCAGCCGCCGTATAAACAAGTCGACGTTTACAGTGCTTTTCCCTTTCCCCGTCACGTTCTGCCTCGCTCTCTCTCTCTCACTCTTTCCCGGCACCCTTCTGCACGTTCACGTATTTACTGGTAAATAATAAACAGTGCATCGAACGGCCTGTAGCCGACACCGGCTGCCAGCTTGCCGAGAATGATTTTATTTTGCGCGCATCCCCGTCAACAGCCGATTTGTCGGTGCACCACAGAGCATCCACCCCCTCTCCCAGACGGATTATACAGAGAGCTGTGAAAGGATAGTGTCTCTGTACCACGCGCATTTTTTGCGCCGAGTGAACTGCATCGACCGTCACCTTATATAACACATGCACAACTTTTTTTATACGCGGCCGTCGCACCCTTGGCTCTCGATCACTTATTCGAGCCTCTCTTGTGTGTAGAATTATCTGGTTATTTGTTGTGTGTTTGTATGAATATGAATAATTTTATCCATGGAAACAAGTTCCTTAATCGACGTTATCAAAAACTGTTGAAAAGTGCTGCATTGGTTTACTCGAGTGTCAAGTAGTAAGGTCCGTATAGTGTCAGACACAACATACAGTTAGTTAAGAATTGAGTTTGGCGTGCCAGTCGAAGCTAACTACTATTTATCTAAAGCAATCATTGATATAGATACATACCTAATGAGAGGGAGGGAAGCTACATCTAACATTCACATCCATTACGATTACATTTTGTATCTCACGATTTTTCAGAATTAACTTTTATTATTTTTCGTCTTTGTAATTCTGCCCTGCGCTATCGATTTTCCCACTTTATATATAATACATACTGTTTTTGCTTGCTTTCATTGAATATTTTGTATACAAGCAGTGTCAATCAATCCAAAGCACTGTTTAATTAAAGAAAAGCATACAACGGGTATTCATGCTATGCGATCCGTTCATCAATAATTACAGTATGCAGCTGCTTTGAACGTTCTTTCTTGGTGCTTTTCGCATGCTATAACACACTGAAAATGCATAGGCAAATACGAAACTCGCGACAAAACATTCTACTCGATTATAAATTCGAGCCTTTTGTCGCAGCTCAACTCGTCGTATGATCTTAAATTGAAAATTACAGAGTCATTATGTCGCGGCAAAGGTAACAACTTTTAATTTAAAGTAGAATATACCGCGTTCTTGACGTCAGGGCAAAGTTGAGAAATTGGTCGTTAACCTTTTAATACGCTCGGCTGAACGAAACATGCGGAGACACTGTAGGGGATGAAAAAAAAAATCGCCAGACAATCTTCACCTCGCTAAAATTGCGCGAAAAATTAAACGCACTTATTATAGTTTCGATACGAACTCGATAACTGTTTCGCACAATACTTTCTCATTAGAAACTGTAGTTCGTTATAAAGCAACCTAAACTCGCATATTCGTCCCGTCAAACAAGCCTTTAAACTACACGAAAAATTCTTAAACTGCCAACTTTTTCCACAAACGACGCACAGTAGTAGCCGCAACTGGAAACAAAAACAAACACAGCTTTTCCCGCCGAGCAAAGTGCACACACACACGCGCGCGCGCATCGAAGAAAAGCAGGGCGATGTTTTTTTTCAAACGCCGTGCGATTTTCGCCTCCCCTCTCGTTGCTTTCCCCCTTTATCGGCCCTCTCTCTCTCTCTCTCTCTCTCTCTCTCTCTCTCGTGCAGCTGCAGCAGCAGCAGCACCGTGGGCGCGATCGCGCGCAGAGAGCAATATAGCCACCACACGAGAGGTTCGCGGGTGGGAGTCTCCCTCTCTCTCTGTCCCACACTATAGGGTGCCTTCCCCGCGCGCGCACTCGTTCGTCTCCTACTGGATCGAGTCACGGGATTCGCGCGCGCGCGACGGCTTGCCAGTCGTCGTTCGTTCACCGACGTGCGAGCAGCTGCGAGCAGCAAACAGTCGGCCGCCCTGCCGCCGGTGCTTGTCTCTCTCGTAACATAATATTGTATACTCGAGGGTGTGCGCGCGCGCCTCCCCCCCTTTGCCTCATGTGTGTTTTCCGTCGCTCATGAGAGAAGCATCGCAGAGACTGGAGAACAAGTCGCCTCGTCAGTGATTGACTCGAACTACTCTTCTCTTTATTTATCTCTTATTTGCCCTTGCTACTCTGTATATATAGTATATGTAAAGAACTCGCGCTATGTGGACGAACACGCGAGATCGCTTTGAGGATCGAGTGAATGAAAGAGGCATAATAAACGGAGTTCGATAAATAAAATGCCAAAGTCTGTTTGGTAAACGCCGAAACGACCTACGCGCGTACATAGTAATAACGCGCGACACGTGGGGTATTATTTCGCTTTTCTCTGGTGTAGAGAGTAAACTTAGATGCATGATAGAGTAAGCGTAGTATGTGTGCTTATATTCCTGTATCGTTCGTTAGACGTCGAATATTTGCGCCTACGCAACGCTAAGACCACATTGACTTTCCGTACAGTAAGTGAAACGAAAAAGTAATCGTTCGAGCGTGAGCATCACTTCTCGTTAGCGGTAGAGCGTTGGCAATTAGAATTTTAAAAATCGCGTAGAAAAATAACCGGCGCAAAATGTCCAGAGTACTCGAGTAAACGGAAAAAGCTACGGAAGAAATAAGCACAAGAGTGCGCAGCAGGATCCATCCGGCAGAGCCGGCAGAAGTCGCGCAACTCCCGCAAAAAGTCTCGACGAGCAAAGAGCATGGAATAGAAGCTATCAGCGTCACTCGGAGAGTACACAGCGCGGAAGCCAAGCCAGAGTCATCAGCGGTGCGCGAGGAGTGGCCGGAAGGAGAGTCACGGCAAAAAGTAGCGATGAAGAAGTTCTAAAATGAGGCGGAGGCTGCAGCAGCGCGTGAGCTCCTCCTCGTCGACGCATCAGCGATGGGATCGAGCAGCAGAGCAGCGACGATTTCGCGCTCGTCGGACCGAGCCGGAGGCGCCGCCGCGCTCGCGTGAATCGAGATAAGAGCTCGTGGAAGAGCGCGCGCGAGAGAGAGAGAGAGAGAGAGAGAGAGAGAGAGAGAGAAAGCTGGTGCGTGTCGTCGCGCCTGCCTCTCGACACGTCCTCATGCATCATCGATCGAGTAATAGTGCAGGCGAGCTGGTGCAAAATTAGTGGGACGTTTATATTGGGAGAAAGAGAGGACGAGACCAGCAGCAGCAGCAGCAGCAGCAGCATCAACAGAAAGCCGCTGCTTTCGTCTCGCACCCTTTTGCTGCGTGAGTATGATTCTGCATTTACGTCAGCGGGTGTAATATCCTATACTGTTAGTCGCGCGCGGCTTTTGTTCGACCATTGGCTTCGCGATTCTCGGTTTTTTTTGTTCCTCTTCGAAGCGCCTGATAATAGGGGTGAACTGGAATGTTGTTTGGGCGTGACTGACAGAGGTGTTTGCCGTTTTTTTAAAGGGGGCAAATACACGCGAGAATTGAATTTCGGTTGACAGATCGCTGGTGGTGCTGTTTGACGAGCTTCTACGACGTTAATGTTATCATAAATGAGGCTTAAAAGGAAGAACTGAGTTTTTAATGTCTGATTTATTATCTTAAACATATCGGCAAGCGTGATTTGATCGTGATTGTTATATCGACTAATTCATCAAGAATATTTATGCGCGTATTCAAAATCGCATGGTATATGCCATCGTTTCAAACGTTAATTATAAAGCAGACATATTTTATTTAGTGTTCGGTTCCTATTCTTATGCCGATATTTAACGACTGAATGATTTAAGAGGATTATATGACTTTATAATAATCAATTTGATAAAACAACAATTTATTATGAGTGAAAAGTGCGATTAATTGCATTGAAACTTCATTCAATTATTAAAATTATGAAAACGTACGTTCATATAACATACGTGATGACCTACACAAAATAATACTGCATTATATTTGGATAATGTACGGCTATACACCCTCTGTCTAATCAAATCTATTTAAACCCTTTGAGCTAAAAAAGAAACGACGAAAACTTGAAGAAAAAAAAAGATGTTCGTTAATCAAGCGCAAAAACTGTACATAAAAAGTATACAAGCTAGCCAGACACCCTTTAATTTTTCCTTTTGATTCCGACCGTAAATCACCAATACAGTTGAGCCCTTTCAGAAGAAGGAAAAGTAATCATTGCCCCCTACATTTTCATAAGCCGCATAAAAATTTCAAACTCCCCGGGAAAGGACCAACGCTCGCGGAAAACTTGCCGTCGCCAAAACAATTACTCAGAAGCTGCTCTCCTTCTCCTCCACCTTGTTGAAGTCTGGTCTCGTGGAGCGTGCGAGTTAAAAAAAGACCAGACTGCCACTCGAAACCAATTTTCTATATGGCTCATCCCTCCTCTCACTCTCGCTCTCGAAGCGCGCAAACTTACGCGGGCGGCCGGACGGACGTCTTGTCTTACCTGACATATTCCCGAGCGGCGCAAAACTTTGCAGACAGCTGCCTGCTCTACTGTTATATACGAGTGCCACGTATACATGAGCTGCATAGCAGGACTATATAGCGAACGTATACGCGCATGGGGAGCCAGAGCGCAAGATACCTATATCCGCGAGTCAAGGGTGCAGCCGCGAATTTGCCATTTGAATTGCAAAGTCGTCGACTATGCGCCGCGGCTATGATAATTAAAGGGCGATCGAAAGCCGCTATATTGCGCCTCGGCAGCGTGAGCAATCGCCACTGCGGAGAGCCGGGGTTGAAGGGCTGTCTCGAAGTTCGAGAAACGCCGGAGACTAAAACTGAAACTGCGATCGCTCCTTTATTCCGCTTCTTCATCGCCGCCGCGTTATTCTCGCTCCTTTTTTTTCGCCTTTTATATAGTATGAGACTGAGTTATGTAATTTAAAGTAGATCTGACGCTGGCATCAGGTCAAATGCTGCTAATTTTAACAGCCAGCCTTTTTATTCAGTTTTAAAGTTGCTCTGGTCATTATGAAGATCGACTTCTCTTAATCCATATCAGATGTTCAGCATTTATACATTAGTCTTAGTTAAAAGTCGTTATTGCATGAACATTTATACCTTTTCGTTTGTATGAAGATTATTATGCCTATAAAGTCACAGATGGTGAAAAAACGTAATTAACAGCTATGAAAATGTCTTTAATGCTTTATATCTGTAAGACATAAATCATCATTTCAAAAACAATTGTGCAGTGCATCTTCAGTTATTCGTTTTCTACTGTTGATACTTTTTAAGCCCTAAAACCCCTTCCTTTGACCCTCGTAGTTTTCATACCTTCAGCTTGTAATTTTTTTTCTATTTTTATAGCAGTGACTTCTGTTGATGATCTTGCCTTTATAGGCAAACCCTGAAAGTCCTGCTTTTATGCAGTTAATGCATTATAGGAAAAGACGATATTACAGAGGCATTTTCGTTACTTACCTTGCGAGAATGGCGTAACCCTTATTATATTGAATAGAAATTTCAGTAATGTAAAAACGTAAAGCTTGTATTTTATTGTAGATATAGTACGTAATTATATAAAATTTAGAAAATCCGCGTTCAGAAAAATTCAAAGTAGTTGTTTGAATCGTACTCTTTGACCGATTACTATAAATATACTCAACATTCTTCCTAATTATGCTGCAAACAATCCAAATTTCACACGTTTACCAACTATTGCCATCTGATACAAACACTAATGACTGTAATCAATCAACAATCCTACGTGATTATCAAACTCACGCTCTCTTTAGCATGATCAATCAGGTGTGGATTTTCTACATTGCTCGGAAACCTAGATTTCTCAACTAGCCATATATTTCGAGCGAAAATGATTTTCTTTTCAGCGTGCAAGCTGCCTCGGAAATATATTTGAGCCATTTACCTTCGTTTCCTTTTTTCTTATTCTAGCCCTGAAGCTTCACACGCCATTGCAGAAAAGACACTCGACAAACTGTCAGAAATATTTTCAAACGTAGGTGATATAAATTTTGCGTCACGCGCACACTCGCGATTTCGTGTCATCAATTTCGCCAATGTCGCACTACTACTTCTGTCACGGATTACAATGTTAGTTCAATAACGAAATTCGTATAAGTTTACTCAAACAAATGATCTCTGATGCTAAATAAAATACAAAGTTGCTTTACCTTTTCACTTAGAAATTCATGTAATATATTTTGACTCAGCAATATGATTGATTGAATTGATTACATAGCATTACATTTGTGCCTACAATTTTGCCGTGCTATTGTTCTGCATGACCATGATTAACTGACGTATGTGTTACCGACACACCGGAGATTTGCCCACGGCTGCGAGCTCTGATAGTCGGACGCTCCAGCGTAGCCCCTATCAGAAGCTGCTACGTATGGCTGCGGCGCGGCGATTGAGAGGATCGTTTCGCGGTCTCTTTTTCCTCACCCTCAGTCGAGTGGACTGGTAAAAGGTGAGGCCCAGGGAAAAGAAAGACGAACTTTCTTCGTTACCTGTTTGCCTCGGGGCGGGCTGACTCGGAGCGTGGTCGCCTCTGAAGAGTGCAGGCCCTTCGCAGTCCTGGACAGGCCGCGTGTTAGTTTAAGATTAGATTTAAAGGTTGACAACGTATCGCGTCGCGTTTATTTATTTATTTAGACCATATACATATGTCTTATAAAAAGACATCCTATAGAGACAAACTTAGTTGTCTGTACATAGGGATGGTACATAAAAAAAAAAAATAACTTAGAATCTAAACTTAAAAAACTAAATAAGTAAGTACAGGAGGATGTCGAGCCAATCTTCCTGATAACAGTTTAAATATTAACGCAAAAGTTAAGTAACAGTACAAAATAAATCTCTCTTTGATCAATCAATATTTCTCTCTTATAAATACTTTTAGTCTCTTCTTAATCGCGACTTTGCTAATCACAAGTGCTTTCAGATCATTTGTTAGCAAGTTGAAAATATTTAACGCAACAAAGTAGCTATTTTTTTTGCTTATAGCTTTATCAATTATTGGCAATTGAAGACTCTTATTTCTAGTATTGCTTTTGCTATTTATATATTTATTTCTTAACGTAGCATAATGATAAGATATAGCTTCTAAATGGAATAATTGCTTTACTGTAAGTGGAGGGTCTTGAAGCTGAAAATTATTTTTGTTTATAATTTTCAATATTTTCCTCTGAATACCCTGTATTAGATAAACACAATTATTGTACGCTCCACCCCAAGCAATTATGCCATAATTGACTAAACTTTGGTAAAAAGCATAGTATATCATAGTTAAAGTTCTATAGTCCATTATATTCCTAATTTTGGCAAAGATAAAAACTAAGTATTTTGTTTTTTTAACCAAATAATTTACATGTTTATCCCATTTCATGTTATAATCAAAAATTAGACCTAGATATTTATAACTTTCTACTCTTTTTATTGTATTATTGCCTATCTCAATATTAAGTGAGACAGGAACACTATGGCAGTAGCTACCATAAGCAATATATACAGTTTTATTAACATTTAAAGATAATTTATTTACAGTAAGCCACTTTGCGACTTCCCTAAGATATTTGTTCATTTTCTCTTGAGCTGACTCCCACGTGTTATCACTAGCAATGATAACGGTGTCGTCAGCATAAGAAACGACAGTATCATCTTGCATACCTCTCAGTAGGTCATTAACGTATAAAATAAAAAATAACGGTCCTAGTATGGTCCCTTGGGGAACTCCGATGGGTATATCTTTGTATTCACTTTTCAAATTCTTTATTTTAACGCATTGTTTCCTACCAGAGAGGTAGCTGTTTATTAAATTTAAGGCACTGCCTCTTATTCCATAACTCTCTAGTTTATCCAATAGGTTTTTGTGATCTACCGTATCAAAGGCTTTAGCTAAGTCTAAGAAAGTAGTTATAATTGGCTTCGATTTGTCGATTTTTTTATATATTATGTCTGAGATATAATTTAACGCATCCGTTGTGCCTCTATTTTTAACAAAACCAAATTGTTTTTCCGATATGATATTGCATTCCATTAGAAATAAATACAACCTATTATACAAGATTTTCTCAAATATCTTTGCTAAGTTCGATATTAGTGATATCGGCCTATAGTTAGTCATACATGACCTGTCACCAGCTTTGTAAATAGGAACTATGTCAGCTTGTTTTAGAGCAGATGGCCAGGAGGCTTGTTGTATAGACGTATTAAAAATATGTTCTAATGATTTATCTATATAGTTAACTAGGAATTTGATCGTTTTTGCATTGATATTATCAACACCTCCAGTCTTGTTTTTCAATGAATCTATAGTTTTTCGAATCTCAACACAATTGGTAGGATATATAAAGATTGATTTGCTATTTTTATCTGGTAATGTAGGTATTTCCTGCTTATTAAGCTAGATTTATAATAAATCTAGCTTAATAAGCAGGAAATACATTGACATTCTCGGTGCGGGTTTTCTCTCACGAGAGTTTTCCCTGTATCACAGGCGAAGGTCTGGGCGAATGCGGGAATGAATTTGTATTTCCTAGGAAAGCCGTATATTTGGGATTCGTCACTTGAGGAAATGTGTTGCTTGAGCGAGAGCAACTCTCAAGTAGGCACGTTCGAGGGAATAAAAGAGACCTTTGTTTTATGGTCTGGTCGAGTACTGAGTGCATGGAAAAGCAAGCGAGCGAGCGGGTGTCGAAATGCGAGGCGGCGCACGCTTGTAAACTTGGGCCGGCGACGGACCCTTTTTGCTTCCTCCTAGAGGAAGCTTTGTAATAGTAAAATTTTCAATTTAGCTAAAACTTCATAGATTTTTTTTCATAGATGTTTTTAGATGTTCTAAACATGTGTTTAGAAGTTCGAATTACGTGTTTTTAGGAAATATCCGTATGGATGTGTGTGTGTGTGTGTGTGTGTGTGTGTGTGTGGGTATACCGTGATATTTCTGAAACTACTCCGTCAATATCAATCAAAATTGACATGCTTATCTATTTTTGGAATGAATTCTGAATTCGGGAAAAACATTAATTTTTTTATTTTTTCAATTACTTTCTTTTTTATGGCTATTTTTTGATTCTCGAAAAACATTATTTTCGTTTTTTTAATCATTCCATTGTTACAAACAATTCAGCTAAAAATCATTTGAAGATAATACGCTCCGTTCGGCAGATAAAATGAAAAAGGTGATTTTAAAAAAAAAATCATATCTCTGAAACTAAACATCATAATCTCACGAAAAAAAATATGTTGATGGGTTACGTGTCAAACTATATTCCATTAAAATTTCAACTGATTTGTCTAATTATTTTTTCAGTAATAAATCGAAAACTGAAAAAAATGAGTTTTTTTTTGAGTCTCGATTGCGGGCGTAAAAAGGCCTTATTGCACTTGAGATTTTAGGAAATGGTAGATATTTTATATGTTTTGGCTGAGTTCATTGCGCAGCTTTAAAACCACTATGGTTTTTAAGTTATCAAGGTCTGAATTTTTTTTGAAAATATATTGATTCCTTATATCTCTAGAACAATGTAGTCAAATGCTTAAAAATTTTATTTGGTGATTCACCATAAATGAAGATATCTGCTGTTAAAATTTCAAACGATTTCGTTGAGCGGTTCTTAAGTAAAGAGCTGAAATGTAAAAACCGATTTTTCTAAAAAATTTGCCTTCCTCTTATAGGGTTGTCGTTGCACGTCGTAAAGTCCCTCCCTACGAATTTATGTCATACTGATAATATTCAAATAGCATTTACATACTGTATTTTAAAATAATATATTATTTATTCGAACAATAAATTTCGTTGGAGGAAGCTACGTGCCAATGAATTGGCAGCGGTTTTATGACGGCGCGAGGATTAACACGAGTCCTAGCGTCGCCGGGCCTCGGTTCTCGGGTGCATGAATGGCGTCTTTGTTTTAGCTCGGCGAGAGCTGCGTGCGAGAGGACTTCGTCATCTGGCGAAGGAAAGCGTGGAAGAGGGGAAAAAAGGCGACCATTTTTCCGCTGATCGGCGGCAACGGTCGCAGGGATCGGCGGAGGACTGGCCGCGGTACTTTTCAGTTGGCATTCTGCAGTCGAGTCGATCGGAGCTCAAAGTTGAATGCTTGTATACGTGTTGTCTCAAATATACGCATATAGCTTGTATTTGATTGTGTTTTTCTTTTTGTTTTGTTCCTTCACCTTTACACACGGGAGCGAAATAACAGTATGAATCAACTAATTGGTCTCTATTATAAAGCCTAGATGTCAATCTTGATCAGGATTTAATTGAAAATTGGAATTTAATACATAGTGTAGAGTTCGGCAGTTTTGACATATTTACAATTTCATCAACTTATGATTCTCGTCATGATTGAAATGTTATAAAATTACTAGAACACAGAATATCGCCCCTGTTTTCTCAATATACCTTAAGACTTATACACATGTTGTTTTAGAACGTCATCACTGTGCCAAGAAGCTAGTCTTCGTAACGATTACAAAAGTAAATCAGCCGAATAATATTGATTGATGACGCAAGTAGTAAAAAGCTGGAAGCCATTGGCGAATTCCAGCATCTCGTAAAAAACCACCCACAGTGCCGTTACAATCCACTCGCAATATAATCTCTTGCCGCATCCTAAGCCACAAATTCCCCCTTCGCGCTCTCGCCAGGGCTCCTCGACGGTGGTCCCTTTTCTATCACATCAGCCCGGTGCCATGCAGCCTCTGGAAATTTTCACGGATAATTAATCGGCGTGGGAAGTGCTGAGCTATTTGCGATTTCCGGCAGCTACTGCTTGTCCTTTCGCGTGGTTGAGCAGAGAGGGAGAGAGAGAGAGAGGCTTCGATGCGGCAAGGCTGTAATAGAATTTGTCTGCCTCGCGCCTCTCCAAGAGCGCCTTGCCCAAACCCAGACCCGAGCACAGACAATAGCTATACGAGCAGCAGCCACTATACTAGCACACGAAGCGCAGGAGGTGTAACTTTGGCTCGCACGCGATGGCCCGATGTGTACGAAATTCCGCGCTGCTATGCCGGCCTGTTATAGTTACCGAAACATGCTCGCGCCCAGACCCTCCGGGAATTAGTCGAAGTGTACACGGCCAATGCAGCCATAGTACTCTCGCGGAGCATTTCTGACGCGCTGTAGCTGAAGAGAGAAAAATGTTCTCTCGCCCAGAGGCGATGGACTTGCGGATTGGAGGCGATGTCTTTTTTGCCGAGATAAGAGCTCCATGTACGCGGCTTCGAGCTGCATTGCAAAGAGGCGGCCCTGCTATGCGCACTGCATATTTCATGCGCTGCGATATTGCTGCTGCAGCTGTTGTAATCTGAAATTGAAGACTGTAGCGAGGCTTTGGACGTTCAAGCTTTAAGTACGCGCGGAAGCTATCAAATTGTTATTACGGAGAATCAATTTGCCAGGACGATTACGCTCGGAGTCCATCTTTGGTATAGTTTCTCGCAATTTTTGCAAGGGCTAGCTCGCGCGTTGGTTGAGTGCTAGGTGGAAAAAAACGATTTCTCGAATGAAAAATCGAGTCGACGGAGCAATTCGAGAATGACAATGAATCGAAATCTGCTTTCTCCTGAGCGAAAAAATAAAGGCGACGAGGGACAGGGAGCGCGTAAATAGCTTTCAAAGGTTGAGATTATATTTCTTCGTGTCTGTGACAATCCGTATATGTATATAGGTCTGGAGGTCTATACGTATAAGCGTATACATCTATGTATGGGACGACGCACCGTCAATTTCAGAGGATTTAGACCATTTTCGACTGCCGTTCGACATCGGGGCGAAGGCCAATATATAAGAGCGACTCCGTATACCAGGGATATAGAAGAAATGCTGAACGCTTACTGCAGGAGAATACGAGAATGAGAAAAAGGGTCAGTAGAAACGGTGCCAAGAGCGGGAGAAAAGAAACAAAGAATTGAAGAAAAGAGAAACTGGGCATTATCGGACCTTCTTTCGCTCATTTATCACTATTATAATTGCGGGTGATTAAAAATCCGTTATACTCACTGCTGCAAGCGAAATAGTATTTATTACCAAAATTTTCCTGACGCACAAGCGATGCGCGAAGTTTATAGCTATTTGCCCATCATGCTCGATGTTTCGCCAAAAAAGCGCACAGTGACGGCGATCCCTCTGGGATATCGTTTGCGAAATTGCAGTCGGCCGCGTTCGACGTGAAAAATTGATATGACTATGACGTCTCCGCAGGCGCGTTTTAAAAATATCCACTGCGCGAAACCTCGTCTCGAAAACGATACTAGAATGCGAAACTCGAAAAATGTTGTTACAGCACAGAGCTTTTTTTCGAGTTTTATGGACGCATATTTTGCAAATTAATATACGACATCGTGCAGAGACATACACACACACGCAGGAATCTTTTCCGCTGAAAATGCCAGCACGTCGTAATCTCGGTCGACATATTCCTCTCGCACGAACTGAAAAATATGTTAAAAAACAGGGGCGAGCTTTGTCCAGTCCTCCCTTGAGAATTTAATCAACGCCAACGACAACCACAGCAGCAGCAGCTACTCAAACGGAATAACGTCTTTTTAAATCTCTTGTTTTAGGAGACGGTAGCGTACACCCACGCACCCACGCACCCACACACACACACACACACACACACACACACACACACACACAATGGTGTAATATACGCACTCTCGGGGCGCGCAGAGGTCTTTACGAGTCCATAAATTTTTGTAAGCGTGCTAAAGCTGTCAACAAGCGTAAATAGATTTTTCCCGCTCTAATATGTGTTGAAGCAATCGCCGTTAATCGGCTGAAACTCGGTCATAAAGCATAAGCTGCGCGCGTGACCCCGAAAAATCAATGACTCCCTTTTTTTTTATATCGATAGCACACTTTCTTATATATATTTATCCCGCGCGCCGCGCCTATTTCATACGGCTGATCAATCCGCGATTGCGGCGCTCGTATCTCCGCGTGCTCGCACCGCAGCAAAGAAGCATCAAAGAAGCGGAAAGCCAGTGCCGGTAGAGAAGCGAAAGAAAAAAGAAGAAAAAACTTTCGTCCTCGCAACACGCGCGCGTGCGGCCAAACTATTTGACGAGCCGGTCCGCACATAAAAACATCCATTAAAGCGCTCATATAAAATCCCGCCATATATTATATAAATACTGCTCGCAGGGCGCAAGTACATAGGGAGAGGGCTGCCTTCGCGACTCGTGAAACTTTGGAGAAAGCCGTATATGGAGGTTTTGAGCTATCTCTCGGTGTAGCGCGTAGTAAATGTTTCCAATTTTTTTTCTTTCTCCCTTCCCGCCCTTCGTACCTTCTCTCGGTTCCTTATCGCATGATGTTGGGGCGTTGCGCCCACGAGCCGGACGCGCGAGATTTAATCATGGACGCGCGCCGCCGTAAATAATGGTGATAAAAAGGATCTTCTCCGCGCTCTCGCGCGCGAGTCTGCGAGTTTTTAATGAACCGTCCGAGATGTGTATTATTATCGGAGATGGCCACTGCTCATTGCGTCGTTTGCAGTTTTCTTTTCCGGGTGGCTCTCGGCACGAGCATGATTCGCGTATCTGGGGAGCTTTTGCTTCGCTGAGGTGGTGTACTGATTATATATACCCTCAGCTGAATTGCGACTGGTCGAGATAGAGTAGGATCCGAAGATCTTGCTTACAATTTTAATGTCGCCTGGAAGTAAACACACCACTACTACGTTATGTTGCTATACGTGAATTATGGAGCATTCGTTTTTTCATCGATGCTTGCACACCAACCCTGGTAGAAATTTGCCGATAATTTATCGTCAACGTGTTAATCAAATGGGGGCATTATTTATTAATATTTAATTATTGATGATATTTTAATTTTTGAAACTATGATTATTATCTCAAAAACGGTTGCCTTGAAAGAATTGCGCCTAAACCTGACTTTGATTTTCTTTAAATATAATATGTTATTATCAAAATATTGGTTTTTAAGTAGAAAATATCGCTGGTTTCTACTCGGAAACCCGGGAAGACTTCTACCAAGGAAAAGCTCGTGTGTATTTTCGGGTATATTTTTTTTACGCGTTCGCCTGTACTTTGTTGTTATATTTGTTATCGTAAAAATACGCGTATATATTTTCACGATTCCCCCGCCGTCTATCCTGACGAGGAAACTATAAAAGAAAATAGTATGAAACAAATAACTGTAAAAACCCATCGTTCCCGGTAAACTCCCAGCGGCGATACGCGAAAAATGCGCCATACAACGGAAATTAGGGGTCAAAGTTCAATACGTGTCTATATAGAGATTCGAGTCACAATTGCGCTGCAAAAAAAAGAAGCAGATCAACCGCATGTCGATCGATATATAATAACCACGTATATCTTAACTGATTAAACTCGACTGACAATTAAGTCGTATCGGCCGTATAATAACGTCGCGTCGCGTTTATCCTCGTATCCGTGGCTCCATCGACTAAACCGTCCAATAACTCGATAATTAATCATCGGCCGACAAATCGGCCGGTATAAACGCAGGTGACGAGAGCCGCCTCCGTTCCCTGATTATACGCCGAGGCCCGACGCTTCAGACACGAGCAACCTGCTGCTGCACCTTGCCCTTACCCCCGATAGTGTATATATATGTATATACACTATCGACTCCCGCGAAAAAGCCGGCGCGCTCGATGTACCTATCGGAGAGGGGAATTTTCGCAAAATTAATCTCGACCCCCCGGCCAGCCAAGGCCGCGCATTCCCGAGGAAATGAGGGAAGTTACTCATCCGGCGCTGGTTCCTTCGACTCGCTTCTCAAATTCGGAATAAAGGAGCTGCTATATAAAGAAGAATCATAAAAAAAAAACTAGAAATAAAACAAGGGTCGACAGACGAAGCGCAGCCTGGATGGCTTTGGTAATTCGGACACGTCCCGGGGAAAGAGAGAGAGAGAGAGAGAGAGAGAGAGAGAGAGAGCTAGCCTTGAAGTTGTTTCAAATCCTGCGGACGCGGAGGAGAGTTTTTCCCCAGCTGCACTTGGTTTTATCGTTCATCTTGATGAGGAAGACGCGCATACTTATATATACCAAAAGGCGTGTATATGCTGGAGCGGACACGACGGGTTACGTGAGGCGGGAAAACAGTTGCGAAACGACGAAACGAGACGCAGGAGTTTTTTTTCTTTGCAACAGCTCTAACTTTGTATGAGTTATTTTATTGCACGATTCTTTGAAAGGGCACGCTGACGTGCTACAATTAATTCGGACGAAATGTTATTATTTCGAAAATGCGCACAAGGCAATGATTATTCTTGAATTACGAATACCGCACAGTATACTGCTCGTTAAATAATATAATTGAAATCTGAAATTCTCCTTAAAATTCTCGACGTTTGTCGGCGTTCAAACCGACTAAATGACTTTTTTTTATATTCCGCGCATATATAGAGGCCTTTTTAAACGACCAAATATACAGGACACGTTTTAAATTAAGAGAATAATTATTCTGCAGGATTTAAAATTCCTGCACAAATATCATTTTTCGCTGCATCCTTTGAAGGATAGATTGATGAAACGTCAGATTTTAAAAACGAAAATTTTGACGTGAGCTTTTTGCATATCGATGGTTTAAAAAGGTAACAAAAAATCGCTCCGATTCTATTCTGAATTTTTTGATTGACTCTTTTGTATTGATTTTGTGCTAAAATGTAGATATTACGAAAGTTGCAATTAAATTTATGATCGATTAACGTGCGTGCAAAATAAGTGTGGCAAGATATTATTTTATTAAAAATAAAAAGTCCATTTAGTAATTTTCACACGGGATATAAATCTTCAACATTTTGTTTCTCATCAAGTCGATACCAACATAAGCTATAAACTCTTCTCGTGTCCATAAAATTGTTATTACATCTATAAAGAAGTGTGATAATTTAAAATAACCGATAAAAATATCTTCGACACTCGAAGTCGTTATTCCTCGCGTTATTCTGCCTGGAAAGCCTGGGTAAATAATTGTTCTCGAATAACTTCCTAGAGTATAAAAATGCAGCTCCCGTTATATATAGTGTCGTACCCCTATTAAACTGCGTAAATCTGACCAGGGAGAAGCTCAAACCTGATTAAATATTACTTTTATTCGGTATATTTTACGTCGGCTAAATCACGCTTGCCTCGTCGGTGGCCCGTTGTTTTTTCGCAACTTTTTTCCCAGAGCTCTGGACGAATTCAATTTTTGCGCCTCGTCCCGTTGTGCCGGCCCCCAATGTACAGATATAGATGATGCTGAGCGTATACAGCGCGTCGGTTTCCATTAAATTTGACATCTCGCACTCGCTGTATCGGACTGCGTCGAAAAGTTCTGGAGGTCAAACGTGAATCATGATAGTTCGGCTTGAATTCTCCGGAAGCAATTCATTGTTTTCGAAAACTCGTCGAGACTCGTATATCTCTCATAGTCCTACTCGTCCAAGTTTTTCTCTCGATGTTTACCAAATGACGGAGCGATAGCAATTAAACAGAGATTCTTCGAATATTGAGTGAATAAATCTCTATTGTGAAGTCTGAAGTTAAAAACATTCAAGAAAAAATCTTCGCTTGTTAAACTATCGATCAGCTTGATAATCCGGCCATCCCCCTATAGATGTCGCCGTCGCCGCAAACGCGGTAATAGAATAATTTTGGATAACATAATGTCTTGCATAGTTAGCGACTTTGCGCGGAAAAGAATGCGTGACTTGCTGTATTATAGGTATCTCGCTGTGGGGAGAGGATACAGGCAGGCTGACCCGCGGGAGATGAACCACCTCGCGGTCGATGAGAATTCTACGTGTAGCCGATGCGCTGCCGGCTCAGGGAAATCCTGAAATTCCTCAACACGGAATACCCGAGCACCCCCTAAGTAGAAATAAAAAATTAAAAGTATATATAGTTGGGAGTTCGCGGGATGCACAGTGCAACCACGTGTGCAGCAGTTCGACGAAATTCCATTTTAATATGTACCTGCACCAGGCTCATAATATTTACCGGCAAGTTAAATGTTCAGGCATTTTTGCGCGTGGTTGCGATATTTCAAGTGGCCGCTGTATAGCGCGCCTTACTTTCTTGTAAATGCACGGCGCGGTAGTTGTGATAAATCGGGAACGAAAAGTTAGCACCCGGGAATTACTTGGCTCTCTGTTTTGGAGCGAGTCTCGTGAGCTGGAGAAAAGCAAGTTGAACGCATGACACACGGCAGGTACGCATTGCGGGTTAACTTTTGTTCTTCTATATTGCGGGCGAAGTGGTTTAAACGTGTATTTTGAAAATGGAGTTGTTTCTAATTTTTACGAGGAGCTTGCGTGATGTGATAATCTGGGCTAATTTCACCAAATAGTGCATTATACGTAATTGATAGTAATAACAAGGCATTAACCATTTTACACGGTAGACCACGTCCCTTTTATGCAAACGAGCCTATTTGAATGCAAATCTTTACAGGCATTACATAATTTGCTTCTTACAGCAACTTATATACATGGCAATTATTTTTCGTGATTGCTACTTTGAAAAATTTGTGGTATATTTAAAGTAATGGTTTCTCAGTATGACTATGCGTAAAGAGTAATTGAAACCACGATTGTACTGTAAACTATTAGAAATTATCGTTTTTTTAAAATTTATTTTAAATAATCAACATTTGAGGAGCAGCCACACATTTTATTTGAGATTGTATATGAAATAAAAAATAGATAGAATAAACTGCAATATAAATGTCAATTTGAACTAGTTTCTGAGAAGAAATATGCCCTTTTATGGATAAAGCAGTTTCATGTTCCATATTTATATACCCAATAATCTGGAAAGCTTTCTAGCTGAAAATTTTTCAGTATATGGGGGTCATAATATTTTAACTACCGTACAGCCCACTATAGAAGCAAACTTTAAAGTTTTCACTTGCGTTCGCTTTTTTCTCGGAAAAATATTTCATTATAATATTCATATAAATATTGAAAATTATAAACAAAAATAATTTTCAGCGTCAAGACCCTCCACTTACAGTAAAGCAATTATTCCATTTAGAAGCTATATCTTATCATTATGCTACGTTAAGAAATAAATATATAAATAGCAAAAGCAATACTAGAAATAAGAGTCTTCAATTGCCAATAATTGATAAAGCTATAAGCAACAAAAATAGCTACTTTGGTGCGTTAAATATTTTCAACTTGCTAACAAATGATCTGAAAGCACTTGTGATTAGCAAAGTCGCGATTAAGAAGAGACTAAAAGTATTTATAAGAGAGAAATATTGATTGATCAAAGAGAGATTTATTTTGTACTGTTACTTAACTTTTGCGTTAATATTTAAACTGTTATCAGGAAGATTGGCTCGACATCCTCCTGTACTTACTTATTTAGTTTTTTAAGTTTAGATTCTAAGTTATTTTTTTTTTTTTTTATGTACCATCCCTATGTACAGACAACTAAGTTTGTCTCTATAGGATGTCTTTTTATAAGACATATGTATATGGTCTAAATAAAATAAAAAAAAAAACAAAAAATAAATAAAATAATAGGCTGAATTTGCCCTTAAAAATATTCTAAATATCTGTGATAAAAATTCTTTGACAACGATTTGTCATCAACATCGCAACCGTTCAAATAAATCTTGGCTTCTGACCATTCGAAACGGATATTAAATATTTCCCACTGATATATGTCATTTCCGCGCATGATGCCGAAAAACAATTTCTTCTTGATCCTAAACCGTCAACGTCCAAATCCGAGATTAACATAACTAATAGACGACCTAAGTCGCATCTGACTCGGTCAATCTAATTGCTCGTGTCGTGTTCCAGGTAGATCGATAAGACCCGTGGATGACATTAGACACGCTCCTCGTCGAGAAGACAGTAATCCGTTGGATTCGCACTGCGTCTCGAGTATCTCGACGCTTCCATCAGGCCGCTAGAAACGGAAGCGGGAAAAAAAGTTCAGCCCGAACTACCGACGGATCAACGAGGTGGGATATCGAGAGACGACTGCGCCCGTGAAGCAGAAAAGGAAGCCACAGTAGCAGCAGCAGCAGCAGCAGCGAAACGAGTGGAAAAAGAAGACGAGAGGAAGGAGAAGGCGCTCAGTGAGGATGGCGGCGTTGAAAGGCAATGCGAAGCGAGCTATCGATCGAGTCGTTTAATAAAGATCCGTCCCTCGGTAATTCAAATTTCCCGCCAGCGACGTCCAAGCCGAAGAGATGGAGAGCCGGCCGAGCGACGCGACGATACCGAGGCTCCTTCTCCAGAGCATCGGCGACCGACCTCCCGATGACTTCAAACGCAATACCAGCAACATTATCGGCAACAGCTTCCACACAACTCGCAACGACAGCAACACCAGCAGTCTTGATCTGGATTTCGGCTGGCTCAACGACGCAAACAACAACAACAGCAACAACAACAACAACAACAACAACACGCTGTCGGGAAATACCGCGGCTCTTGCGACATCCAACGACTCGGCGGACGGCAACTTAACCAACATCTCCGACCTCTTCTTCGACGACATCAACGACTACTTAAACAAGCTGAACTACAGCGCCCTCGCGAATCTCAGCACCTACTACGATCCTGAGCTGGACTTGTTCAACTCGAGCTTGGCGAACGTCAGCTGCGCTCTCGGCAATGACAGTTTCGGTAACTACAGTGGTCAGTGCAGTGCTACGATCGAGAAAGTCGAGGACGCGAAGAACTGGTGGGCCTTGATACTCGTGATCGTGCCATTCCTCACGATCTTCGGTAACGTGCTCGTGATACTGGCTGTGCAGAGGGAACGGACTTTGCAGACAGTCACTAATTACTTCATCGTCAGTCTAGCCGTTGCTGATCTTCTCGTCGCTATGGTCGTCATGCCCTTCGCCGTTTACGTTCTGGTGAGTCGCTTTCTGTCCCATATACATTTTGCATGCTTTTTATATTGTCATTTGGGCTTTATGACCCAGAAAAAAAAATCAAACGAGAGTATACGAACGCCTCGACAAAAGCGAACGATCGTTAAACGCATTTTTGTCGGCGGAGAATGTTTCTAAATATTTGAGCTTCGATTATTCGAAAAACCCGCCATTTATCGAGCTCTTTCATGTACACGCGGGAAAATCAAAAGCATACACAGGCACGCAAGCAAGCTCGTCGAAAGCTCGCACACGAAATTTTCACATCGGCCTTTTACGATATAGCCTCGTGCAAAAAAATGCCGACAGGCATGAATCGGTATACATTCACGGAGATAGCAGCAGCAGCAGCAGCAGCAGTAGCAGCAATCGAAGCGCGTTAATCGTCGTTAATGGGATTGACGGGGGGCATCCGAAATTGAATTCGCAACTGGAGTGTGCCGTGAATATAATTTTATAGCTCTATAGCTTGCCAGCGCGTGGGCTCGAATTTTCGGGGATCATAAAGCAACTATTGATGCCACTTCGGCCCCCTCTACCTCGGCAAAGTTACCGGCACTATCGGGTTTTTTGGCGCTAATTTCGAACCGGAAAGTCATAATCGGCAATTATGATTTTCACAACAACAGAAGCCAGTTATAGAACGAGCGGTCCAAGATGCAGAGCCAAAGAGGCAGCTTTTCGATTATGTACGGCCTGTCGCTTTTTAACTATCTCGGGACGTCCAGATTAAGATGAGGGATATAGGTAAGTGCCTATGCGCCACCTATCGGCATATAGCCAAATATCGGAGAAGCGGAAAGTTGGAGCAATGTCAAGCACTTGCACGACAATATTCGAAAGCGACGCTGCGTCGTGTGTTAAGATTATGATATAATTGATTAGTTATATTCGATACCTATAAATAATAGCTTCTTTCGTTAAACAATCGATTAACCGTGTATATAATGAAAAATAAATAAAAGCCAATTTGACATTCGATCGAGATTCTGCAAACGTCGACAATATACATATGGAGACCGTTGAATTGGCTACTTGATTTCAGCCAATTGGCAAAGTAATTTCTCGTATCACCGAGCATTGACTCGTACTACTGCAACGCGCAACAGTAGCGCAGAGAGCTACGCAGAGCCGCGCGAACATGAAAACGTTACTGCACTCGTATAGCTGGCAGAGAGCCAGCGATTAGCACGTGTTGGCACGCAAAAAAGAAAAAAAGCCGACGATACCAGCAAAAAAAGGCGTATAACCTTGAAACATCAGCTAGCAGAGTAAAAGCTACTCCCACGAACCACTTTGCTGGCAGGCCAGACGCACGCTCGCTGAAAGAGCGAAGAGAGGGAGAGAGAGAAAGAGAGCGACGGAAGCTGGTGGAGACAGAGGGACGGAGAGAGACAAGGCTCGTGTGGCTTTCGCCTATATAGCTCGGCTAAGTAGAGCAATAGCGTCGACTATCTCTCTTATACTCTTTAGGTCTTGTTACTCTGACGAGGCGAAAGCATACTTAGGCGAGCGAGCGAGCTCGTGCATTTCGAGTGCGGGAAATATTGATGAGACGCCGTAAATACGACGTAACACGACAAACTCGAGCTAGAAGCAAGTTTGCGGGATACCCACCACTTCTCCCGAGGCTTTCGAGAGCTATTTATCCAGCACGATAAGTGGCGTGTGTCGACGAATAGGGGATAGAAATAATCGACTGGAGAGTTTAAGATTTTCCAACGATTCATGTCATATTTTTGCATTTATACGTTTATTTATATTGATATTTTTAACTGTATAAAATTTACTTGGGTAACAATGAAGGGGCTGGTGCCTTTGAATTTCCATTCAGTAATCTCTCGCTTTGACAGACTACGAATTGTCTTAAAGCTCAAAGCAGGACGTGACAATTGTAAACGAGAATGAGAATCTACGTGTTCTCCTTGTAATTGCATTCTTTATGGCGTCATCTTCAAATAGCAAAACTGGAATTACGCTTAATTTCTACTTCAGATATAATACAAATGTCGATTTCGATTCGAGCACAATATTCGAAATGGAAATATTTCAAGTTAATTTTGTAAGTACGTTAGGCGGTGGCTGGAAAATAAATTATAATGTCTTTTGACATGGTATAATAAGGCATTATAAAATATTGGTAACGTGATGATGGATTTATGAGGACCTACATTACTCCGAGGCAATTAATTTCCAGTTGACGAGATGATTGACTGATTTTCTCGAAGAAAATCACGCTCTAGGGAATAAGTGCCTTGCGCACTAAAGTTAAAACTTTCTGGAAACTTATATTGTAACTTATAGGGCATAAAAATAAATTTGATGATGGGCCAACTTTCTTATCTTTGAGGAAGTCGAGAAGAGTTGAACTTATATTCGCCTGCATAAAATACAATAGTGTTTGAACTTTTATAGAAATCACTCTGGATGTACAATTTCGTATTATCGATAAAATATCAATATGAAATTCATTTATTTTTAATTTTGAATTGATATTATATCTTCGTCTACTGGCTAGCACTTCAATTGAAATTGAATAAACTTCAGGACAAAACAAAACTATAGCACACGAATACAGGCGAAAATCCCAAGGCACACCGCCATTAATAACCAAGGTAACTGTCAGAAATAGAATTCGACAGAAACGCGTCGATTAACGTCATCGACACGAAACGGTGTTGCACATGACACTAGCATCGCGAACGAGTGTCGCACAGAGCTGAACAAAGTAGGCCCCTTTCACGGCTACTTTGAAAGAGCATGACGAGCTCACAAGCCAACCTGTCGACCCTGGCATTCACTGCTCGCGATTTAGGCTTTTATCGAGAGTCGCGACGTCAAGGTATATACATAGGGCCGCAGTGCGTTATTTAGAGCGAAACGCGAATAGGCTCGAGTGTTGCACACAGCATGGGGGCAGCCGACGCAATAGCCAGATTAGTTAATTAAGGCTCTCGCATCGCACGCTCGTGTGTGAGCGCATGTGTACTCTCCAATTCGAGAGGCGAGCGTCACGCGATACGGATGCGCCAGAATTCGAGTGAGCGCGGGACACAAAGAGAAGGAACGATGGTGCTTCGCAGCTGCAGTATATATAGCAGCGCTGACGGTTCGAGGATAGATGAAACGCTTCCGAGCTCTGATTGGGCGCGACTCGAATGCGTGCGCACACACGGCTTTGAGTATAGCACTATACTATGCTATATATGTAGCTGGTATGGCTATATGTTTCGATGCTCGATGATTAAAATGTAAAAGCGAGGTTCTATGCACCAGATTTTACGATTATTTATTTATTATATTTAATTTTTTCGGGCAAATGGGCGCGATTGCCTTTGGCGCGCAAAAAGGAATTTCGAGCTTTACGTGAAAGCCGCGTGCGTGTGTGTGTGTGTGTGTGTGTGAATGGCACACCTGACTACTGAAATTAAAAATTCGTCGAATGAAGCTTTTATCGCGAAGGTGAACGGGATAAAGCAGGTCCGCGACACCGATTTTATTTACGGATTTTCACTCGTTCCACTTTTCACTCTCGATATGTCGAGAATTCCCCGTATTTTTGTGTGCATGTTTTCATTTGGGTTATTGCTTATGATAACATCGTGGTGTCAATGCCATTTTTAATCTGATGCGTCTGAACGTATGTACTACGCAGTATATTTGGTAAGTTATCTATACGATAATCATGAAAGTAGCCTATTCGACGCACCTTTCGCAGATCTGTTCATCATGCATTATTTACGTATCTGCGTTAAATTCAAATTGATCCCATAAATCACGTACATCTGCGCTCGTTTACCGACCAAATGAAAGCAATTTTATCGATAATGCTTATGCATAAATTCCGAGGGAAAATTATGATGATTATCGATTTAGATAATTATTATATCGCGCGGCGTTAATGCATAGTTTAACAAATTTACCGAAATTATTAGAGCCACTGCAACCTGATTTCAAAATTTTAATTAATCCAGAACTTTGCCAACATATCAAAATATGCGCTCACGTCAAATTTGCTCGGTACGGTTATCAAAGCAATCTGTCAAGGCGAGCAAACACAGAATTCAATTAAACGGGACATGTCAAAGTTGATCAACACGGCTGCAAAAGAAAAATACACTTCATTACGTGCTATATCAGATTTCCTTAATTGATCACGCTCGTTTTATTCCTATTAAAAAAAAAGCTCTTGGCACGCATTTAAGCTTAAATTACAGCTTTCAAGGCGAATAAAGTAATTGCACACAGCGTTAACGTTCTCAACGACAAACTTCTGTGTCATATTCGATTTTCACCTTCAGAATCGAACTGACTCTGAAAACTAAATAACTAGTTTTTGCGACAAGGTGACGTATTGATGAGGATCGCGTTGTTTCAACTCTTCGCATGCGCTTAATTGAATTTACGGCCTCTCCACCTCTATACGCTCGCAGTGTAATATAGATAAATACATGGTATTTTCTTTGTATTCTCTAATCGAGGAAAATAGCGAATTCTACGAAGCATGATACGGACAATTATTTTCTTCTGTGAGTCGACGTGACAAATAATAAATTAAATACTGCATAATGTAGCAATGAAATGTACAAAACATAACATGGTTTTGCATGGACACAAAGAAACGAATCTTGCGAATGTTGATCAAATTGAAGATAGTTATGCAAATATTGTTTAAAATACTGTGCATATGGCAGCCTTTGTATAAGCTAAGGCCACATAAGTAAACTTCATTAAGGCGCAAGTTTTTCGCTGCTTTCTAATTCTAAACAAGCTCGGCGCGCCCGCCGATAGCATCATTTTGCATACGAGCGTGGGAAACTCGGGAATAAGCCTCTGTCTGTGTGTCAAGGCCTACGGAGGTGCTCTCGCGCACGTTCTTGGTAGCTCTCGAGGGTAGATCGCTTAATTTCGTAATAATGCACGGAAAATTACGAAACGCAATCTCGCGTGTCACGCGACGAGCTGGGCTCGTAAAGAGTTGGCCGAAAAAAAGCACAGGAGACTTTGAGTATTGTACATATACGAAGGAGAAAAAGCTGCTCTCGTGATTTCAACGAGCCGACGTTTATTCCTCGTTTGCGGAAATGCAAATCTGATCTTTTGCTTCATTTCGCAATGATTTATAGCACCGGTCTCATGGCACTGACATTCGCCTGTTTCGCGCAAACGACCTTGGAAGCGCGCACAAGCACGGAACGCAGACGAGACCGTTGTAGCTTAATTGTTTTGAGCTTTGTAAAAGAGTCTACTTTGTTTCGAATTGCGTGTATTCTGAGCTGAACACTCCTAGGTAATTATAATAGAGAGAAAAAAACGCTGCGCATGCTATCGAAAAACTGGAATCAAGAGGAAATTGAAAAGAGATTAATTTATACAGGCCTTCTCTACGTTCGGGGGGCAGGGGGGGGGGGGGATTGATTTAACTATAAAACTGTGTTCTATCGAGAAAGCTCGTAGCATATAGGCGCGTGGGAAGGACAAAGTTTAGCGTAATTGAATCAGAGGAAGCAATCGTATCAGTCGGAACTTTAAGAATTATGGGTGGGAAAAAATCCAGGTCATATCGTAGCGTTTGAATATAAGAGGTTTTTTTTAAGAAAAGGTCGAAATCTCGCTCGCCTATTAGGATATTCATTTTGGAATAACGTTTAGATGACTTTTTTAACTGAATCTCCATAAAAATTCTCGTACGTTCGCTATCGCGTAAAATTATTGAATAACTTTGAAAATATTACTTTACTTTCTCTATAGTCGTTGATTTATTGCTCAGCGGAACACTTTGTCCAATAGATTACTATAGACTATTGAAAAAGTTGATTATTTAATTATCGGAATTTTCAGGTCGCGTCGCGATTTGAGATGAAAATGAACTCGCCTCGGCGAATAGTAATAATACATTTTTACTTTTTTCCATAAATCTGAATCGTAAATTTGCCGTTGAAGCGCAGCCACCGCGCGCTACTGAAAAAATATTGGAACTCCATATAGTCGACGTTTATTTTTACGCATGATTCGCCAATTACCGTCTGTCTGTCTGTCGACAGCTACAGCCAAGCGCACGGAGGCGGCGAGGATGGCCGTTTCCAATTTATTAGAACTGTTAAAATAAATATAATTCCCTCCTGCTCGCCCTCCTCGTCCTATACGGACTTATTGCGTGGGTAAGAATTCCGTCGATTCTTTCTCGCCGTCTATTTTTCCCCTCGTATTAATCTCTCCGAAGAAAGGGAAAATGAATTTCGTTATAGCGCGCGAGCAGGCGCCCCGAGGCCTTGGAGCTCTGACACAGTCTCCTTTTCCATATTCGCTCTTTCTCTCTCCTCAGCTCCCTTAGGCGCGAGGTGCCGGCTTTTTTTCTTACTCCCGTCGGTTTAACTTCGTACCGGGGCTCCAGTCGACAGGAATTAGAATTTACGTTCCTCCTCTCGCACGACTCTCTTTTCCGATACAGCGGTTACGAGTGCGCGCGCTGCGCGGAATGAATTTTTTCGTACACGCTGAAAGTAAAACACCTCGGGGAAACCCGCGAGATAACATTTGAATACTTTGACTAGGGCGGCTGTATATTTTTTTTAGGAGAATATTGTCAAGAGCTGTCAGCGTTGAATCGATATATTTTCATTAACGAGGTGCTGTGTTCATTCGATTCCCGTCGGCGGTGTAATTTTAAAATGTACCTAGTACTGACAGTACGAAGCTAAAAGGAAGTAATTATAACGTCGTCGAAGCTTATCTACAGTCACATTGGGAATAAAATACGTTAAAATTACTTCCTCTCGTTTACACGAGGGCTCAAAGACGATGTTTCGTTGTTGGAGTCAACATTGAACTCGAGATCTAATATTTCGATTTGGCAAACTTCGAACGAGACAAGTTAAAAACTGTTTGCGAAAGTTCGACGCGCTTGATACCCGTTGCCTAACACCTAACTCCAATAAATTAGACCCTCCGAAAATGAAACATTCAGGGGGTTTCATCCCCGCATCCTCTGCAACCGATCTCTCTATAAATCTACAAACAGCATACGTCAGCATAAAAATCAGCTCTTCTCCCGATATACGACCTGAGATTACACATAGAGAGTAGTAGCATAAGGAAACCGCATACGCGGGTAGAGCAGTCGCGCTGCGTTCGTGATTAGAACCGATAGTATCGGAGGGAGAGAGAAGGGGTGGCGCGCGGCATCAGCAACAGCAGTTACAACAACGCTTAACACGCCTACCAATCTGCTACGCTTAACTTTGTTTCTGGATTGAATCAATTAAACGGACTTCGAAGGCCAACGGGACCGACGTCGGTTGCCTCATCGGACATATCGGCCAGATAATCTGTTACGATCTGACGTGATTTGTTACACACTTGACTGCGCGCGCGAGCGAGCGAGCGAGAGGGCTTTCATAAATAAAGGATTTTACAGATTAAGTGATTGTCTTACAGCCGCGGTGATTTACTGTTTAAGCGCGAGCTGAAATATAGCCAGTCTCTCGTCTACATAGAGAATTCGATCAATCAACGAGCTGTATTTTATAGCTTTCCTCAGTTTTGCGGCGGTTGTTCAGCAGAGATTATCATTTAAAATTCAAGAGAGAGAGAGAGAGAGAGAGAGAGAGAGAGAGAGAGAGAGAGAGAGAGAGAGAGAAAAACCTATAGAAAGATCGAGTGTGACGCGAAAGATATTTAATGAAGTGAGTTTCTACGCGTTTCATCGGTTACGAGCAGGGCATTTCACGGTTATTGAAAAATAATTCGATGTAAAATACTGTACAGACCGTACAATTTTATTGCCTGCTCACCAATCCGTTCTTTATCGGGCATTTTTCCAATAATTCTTCGAATCGCAGATACTATTTCCATAGAATTTCGCTCGAAAGTAAACTATTTTAAAAATCACTCAAATAACTAAAAGGTTTCAATATAGCCATTTTGAGCTGAGTTTATATTCAATAAACTTCGGGGCTACGGTGTACGGAATTATCCGATTTTCCGAGAATAAGCGTGCATCGATCGGAATGAAATCCATACTTTGGAATCGCGAAACGTTGACGAAATAACGATGGCCAACACTGTTGGCGATCTCCACAAGAGTTGTACACATGAGAAACGAAATCAATTCCAGTATCCTCTCTGACCATACACGAGGCTCGAGCGAAAATAACGTACAGCTCAAATCGAGTTCCTGCGACTTTCAAGCTCGGACAGCGCAAATAATTCAGGGCGAATCGCGTAATCGAACGTCGGCTGGCTAAATGGCGACTGGGAACCGCTTAAGCCGTATGACACACGGGAAGCATGGTTGTGCTGCAACTTGCTCTCTGGACGTCTCTCTCTCTCTCTCTCGCTCTCTTGCCCTGGGCAAACGCAAGCAGTGCAAATGCTGGCTAGAGTCCCTGGGGAGCGAGTATAGAGGCAGTGCTGCAAGCTCGCGCGGAGATCCAGCGCAGTCTGTAATCTCGATTTCTCACTCTGGTACGTTCTTCGAGCAGCTCTTCCGCACAGTGCATTTCTCTCTCTCTCTCTCTCTTTCTCTCTCTCCCCCCCTTTTTTTCTACGTCTGCTCGGTTCCTGATTTTTATCTGATCTCTTAACCGCTTTCTCTCATTTTCTGCTCTTCTTTGCCCTTGTAATCAAGAGCTTTTCTTTTATTTTGTTCTGGGACGGGTTTTCTCGGCAAAGCTAGATTACCGAAATCGGATACGATGAGATATGATTTATCGGTGATATCGTGCAATACCTGCAGGTATGGTATTGGAAATACGATTCGTATGTATCTTCAAGATTATTTGACTTTGTAATCCGAGCTTTCGGTGTCAATTTTTGGCAGTGCATTCCACAACTTGTCCTCCAGGAGTTTGATTAAAAAATTTTCCATTCAAACTTTTCAATTCTAGATTCAGTTTGTGCGGGACTTTATGAATAAAATATGTTCATATAGGAAAGAACTTGAAACTCAAGAGGTTCATGCATCGAGATTTTTAATTCATGAATTTCAGGAGAGGTATTTTAAATTTTTACGCGGAGCTTTTGAATCCGCGAAATTCGTTGAAACTCGGAACGGCGACAAATCGGTCGGCCAGCATTTCTGTCGCTGTACAACAAGCACGATAAGCCAAGATGAATTAGAGGGCAAATGCCCCGTGGGGGAACAGGTGGATTTCGTCCTATGCTGCGAACGTCAAAAGTGTTACCAGAACGCGACGTGATCTGATTTAAGCCACCATGAACTGCTTTACAAAATTCACTATTTGAGAGATATAAATTGAACGCAAAAAGAAAAAAAAATCGAACGAAGTCAACCATATAAACAAACATGGCATTTTAATGGTTCGATTGATTTTTATTGAATGTAGGTCATGACAGAGCTTTCAAATCATTTCCTGCGCTACCCGATCCTGATGATAAATAAACGCACGGATAGATAAAAAAAAAAAAACACTTTTTACTACAGTAACTAAAAAAATATTATTCAGCAATGTTTTTTTAATCTCTCAGCTGACCAACGCCAATCCACTGTTGGATATCCGATGGGATTATTTTGCAAATGAACATTCGTCTCCCATTTCAATTCATACGCTTGTAGTATATACACGGAACTATCACTTTGTTAGATTATTTTTCGAGTTCACCGGTTGCTTCAATTTCTTATACCCAACTCAATTCCACGATTATCGTCCGAAGCTACCGCATTTACGCGTAGAGCTATATCCCACTCTGATTTTTTCATCTCGATAATCCGGCGACTCGTGAAAAGCTCGTTCTCATCAGGCCACCGCCATCATTTTAAATCGCTTATAACTCTCAAAGCGCGCAAAAGTACCCATTCTTGGAATCCGAAAACTTTTCTACTTATCTACAACGTGGTGTTAGATTCACCCTTGAATCTTGGTTATCCCCGCCTGGCGTATATATAGGTATAAAGCTTGTACGCCGCTTCTTCATCCCGTCAATAAGATTTTCGCTCTAATGCCAGAAAATCGGCCTCTCGTCTCAATAGCCCCCTCTCGCTCTCTTTCTCGCTTGCTGAGCGATGCAGCGGAAGCCCGGCATCGCTTTCCTTTCCATTCTCAGCGCGACGATCCTATCGAAGGTTGGAATCAGGGCCGCTTATACCGCGCGTAGCAGTAGCGAGCCCGTTACATTACGATTACCGCCGCGAAAGAAGCTCTTTTGCGGCTTTCACGGCTAACGGACTTTCTCTCTTTTCCTCGTCGAGGCTTGGCGTGACTGGGGGCAATTGCGATCCTGTTTTTGTGATTGCACGACGTCTGTGTTGGCGCGCGTGACTTTATCCATGTCTGTGTGGGGTGTATGCAGGCGCACGAGTCGACGTAAATGGAGTTTGAGTGAGAGAAAGCGACATGGCTCTTTTCGCAGAAGGGGCAAGGTCTATGTTAATGGCATGGATCACTTCGTTGCATGCACGCTGCCGGTCAACTTATTGCATATACACGGACAAAGCCATATGCCACCTAAGTTTTGCACTGAGCAATTTTGCTTCTTCCTGGTGAGAAAATATAAGCTGTACGTGAAACAAAGTTTTTTTTTTTTCAAACGTGTACAGTGATTTTTATCTTTTTCAAGTTAAAGATGATTTCTGAACGTTTCAAATGTATTTCAACTATACTTAGGGTGTGTCTATAGTAACCCACCCTTTAGCATACTTAGTTTGGTGTGGATGATAGCGTCTGATGGTTGATGTGCTTCATGCGAGGAAGATAAGATAAATATAGGTGGAGTAGATCCTTATAAATTTCAGTCAATGCCTTCATCATAATCATATAGTGTACAATAGTGACGTTATAAAGTATAGAGCTGATAACTAGCGCATGCTATTCGCTTACCTCAATAAATTAACCATAGCACAGGTTAAAAGCTCTACGATTATTATAATCAATCGAAGAAGCTTCATTTTATATAAACCAAATATCGTTATTCAAATTCCAATTCATGTATTTAATTTTATTGAAGATTTCGTTAACTTCTCATGAATAAGTATTCGGCCAGCAATTATTTCGAAAATATCTGTAACGTAAAATATACCGTTCCCGCTCGATAAATAATGCGTACAACGTGTACGTGCGGTTAAACGCATGTAAATTTTTCATTCCAACAACCTAGTACTGTAGACAGCGGAAAAAGGTCGGACATTTTAAGTCAGGTATACGTGTTGCCGGGAAACTTTTTTTGCGTTTTTCTCCACTTATGATCTTTTTTCCCCGATGCCTTGATGAGTATCGCGACCTAGTTCGTTGACCAGCTTGAACAAATTTAAAGGAGAAATCGAACGGAGAGGATGACCTCATGCACCGTAAAAATCTTTTATAACGCAAAAAAGGTACTTACAACCTCGAAGGCGAGGATATCTCGCCGAGGCGAGAGACACAAAGGATATACGACATTACCGATAAGGACTCGAAGTAAATCGAATGTACATCGGCGCGTGGTGGCAAATGGCTCGATTTGAACGGGTGCCCAATGCCCCTTTGTCCTTTTGCCCGTAGTATTTATTTTTTATTGCTGTCACCTCGGCTCTGAATCTACGATTCCTATTGTGCTGGATATGGCATAGGTTACATTAATATTTATTGGATACTTTTTCACCAGAAAGACCATTAGCCTGTCGAGAAATTATATTTAATCGCTTTGGTGTCTTGCCAGTTTTGGGACGTATTCGAAGATTAATCAAATGTATATGTACACGAGATAATATATTTGTACAAAAAATCAATATTTTAATCGACCGCGAGATCTGCTTACCTATCGACTAAAAATCTTTCTTTATAAGAATTATCTCTTTTTTATACAACATACCTGACTAATAAGACTTACAGGTTTTATTATCTGTTAATAATAAGAACAGTAATCAAAAGTACTTAAAATCAGTGAAGTAAATTGAATGTAGTCGTACAAAGTTATATTACTTACGGAAAACTTAATGACATTTTAGATAAGCAATCTACTTCGATAAATGATGATACTCATTTGCTGATGTTCAAATATGTATAATGCATATCATGCGGCTGTTATTTACACGTTTCCCCGAACACAATACAAGTTGAATAATTTCCGGGACAGTCAACCACAATTTCATAACTTATCATGGATTCGACAATCCAAATGATCGATGGCTAGGTAATCAAACACCTAACTAATGAGCTATTAAATTTTCAATAGCCGTTCAAATAGTCGATTTAGCGTCAAATAAAAAATGATCTATAGATTATCTATTCTTGCTGATTAGCTTTTATATTTAGGAAAACAATCAGTGTTACAAGAGAAAGAATATGTTCGATATTTGAAGGATGATTTTTATAATTGCTCAAAAAAGCTAGACACGTTTTCACAGTATTTTCAGCGAATTCTCAAATCTGCTGAAAGAATCGATTTCGAAGAAAAGAAAATTGTCCAGTGTTCCATCGAATATTCAGTCATAACAATAAAACCAGCTATGTGATCACATACGACGGTATAGAACAGTCGTCAAAAAAGTTCGGCTATGCACACGAGCTTTCAGGCTATCCTCTATATTCTCCTCTTGCGTCTCGTCACTCTCTATAAAACCGAGTTAAAATAGCCTAACCGTCATTATTTTCGAAACGACGTCTCTCCTGTGAGTTTCATTCGCGCAATAAATGAAATTAAAGAAACGCTGCCATTTCCGACCTTACGCTATTTCTATCGTGTTATACGGCAAAATGCAATAACAAATTAATATTTACAACGAATATCTTTAAAACAACATAAATCATACTATGCTATAAATACATACTTTGTTGCACTTATGCTCCTAACGATTTGAACATTTCCCAATCCTCTCTTAAACTCTCTTAAAAAAGTGATGTGAAGCATTTAATTGATGTCCAGTCGCCTGGTACAAGAATTTAGGAACGCGAATCAGAAACATAACCTACAAACGCTTTAAAAGGCGGCAAAATTTAAAATCATTTTGGAAAGATATAATTGATGGTATGATAAGAGGTGCGCGAAGCGCACTTAGATTTCCTAGTAAGTACAAAAAGTAACTTCGGATTATAGATTTCGGACAATATAAATGAATTTTACGAAGCAGTAATAAATCGATTTGATGACAAGTTAATTTTCTCTGCAGAGGTAGGTATTTCGAGCTACGATTATTCCTTGAAAAATGAGAGAGAGAGAGAGAGAGAGAGACGGATACCCATCCGACTCGCAAAGTAATCCACTCCCCTTGAGCAGCCGTCGCCGCCGCCGCCCCATCTTATCCAAAATGAGCACCGCCCTTACCCCAGCCCGCAAAAATCATATATATGAAATAAAAAAAATACTAGTCGACGTATTTTTAATGGCACATCACCAAAAAACTAATTATTTTAATTGATCCCCTGTAGTTTTTTAATAAAAAATTATAAAAGTTATACCGCATACACGCTATCGGGAAAGACGTGTATCTCGCAAAATACAGTATTTTCCGGAATTCTGATGTTACTAAAAAATTGAACCCTCGCTATTTTTAATTGAGACATCGCTCGATTTTATGAAAAATGCATCTGCTTCATAAAAAAGCTAAAAAACAACTTTTGAAGAATCACCTGTACAGCACCACCGCGTTGCGCATGCGCAAGCTACTCAAAATGCGGCGTATTTGAATGTTTGAAATCTGTTTCTTTCTGTCTATAATTACTTTTGGAGTTTAAAATCAATAAGGATCAATTTCTAATATAAGCAGTCACACGCTATGATATATAGGATATTTTATAGTTTTCGCAACTGCAGTATTGTTCCGCGATTAAATCTTTTAACTATAACTTTTATCTTTTAACATCCGTTACTAAATGTATGGACTGCGTGCAGTAATGACTACATTTTTTTCTCAGAGATATAGAATCTTTAATTTACGCTTGCAAAATCTAAGTAACTGCTAGTTATATGGTTAAATTATGATCCGAGCGAAAAGATTCAAATCGATGAAGAATTTTCTTGAACCATATTCACAACTTCAACATTGGGATCGTCTACAAATAATAATTATGCTTAAGCTTAAACAAAAATTTAAAAAATTAAGCTACCTCCGCCCTTTGATGAACATATGCAACTTTCGATTGTATAACATCAACGTTGATGTTGGGTAAGTGGTCGAGATCGTTGCTTTATATTTTTATGCACCGGGTTCGAACCCGACCTCCGGGAAAATTTTTTTTTTCCTTTTTTTTCTATTTTATTCATACGTTCAAGAAATAGAATTTGTAAAATTTCATAATAATAATACTTACGCTATTTCTAATTTTCTGCAATACATTTACACAATGTTAGTGGGGAGATGTAAGATTTACGTAAATGTTATGCAGATTACAGAATTGCACATTGCAAAAAAATTATTTGCTTTGATTAAATCCCCCTCCCCCATTATTTGATAAAAAATAAATAAATAATCTACTGATATACACCTTGTAAAATCTCCCAGCCCCAGCCAGCAAATACCATAAATAAAAAAAATAATATGCTGTATACACCTTGTAAAGGTATGTACCTATTTCTCAACAAATATCGCGTTTACGTCCGTCTGTACAACAGCTCTAACAGATTTCCGTGCCCGCGCAGAATATATTTATTTAAATATTCAAGGATAAAAAATGAATTTTCTATTTATAGAAGTTTCTAAAAATATTTGATTTTAAAACATATCTGTTCTAGATGCGATCCATTAATTAATATATTTTAGTGTTTTGTAATGTAATTTGAGATACTTAGTCACAATTTTTTACATTACATTATAATAAATAGATGATATTATAATTTTTACGATTTATTAAAAGTATGACGAACTTTAAGAAGTAATAATAATAATGTTTATTAAATTCATTTTTCTTTCTAATTTGCTAAAATTGTATTAGTGTGTATAATACATTTTTATTCTAAATCACTGACAAATGAATTCCGGACATAAGAGTAAAGAATTCATATATTAAGTGATAGACGTCTAAACAAATTTAGATATAAATAATCATTCGATCACAATATTATATTCATTAGAAAGTTTACTACTAAATGTAAAATAAGTTAAGCCATTATTAATGAACTATTTATAAGTGGTTGAATTCAATAAAATCTATTATTAAATGTATGAATTTTTTATAGTAGTAGCCAGAATTCATTTTTCACAAATTTAGAATTTCTATTTCAATAAAATATACGCCAAATATGTGATTTAAATACACGATGTCATACCGAAAGAAGATATTGTGATTGACAAAAAAAATCAACTAAATGCATGAAATATTTATTTTTCAGTTTATATTTTGATGTGAGAAATAAATATGAGCAATATTTACTTGATACACATACTATTATTCTACTTAAATAATCTGAATATAAAATTAGGTCAATATTAAACCAGATCACAGACAATATATAAAAAAGACTGCACATTTTTTTTATTCATAACACAAGTTAAGATAATTAACAAGAAATGAAGGAACAAGAAAAGTCATATCAATATTTTATATAATTACTAAAATGTATAATTATAATAAACCATAAAATCTTCACTAAATAATTTTTGATACATTATATACATATTTTAAAATCTTAGTTATAAAATAGTTTGAATTTGAAGTAATATATTACTTTTTTGTTAATAAATTATATTATAGGTCCAGATATCTTGTCAATTACTGATAAATATTAATTCTGAAGCTGGCGCAGGTTCCATTTATATAACCAGTTCTGCTAAGAAGAATATTGAACCATGACATTTCTTTTTCACATCGTCAGTGTGTTTCGTTACTTGTCATCAAGTTACAGCTTGTTTTTGAGTCTTTCGTTTACATCTGTAAAAATTTAACACATTTAATAGAAGTTATTTTGAAAATTCGTAATTCATTTGCTTAATTATAATTATATTATTAACTGTTCAATTGAAGTTTCTGCTGCAAGTGCTATCGTATCCAGGTGGGTACAAAACCTTGCACCACTATATCGGAAGTTTCCTTTGTTTATCGACTAAACAATCAAATTAATTGATCAATACAACTTTAGTTTGTAATACATCTTATACTGCATTAAAATATATAACTTCTTATTACCTGGTGAATAATCAGATTGAAGATTTATTCAAATTGGCTGGATTCATCAAGGAATGGACTTATTAAGGAATGGTATCTATTAAATGAGCTACAAGAACATCAAACTTTCCAGGATTCATTGTCAAAGCTTTCATGGCGTTTTCCAGCTGCATGAGAAAAGTAGGGAGGTCAATAATTTATCTATCATAATTAAAGACAGTAAAAAGAACATCTATAAAGTATAATATTTACTCATAAAATGCTTATCGATGAAATCTTCAGAGCTGCCATCAAACTGACCATAGTTTAGAATAACAGGATCATATTGCTGGTTGCTTGTTGATACATAACACTTTAGTATCCTATATCAGTATAATATTGTTGCTGATGATAGTGTCGAGTACCAGATTGCTCCCAATTGTATTGCTGCTGTCTCTGAAACACGTTTTGAGCTTGCCTGGCAAGCTGTAATCCGTCCTGGACTGAGCTTCAACCAACAGTTATTGTTTGTCTACGCCTGACAAAAGCAATTGTCAATTAGAAAGAGAGCTCTGTACAATAAATTTTTATGAATATTCATAATATACATACAGGAGTGTAAACCATGGTTACAAATTCAGCAGCCTCTGCATCAGCAGCTAGCAATTCTTTTTGAAAAATGGAAATATTTTCTGGATTCTCTTCTATTCTAGTATGAAGATTGTTAGACAAAAAAGTTGTCGTTTCGGCTGCTTTCAAATACACTTTCTCTAATGGTTCATGTCGACCCAATGTTATAATGTCACGAATCATTGCCTTATGACAAATTTCCCACTGTATTCCTTGTCTGCTTCTGTATGTATTTTCCATGTTTTTTTGCATTTTACACTGCAAGAAAAAAACAATGTTAAGTGTAAGCTTAAATAACTTTAACCTTACTTTTTATAAGTTACGTTATCTAATGTCTAATTACAATTTTATTTATTACAAAAACTTCAAAGAAAAACGTTATAGAAAAATTTCAAAGAAAAACTGTTTGTTTAAGAAAAAAATAATACAAATCCTTAACATGCCAGTATGCACAAGTTTTGAAAACATCAAAATATTTTTCGCGATAAAGTCACAGAATTATAACTATATATACATCATATGACTGTAAGTGACGGTAAATAAGTAATTTTAGTTTCCAAAATAATTTAAAATAATTTAATTTTTTATAATTAATAAATGAATGGATGCAACTTATTATAATATTAAGATTAAATTATCTTTTTAGAAAAAAATTATTTTACGCGCGCTAATTTATGGTGTCCAATAGATTTCATTTTCAAACAAAAGACTCTCGTCATTTGTTTACAGCTTTTATGTTCCATTTGCTTTTTGTAGAGCGTCGATTAGAAGTAATCTGTGCAGAATAAATTAAGTAGTAAAACTTGTCTCGAACTGATTTTTCTTTTTTATTTATCATCTAATGATATGTTAAAACTTATGTTAAAAAAAAACTATAATTCATAATAATGGTTGGACGGCCACCAGCAGTTCCAGCTAAAGAAATAATTGAAGCATTGATCAACTTTGACATATACGAATCAAGCAACAAACTAAAGAGAAAAAAAGATTCGATTTGGCAACAGATATGTGATAGACTGAATAGTAAAAGAGAACAGAAAATAAAACCACTTAATTTATATATGCATGTGAATCAAGACAGGCACAACATTCAATCTTCGTACAGAAAAATTAAAAATTTGGATACAGTTGAATCCATTGACTATGAAGCAATTGATAAAGAAAATTGTGAAGATGAAATTTCAGAAAATGAGAATATAAAGGAAGACATAGATGACTATATACCAAGCAAAAAGAAGAGAAAAAATTTAACTTTTGACTTTACAATAACACCAGAACAATGGTCTCAAATAGAGCCTGTAACAAAAATTTATAAAGATGGAAGGGAAGGAAAGTCCTTGCAAGCTGGTTGGCCAGACATTTTAGTGAAAGAAATGTGGGAAAAGGAAAAGCTACCTTGTACTTACAATTTTAAACGTCATGTTATAGATCACATAGAATCTTACATCAAGATCACTGGCTATTGCACAACTTGTGAAGCAATTTTAAACATTAATTGTTTTGACAAGCCTGTCAATGGAGAACCAGTCAAATTCATTGTTGAGACTCTAAATTCTCATGGAATACCCCATGTAAAAAAAAGACGACTAGCTGGACCACAAAGAAAGATTATTAAAAAAGAACTTGAAAATAAAAAACCTAAACAATGGCGAAGAGAAGAAGCCAGTAAAAAAATGAAGTTTGGAGATCCTGAACCTCCTTTCCTTTATAATCAAAATGTAATACAAAAAGCTAGTCACGAAGTAAAATATGAAAAATTAGGTTTAAAGTCAGGAGTAAAGTTATTTGACTCATTGGAGAATTTGAAAAAAAATGTTGAATTTAACAGATATTTTAGAGGAATTGGTCTTGATAAATTTTATTTAATGTATTGGTCTCCTGAACAAGTGAGCATTCATAATGAAATTCAAACCAAACTTAGAAATCCATTATCGCTAGATGCTACAGGTTCTGTAGCTTTAAAAGTAAAAAGAGTTGATGGAGAAAATAATGATATTTTTTTAACTGTTCTATCTACGTACATAAAGAATATGATTGTACCTGTTGCTCAAGTCATGTCCGAAAAGAATGATACAAATTTCTTGTCTTACTGGCTTTTAGAGTGGCGAAAATCTGGTGCCAAAATTCCTGAAGTTATTGTAACAGACATGGGCAAAGGAATACAAAACTCTGTTTGTTTAGCTTTTAACACAATGAATTTCTCTAGATACAACGATGAATGTCTAAAGTTTTTATGTAACACCCAAAATAAAACTGAATTAAATACGCAATTAAGAACCGATGTAGCACATCTGGTGCACGCTGTTACAAGATGGCCTTGTTTTAAGAAAGATAAGCCTAAAGTTAATGAATTATACAAACGCTGTGTAGGATTTATGACAAATATTCATGATTTACAAAAATTTTCTGAATTTTTAGTTGCAGTTTTTATAGTTTCTAAAAGCAAGAATAACAATGATCATTGTCAGAAGGCTTTAACATATATAATCGAAAGAATCCAAACGTATAAATTTGATACAACCGTAACAGAATCATTCGAAATTTTAGAGAAAAAAGAAATTATAGATATTTTTGTGGATATTGAAGAGTTAAATATAAATAAGAGTGAAAGACTGACTCGCAAATATGTAGACGAACTAAAAGCTAATTCTATAGATAATATATCTGAAAATAATAACTCTTGTGATTTTAATATTCAAAACAATGATTACTACTTACCTGATTTTGCTGAACGATTATCTGTTCTGTGTTCTGAATTCCCATGCTGGACTCAAGTGATGAATGCGTATTTTGATAATCCTCGAGATGTAGCGACTTCAGCACGAGCAGAATCGTATTTCAGTGATTTTAAATCCTCTAATGATCTCTCTCAAAGAGCAGATATAGTTCTAATAAATCATTGTCGACAAATAAACAGCGATATGATTCTAGCACGTGCTGCATTGAATAATTTATCACCAGATGAAATCTGTTCAAGTAAGAAACTTGTCAAAGATGACAATGAGTTTCTTTTTGCCACAGAGAGATGGAAAAATCAATATACGAAAACTGAGTTTGAAGAATTTTCTGATTTTCTTTGTGAAACTGTTGAGCAAGCTGAAAAAAGTATAATAAAAATGCTTAATGAAAAAAATTGCTTAGTTTCAAACGAACAAAATAATCAAGAAGAAATACCTTGCACTCAGATATCAATTAAATTAAATGATACAGGTTTCGATGATGATCTAGAAAAATTTTCTGAAAATATTAAGTTAACGTCCTCAGCAGTTATTGATACAAATTCACCTAAAAAAATAGATTTAATATTAGACCAGTCAATAAAGAATAATGAATTTAATGATTTCTATTCAAGTACCGATCATACCTATTATAGCTTAAAACCAGAAAAAGAATTACCCCAACAAATTTTTCAAGATCAAGAAGAAATATTAGATACTCAAAATTCAGAACAAATATTATTAAAAATAGAAAAGTGTGATTTGACAAATGATGTGAAAGATATGAATGTAAAAACTGATGTAAAACATTCAAATGTAAATATTGATATGAAAGATTCGAATGTAAAATCTTCCATAAATATTATTCAGAAGTCCGCCAAACCATTAACAGTGAAAGATGAACAGGTCTTACAAAATAGAAACAATTTTTCAAAAATTAAAAAGAACCGTGGAAAATATGTATCTGCTGAGCCTGGGTTAAATTTAGTTTTACAAAAGGGAAAGAAGACAAATAAAAGTAGAAAAATTATCCAAAATGGCAACAAACTTCAAGAAAAATCTGTGCGAGGAATCAAATATAGATTTAATAACACCTGTTCATTTGATGCTATAACTGAAATAGTAACGCACGCTTGCTATGAAATACAAACTTTTGAAGAATTTATGAAAAGTAATATAAATAATATATTAGAAATGCAAAATTTATGCTATGCCAGTACTGTTATTAATTATGCCATGTCATCAATTACTAATACATTATATACAAACCGTGCTTACATACTCCACTCGTTACAGCCACAAGTTAATACTTTTGAAATTGATTGCCAAGGTAATATAAATAACTTATTTTCTAGTTTGATGAAAGATTATGCTTCCATTGTAGAAATCGTATCATGTCAAACCTGTGGACAGAAAACAGAGCAGTCTAAATGTTTAATACCGATACCAAATATAAATATTATTACAAAATATAATTATACTACTATGCAAGAAAAATTAAATGAATATTTTACAGAAAAATATGTATTTTGTCAAAATTGTAATGGAAGCAACGCAATTCTCACAGCAACAGTAGGCTCTTATTTAGCAATAGATACTGAAGATTCTTATCAACTAGATATAACATCAACTTTAGATCAAGTACCAATCAGTATTAAAATCAAAGAAGATACCTTTGCTTTGTGTGGCGCAGCTAGATATGTTCCTTCAATCGTTGATAATGGGATGGGCCATTATATCGCTTATTGCCGAAAGGTGAATGGAACCTGGAATGAGAAAAATGATTTATTATCTTATACGAAATCTATTACAGACTTTCAAATAAGGCATTTACAAATGAAAATAAGTATGCTGTTTTATGTCAAATTTAACGATCATTCTTAATGTAATATAAAAGTGAAGAATAAATATGTTGAAATAATACAGCTATTTGATTTTTTTTAGAAAACTATACACACCTTTATATACACATTTAGAGCATGCTTACTTAAAAGCTAAAGCTACTCCAAATTTTTTTCGGAGAAATAAATGGTTTCTAACATTATGAACAATATATATTATTCATTACCTCTTTATAGGGAGTGCTTAATTGTATCTTGATCAAATAGTGTAATTTCTCATGTACAAAATTACAAAATGAATCCAAAATCACAGCTGCAATCAGAGTGACAGTATGAATCCAAAATGAAATCTATTAGGTTAGGTGAATCATCTTTGCTGTTTGGTTACTTCTTGAAATAGTTTGTTTTCTTTATTTTCCATTTTTTTTAAAAATCAAAAATAAGTTAATAATTCACTATGCTGGTAAAAATATTAAAATAATTTGTTATTAAATTAAATAGAAAACGTACAAAAATATAAATTAAAATCCTATGTTTACTTTACCAGTTAAATAGCTTGACTTTTATTGTCTGTAAAGATCATCTACACAATAAATTTTTTATTGAATTAACTTATCAAATTTAATTACACAAAATTAATTATTTTAAGTATTACAAAATTGCTCCGAAATCACAACTACAATTTGACTAAGACATAGAATGGAGCTAAGAGTTCACGTTAGGTTGGGTATTATAGTTGGCGCATTATATCACTCAATTCTTTAAACACAATATTTTAGCTTTTTTTAAAAGAAATAAAATTTTTTTAAAAATATTTAGCCTTGTCTCAATTTAAAATAGTAAGGGTTCAATTTTTAACATTAAAAGTATTTTTGTAAACGCGATATTTGTTGAGAAATAGGTACATACCTTTACAAGGTAGTGTATACAGCATATTATTTTTTTTTATTTATGGTATTTGCTGGCTGGGGCTGGGAGGTTTTACAAGGTGTATATCAGTAGATTATTTATTTATTTTTTATTAAATAATGGGGGGGGGGGGGTTTAATCAAAGCAAATAATTTTTTTGCAATGTGCAATTCTGTAATCTGCTTAATAACATTTACGCAAATCTTACATCTCCCCACTAACATTGTGTAAATGTATTGCAGAAAATTAGAAATAGCGTAAGTATTATTATTATGAAATTTTACAAATTCTATTTCTTGAACGTATGAATAAAATAGAAAAAAAAGGAAAAAAAATTTTCCCGGAGGTCGGGTTCGAACCCGGTGCATAAAAATATAAAGCAACGATCTCGAACACTTACCCAACATCAACGTCGATGTTATGTAATCGAAAGTTGCATATGTTCATCAAAGGGCGGAGGTAGCTTAATTTTTTAAATTTTTGTTTAAGCTTAAGCATAATTATTATTTGTAGACGATCCCAATGTTGAAGTTGTGAATATGGTTCAAGAAAATTCTTCATCGATTTGAATCTTTTCGCTCGGATCATAATTTAACCATATAACTAGCAGTTACTTAGATTTTGCAAGCGTAAATTAAAGATTCTATATCTCTGAGAAAAAAATGTAGTCATTACTGCACGCAGTCCATACATTTAGTAACGGATGTTAAAAGATAAAAGTTATAATTAAAAGATTTAATCGCGGAACAATACTGCAGTTGCGAAAACTATAAAATATCCTATATATCATAGCGTGTGACTGCTTATATTAGAAATTGATCCTTATTGATTTTAAACTCCAAAAGTAATTATAGACAGAAAGAAACAGATTTCAAACATTCAAATACGCCGCATTTTGAGTAGCTTGCGCATGCGCAACGCGGTGGTGCTGTACAGGTGATTCTTCAAAAGTTGTTTTTTAGCTTTTTTATGAAGCAGATGCATTTTTCATAAAATCGAGCGATGTCTCAATTAAAAATAGCGAGGGTTCAATTTTTTAGTAACATCAGAATTCCGGAAAATACTGCATTTTGCGAGATACACGTCTTTCCCGATAGCGTGTATGCGGTATAACTTTTATAATTTTTTATTAAAAAACTACAGGGGATCAATTAAAATAATTAGTTTTTTGGTGATGTGCCATTAAAAATACGTCGACTAGTATTTTTTTTATTTCATATATATGATTTTTGCGGGCTGGGGTAAGGGGGGTAAAATGAGCGATAGTCCGATACTCTCGTTGGAATGCGTAGGATGCGACTACGGTGCCGCTGAAAACGCGGCCAGAGAGATGCAAAATTGGAAATTCCCCGGTTCGCTTCTTCCCCCGTCGCCTCCGACGACAAGGAACATCGCGCGGCGAAACACGGTCAGGACTTGGAAAAAGAAGCTCTTCCCTGCGTGCACACCATCCCCGTCGTGTCTCGGAAGACTACGGGCACTGCTGAGAGAAGGAGACCGTGCTCGCTTATACGTAAGCGCGATATCGTCATAAATCAGCGCGGTATATATGGCTGACGACACTCTCGACGCTTTCTCGCGAGCCATCAAGCATCGTTCCCCCGTCGTGCGCGTACAGCCGCCCACTGTGCGTGACTCTTGCTTTCCTCGGCTTTACTCGCTCGCATTCTTTCAGGCTCGCTTCAAGCCAACACGCACTGCTACTCCTCGCTCCTCACCCTATGCCTATACTCCGACTTGCTCGTCACCGTGCGGGTTATTTTTTATGCCTGTGCTACTGCTGTTTGATTTCTTCGCCTCCCGCAGTTCTTTTCTGAAGTTTTTTTTTCTCTTATTGTTTCTGGCTTTCATACGAGTTAATTAATGCATCTGCTGGTGGTCCCCGTATAATTAGTGCTCGCTGCGTTTGGACGAATAATAAATGTGTCGGCTATTCTGAGTTCATTCAACGCTGCTGCATGATCAATGATGAATGCTGCTCGGGAATCATAAAACACATGTGTTAGATAAATGAGGTAAAGCAGAGGATTAATGTTTATAACAATGTGGATTTATTGTTCTCCTTCTATGTACAGCTATGCGTCGCACACACCTTGTGTATTCGGCGACGGCTCGTTCCCAAGAGAGCGATGTGCGAGACTCGTTTAGTCTCGACACCGCAAGTAGTCATGTGACTCACACTCATACGCGAGAGGGGATACTTGCATGTGTGCGTTCCCTCACACACTCGTTAACGCGCTCACTCATTCTAGCACGAACTATACTGTACATACAGTCAAATGTACTATATTCTCAATACCATGCTATAGTTGCTATGTTGTAGATATATGTACTTTCTTTAAAAATCTAACGTTGATGAAATAATTTTTTGGAATATGCTTTTTTTTATACACGTTGAGCGTGAAACTGGATATGAAAGTGGATGAGAATTTTTGCTTCCTCCTAGAGGAAGCTTTGTAATAGTAAAACTTTCGGTTTCGCTAAATCTTTATAGAAACATGTTTTGAGATGTTAGAAGTTCGAATTACGTGATTTTAGGAAATGTCTGTATGGATGTGTGTGTGTGTGTGTGTGTGTGTGTGTGTGTGTGTGTGTGTGTGTGTGTGTGTGTGTGGATGTATACCGTCATATTTCTGGAACTACTTCGTCAATATTAATCAAATTTAACATGCATATTTATTTTTGAATTCTGAATTCGGGAAAAACATTTTTTTTTTAATTTTTTTAATTATTTTTTTTTTTGGCGATTTTTTGATTTAAAAAAATTTTTTTTTCCTTTTTTTTCAATTATCCCGTTGTTACAAACAATTCAGCTAAAATGCATTTTAAAGATAATAAAATTAACTACTTTTCCCCGTTTGGTCCTCGGGATCGACCGCTCCGTTCGGCAGATAAAATGAAAAAGGTGATTTTTTTTTAAAAATTCATATCTCTGAAACTAAACATCATAACCTCACGAAAAAAATCATGTTGATGGGTCACATGTCAAACTATATTTCATTAAAATTTCAAGTGATTTGTCTACGTATTTTTTCAGTAATAAATCGAAAACTGAAAAAAATGAGTTTTTTTTGTGCCTCGATTACGGGCGTAAAAAAGCCTAATTGCACTTGAGATTTTGGGAAAAGGTAGATATTTTATTTGTCTTGGTTAAGTTCATTGCGCAGCTTTTAAACCCCTATGGTTCTCAAGATATCAAGGTTTGAATTTTTTTTTTTAAATTTTTTGATTTCTTATATCTTTAAAACAATGTAGTCAAATGCCTCAAAATTTTATGTGGTGATTCATCATAAACAAAGCTATCCGCTGTTAAAATTTTAAACGATTTTGTTGAGCAGTTCTCAAATAAAGAGCTAAAATGTAAAAACCGATTTTTTCAAAAATTTGGCTTTTTCTTCTAAGGGTGTGGTTGCACGTTTTAAAGTCCCTCCCTATGAATTTATGTTATACTGATATGTATATGTATGTATATATATATATATATATATATATATATATATATACCGATTTTTCTCAAAAATTTGGCTTCCTCTTATATGGATGTCTAGTGCTTCTACAACAAAATAATTAAACTTGGAAATATTTAAAATAGCATTCATACACTGTATTTTAAAACAATATTTTATTTATTGGAACAATAAATTTCGTTGGAGGAAGCTACGTGCCAATGAATTGGCAGCGGTTTATCATAGTATCTGCATGCAGTACTATGATAAAAATTCTCTGTTATGCTTCTTGTAAATTTTCTGTTATGTCATTTATTTTTAAAACTGTGCAGCTCACATTACAAGCTGTAAATTTTGTCTTAACAGATAATTACAAAATTTTATTTTTCATCTCCGTGTACGTTCTTATAAATTAAATTTGATTGACCAGTCACGTTCTCCTTAATTTTTTGTATGTGTGGAATGTTTTACGAATGTTCTTAGATCCTTTTCCTATATTGCCGTAGTCTTTTCTCATTTTTCTTCATCCAATATCTTTCTGACCTATTTTCTAGCAAGTTCATTCAATTTGTTGTGGTGTTTGAACGAATCTAACTGTATAAATCATATATTTTCATAGTATTCCTTGAAATTCTGCTAACAATTTAACTACCTATAATTATACGCGCAAAATATAGGTATCCTGCACTTTAATCCGCTATAATGATTTTTTTTTCCATCTTTCACAGCGCTATCCGCACGCAATCTTTCTCTAGGGGTTGTAAAAAAGCAACAGTAGAGGGAAAAGAAGAATACGATAATTCTCTTTTTCAAGAAAAAAAGAATATAGTAGTATAGTAGTATAGTAGAATACAGTAGGCGCTAGTGAATCATAGACTGTGGCACTGCGAACTTATTTGAATACCTAGCTAGTATCTTTTTATACAATTATTTTAACGAATTAAAATGATTTAATATTTATTTAATCAACGTTGTAAGGTATGATGAATTAGTTACAATTAACTTGCCAATAAGCAGACATTTAGTGTGTTTTTAAGGCGATGTATCGGGCTGATACAAATCTTACTCTCGTAAGCCTAGAAAGATAATGGCTAGGTGTAGAGCTTATGCGCAGGGATATCGAGAAGAGGAGGCTTGTTTGGGTGTGCACGTTATCTCAAGAAAAGGTCGATACATATAGGTACGTACTCTAAGCTCTTAATATCTGACAAACGTAAAGCAGTTTGGAAAAGTGCAAGAAGTCACGATATTCCCCACGGCCAAGGTTTTGACTCCTATAACTATCAGTAGTACGGGTCCGACTATGGTCAGACGTGCATTCTTCGACCTCATTAAAACAAGGTTTTACGTCAATTACGTGTAGCTTACTTGATAATATCGAGTGTGAACAACTAAACAATTATTTTTAAATAATTTAACTAGAATCGTCAAATTAATGGCGTCACTACCAAGTACACGTTTATTAAACAACGTTAAGTTGTATCCGTGTAAGTGCACGTAAGAAATGAAGACATACGTTCATTCGTAGACATCAAATTTGCGGAGGCAGCAAAGACACCTCGATATATCGGTCATACCTGTGCATCGCATAACTTTATTCGATTCTTGTATTTCGAGCGCGATTCAATATCTCGGTGGAGTATAGAGCATGGCAGCAGCAGTGGCAGCGATGGCGGTAGCCTTACATATTCCTCTCTATATACTCCCACGAGATGACATGTTTATCGGGAGACCAGCGCGCACGGATGTGAGCAAGAGACCTGGCTATGATGCTCGTGTTAGATTATCCTTATCGATCTTCTTCGCGGCCTTAGCTGATTTTTTTTATTTTGCCTCCCTTACTTCTTTTCCTCTGCATCGATAGGTTTTTACTAGGTAACACACAGTTTAACATTCAAAAGCCTTTTGCATGTGTTTCCAACTTTTTAGATAAGTAATATCTACGCGATTCATCACTTATTCTATGTTGTATTATAATTCATCGTTATGAAAATGTAAATTGCGCACAATAGAGTCCAGCACGCTTTTTGCGTCATCGATTTATACGATTCTTCTACCAAGAGTATCATAAAGTTTATTTTTAATTTTATATTTTAAATTTTAAATTAATAAATATTTTAAATATTTTCAGTGTGACCTGAATGTCTTCATCATATCTAAATTGAGATTAAAGTACAGTCTAAGATGAACCAATCAGAGACTTTTACTACCTTTTTATGATTTAACTTTATCAACCTTGTTCGTCTATTAATACGATAAAATTAGAGTCGGTCGAATGTCCAATTGGTCAATTTTGAATTTGAAAGGAAAAATCAAGCTTTGTTTCAGCGTTTTACTACTATTTCGAGTAATACAAGCTGATTGCCACTCTTTGAGATTACAGTCAGCGCTTAATTTTCCGATATCTTTCTGCTTTACATCCGCTCGTTCGTCCTCCGGAACGAAATGGTCGCACACATGGTCGATTGTGAGAGTGCAGATACATGTACGCTTTACGCGATATAGGACAGAGTGGACGCTTAATTCATACCGTAAAACCCTGGTCCTTCAATTAAGGGCGTATTTAGGATATAATGCCCTCGCTAATTACACAGATTGTTGCCGTACTAGATATTTTTAGCTAATATCGAACATTTCAAAGGAATACTTTAATGCATATATTGCATCTGCTTAATTCAAGCAGTTTTATTTCAAAAAGGGAGAAACGTGAACTGCACAGAGTATATAGCTCTTTAGTTTTTTGAAACCTCTTTTTCTATTATACAATTTTAGTTAATATTGTGCAATGGACAACAATGATTTCATCGTTCGTATTTAAGACTACTTTATTTCAAGATCACCTATTTTCTATCTGTAACCGATATCCGATATTGTTTATTAGGTTTAGTTTGATTCTCGTCGAGCTCTTGCCAAACTAATTAAAATAGAAAATCAAACTGCATTAAGAAGTTTCATGCACTAGTTTATTGAAACTTGAAGTTATTAAAGTTAGGTGATCCGAGGAACATTCTATATGTAGCAGTTGTTAGTTGTAAACTATTTTCTTCTTGTTTATCCATTAATTTTTGGGAAAAACTCGCTATATTGCGTAGTTAAGGTAATAATATTCTGAAAATCAGCTTTTGCACCGCGAATACATAAATAATTTCAAAAACACAGAACCTAGAAAAGTCTTTCAGAATAGAGTGAAAAGCAAGAGCTTAATACGGTTACTGGACGATTCGCCCTATAGCGAATTACATGATTCCCTATCCTACGGTGTCTTTCCTGCCAGTAAGCCTGTACGCAAAGGTGCGCGTGTCTGTGAGAGCAGAGAATCGTATCTGAAGACTATCGACTTTTCTCTATGTCCTCTCTTATTTTCTTTGCCGTTGCTAGCGGTGCGCTGCAGCCTCTTCTGCTTCTGCTTTCTCTCTCTCTCTCTCTCTCTCTCTCTCTCTCTCTCTCTCTCTCTCTCTCTCTCTCTCTCTCTCCCCCTCTCTCTCTTTCGACGATGGCCTCTTTGCGCCGCGAAAAAGAACTGAAAATGGCGTTTCCACAGGGAGACTTGCGGTGCACTCATAGCCGCCAGGATCAAATGCGATTTGCTTTGAACGCTGCAGTGGTACGCCGCTGCTACATTCGGTGCGATAGATTTTAGATCGAGATTTTGACAGGCTCAGAGGAATGTCTGGCGGACTCTCATTTCTCCGCGACAAATTGTGGCTAAGATTGAAATTTTTTGACTTTATGCAGTGAAGTTTGTCGTGAAATCACTTGAAAATACGTCAATTCTTATTACTATCTGACCTTTTTGACAATGTTACATGTTTGCACGTTTCTCGACGAAATCAGATATTTTATTTAAAGACTACGCACAAGCAGAAGAGAAATATCGAGCTCGAATTTCGATAACGATAAATAATCAGTATATATTTTTCATCATATATCGATGTCGGTCTTAATTGATTTACGCATCAAGCATGTCGTCCGTCCAGCGAATATTCGCTATTTTAATACACCAAGGACCGTATAGTAGTAAAATGAAAAACAAACGCTGCGGATATCCTGCAGCGGCACGACAGGTCAATGATGGAAACGAGACAAACATTTTTCGTCCTGTTAAACAGACGAGCAGATCGCTAACAAATTAAATTTACGTCGACCGGCGCTATATTGGCATGGCTGCAGCGCATGCCGTTATACGAGCGAATTGCTCAAAATCACAATTGGGAATTCGTTGCTTCTGCACGAGGAGTCACATGCATGCCAAATGTTTTTACAGTCGCAAAGCTCGCACCGACTGCCAAATGAAAAAGCTTTTTATAGCCACGCTTTATGCACCAGTTGAACGTTAATGACCATTTTAATTAAAAATCCTCAACTTATTGTGATCGTTTTTGAAATAATATTATGGAAACGAATGCTTGCGAGTCTGATCGTTGACACAAACCGTTTTTAAGGTTTTTTTTTAAGTGTATACATTCCCGTAAAAACTTTTCAATTCGTCAAACTTTTTTGTGCTTTTCAGAGAATTTTAATTGCGTAAGTATATTATATGCATTCCATAGTCCCCTTTATTACTTTTATAATTTACTGGACACGCATTGTTCATTGCAATGTAAACTTTGTTGGTTTCCAATTTGAAATTTTCAAGTTTCAAAAAACAATCGCAATGACTAAATAATAAAGTTTCAAGTGGATTGAAGTAAAATATTTCTACCTACACAAAAGCTCTTATACGGTCTTTCTTTATTTAATCCGGCTAAATTGCCGGAAGGGAAAAGAAAGTCGAGAAGAAGAGAACGTTACAAGGAAGACTAGGATCGCTTGACCTTTTGATTGTCGGATAGTAATGCTTCCTACCATCTGCGCCACACACACACACGCACATACACACACACACACATACACACACACACACACACAAGAAGAGCATCAGTGGCGTCAGACTGTGTTCGACGTGACCCTCTATAGATTCAATCTCTTACAAATGTGAAATACTTGAGAACACTGGTTACCCACTGTAGCAAATTAATTTCAACGCCGACGATCAAACCGAATGAGGCCAGTAATTTCATCAACTTTTCATCGCACGATCGTGTTGTCGCTCTCGAAATAGCATGTTTAATAATTTTCGATATGAAATTCGTCGTTTTATTGCGAAAATCGCGCTTGTTTACGAGCTTTCCCCCGCAATTTTCCCAGAAGCGAAACCGCTCAAAGCAAGCATTAATAATTCTCTCACGCCAGAACAGCATCACAGCGAAGCGGCTGGGAGTATTTGAAATAATTCGCAGTAATTCAAAACTCTCAGGGACACAAGAGAGAATAAAGCCGAAAAAGAGGGCAGCAGCTCTGTACTTATAATACGTATGCAAACACCTGTTACACGCACACAGCTCGCACGCAGGCAACAACTCTCGCGCCACGAGAGTAAACTCGGCGACACTTTTACGGGAACTTATATTCCGCTCCAGTGTCCCGGAAAACCTGGTCATTAAAATCATAAAAACGTCTGATCGCTGCAGAGAGAAGCTCGTCCCCTGCTCGCCGAACGAAAATCGAGGGAATTAAGCATCCCCCTCCAGCCTCATTCTCTTCAATATCGGGACATTAAACGCACGCGCCTCCTTCGCCTGAGCGGACGCGCGCTTGTGGTAGAGTGAGAGCGAGGGACGAGCCAAGAGAGAACTGCGAAATTTCGCGGCTCGTTGAAACCTTCCTCACGAAGTCGCATTATTCAAGCCTCGAAATCTCGCGAAATTTACATACACCGAGTGCCATAGAGCTGGACTCGGTGTGTGCGTGTGTGTGTGTGTGTGTGTGTGTGTGTGTGCCGAGTCGGCTTCCGAGCTCGTGATCGATTGCGCGTCGTTACGCTCCCGCGACAATCGAAGCGAGATTTGTGGATGTTAACGGCACGCGCGCTAGCCTGTCTCTATGCTTTGTGTGGTGTGTTTCGAGGGCTCTGTAAACGATATAGCTGGTACGTGGCCCAAGGTTGCGCGTTTTCCGCTTCCTTCAGCCGCTTTTTTCCGCTTTTTCTCGCTAGCTTTGTGTTTTCTTATCGGCTGCGGTGTGCGCTGTCATGCGGTTTACCGACTCATACATACCGCTCGACTGTATGTTTGTTTGCCTCGGCGCCGAGTTGCGGGGGAGTCGAGTTTTTTTTTTCACGCCGACGAGGGTGGCTGGCTCTAGACGACGGATAGCTGCGATTGCTCGAGTTTTCCGTAATCTGACTGAGGATCTATTTTTTGTTCTCTTCTGCGAGCTGGGCAAACTTGGATGCATATAGATATCGGTGATTGCATAATCTATACGAGGATGTGGGGAGAAATTTGAATACGGAAATTGATACTTTCTCAGATCGCGCGTGGAAACTTTCGAAGATGTGACCCTTGTATACGTAATTTTGTTTATCTCGAATTCGGTACGTGTGTTATACTGAGGTTTTCAAACTATTTTCAAAGTTCCTTTCTTTTAATAGCATAAGTCATTTGTATATAGCGTTGCTTATGAATTGCTTCACTAACAAAAATGCCCTTTGACTCTTTGAGGATCCATTAATTGGCAGAGGAAATCCTCTTGACTAAAGAATTTTCCACTATAAATTAGCGGATCCTCCTACATTTAGAGGACACTTCTGTTAGTGTTTTATTATACGCATTTGTCAACCTTTATTATAAAATAATAAAACGTTTTTCAATTGATAAATGAATTAGCCTAAAACACTTTGTAACACTGTAAATCATGCGATTTGGTCTTATAATTCATAGTAAAAAATTTGGCCATACAAACGAAGAGGACAAAGAAGTGACCCCTAAGTAGTGCATCACACCAACATAGTTTTTAATGATAAAGATACGACTCCACCCAACACGCGTTCTTCTCGCTTATGGAATCAATTTTAAATCCCTGCGGAGCGGCCGGCTTATATAAAGTCGCAAAAGTCGCCTATATCGGGGGCGACTTTTCACCTCGCTTTTCACACTCGTAAAAGCAACTAACTCCCACGCTTAGAGCGAGAGCGGCTGCAGAGAGTGAATTGTTGACCGCTTATTCCCGCAGTAAAACCTCGGCCAAAGGGGAGCAGCGCCTCTCGAGGATCGCAGCTCGCGATAAACTCAATACTTCCGAGCGTATTCGAGAAAACTTTCTCCCCTCATGCGCAGCCGCTGAAAGAAGCATTCGCCGCGACTCTACTGCGCGTTCTCTTTTCCGCTATGGCCGAACAATGCCGCTCGAAAGAAGGAAGCCATTCCCATCGCGCGCGCGGCGACAACAACGCGGTCAACTATTAGGGATTCCATTAAAGTTGAAAGTTAAGATATCGCGATCTCGAGCTTAATCGGAAAAAGGGATGCGATATATAAGCGCGCGAAAAGAGAGAGAGAGAGAGAGAGGGAGAGAGAGAGCAAACTTTCGCTTTCGAAGCCTTACTATACGTGTCTATTCATATTGTGTATAGATATGTGCACGTGTATCAACGACGTGTGCTGAGACCTGGGGCAGGGAAAAAGTGATTGATGTAATTAATTCTTGTGTGTAAAAAAAAAAAAGTGAGAAAGTGAGGAGAGGAAGGGAAATTTCTCATGGAATGTCCCCGTCATTTTGCCGCGTTTTCAATCAATGACAGTCGCACTTTTCGTCTCTTTTTCGTATAAATGGCCTTGAGAGATGAAAGAGAGAGCTAGAGGGGTGGGAGAAGAGAACGCGCGGAGAAGAGTAAGCGAAAGAGAGAGGATGAAAAATGTAGCGGAGAGAAAAGAGGGAGAGATCCGCCGATGCACAGGCAGTCAAAAGGACTTTTGAGAAGTAGAAGAGACGCGGTAAGAGGATTCTTTATAGTAAGCTTATTTCTTATACACGCGGCTCGCGAGAATGTATGCGAGAAGATGCCTTGGCTGACAACCTAATGCAGATTGGCAATTAATAATTTCCTCCTCCTTCGAATTGGATTTCTGAAGGATGATGCATTAACGTTGCAAAGAGAAGAATCTCTTTGCTTATACTCTGAAGAAGAACGAAAATGTAAATCTGGGGTTATCGAGCCGCTTGTGTGAGAAAAAGAACCTCATTACCCCAGAGCTCGCAAGGAGCAAAGTTTATATGAGAAAATCGCGAGAGGGATCTCGTAAAAACGCGAAATATCATTACGGAATTCTGCAGCAGCCATTCCGAGAGTGTAATTATATTTCTAATTTGGCGTGAATACCAATTGCGGATCCAGCGCTGTGCGCGCGCGCGTGCGAGAGGGAGAGAGAACGAAAGCGGAAGATGTACGACGCGCGTACTTCATATCTGTTTTATTAAAACGAGAAAAGCTAAAAAAAAAGTGTTGAGCTGGTTAATTAAATTTACATCTGGCGCGGGCTGCTGCAAGACAAAAGCCCTGGCGCAAAAGTATGCCCTTTCATAATTTAGATTGATGCAACGGCTGCGTACTTTTTTTTACGCACGAATAAGAACCATTAGCGCGCGGAGCCGGAATGTGGCTTTTCGCGTGGTATACGGAAAATGAGGTCGAAGGGGCTGAACAAGCTCAGACTATGGCCGGCTTACTCGTGGGAATATGGAGAATGCTATAACCGGCTTTTCCGCTTATTCCTTTTATTTTCGTATACGCGCGAGCATCTGCAATGTGTTGCACGCAATACGTAGAGTATTTTTTTTCAGATTACACTCGCGGTAATTAAACATTTCGCTGAGCTTTAAATACCTATAGCAGTGTTGCGAACTTTAATCGTATAAAACGTGCGTTTTAATGAATTCGTCGTTTTTTTCGTTATTGTATGGAGAAACTTGATTTATCGCCACCTGATTACATTTTACGTGATATATTTGTAAAATTACGCCAGAAATCACGATTCAGGATAGAAATTACCTACCATCCGCGCAATAATGAGGAATTACGTAGCTTAGATCTTGACCAATTCAACTGGGGTGTCGGACGATGAATAGCAAAGAATGGTGTCGCTCGTTCCATTTTCTTTGGTGGTAACGCTGCTGCAGCGCGTGCTCGTGTACCTAGGGACGTACGATCAAGTGCCACCATTCGTCAAGTCGTAGGCGACTGTTAGTTGATATCGAGGACATGCGTCTCCCCTTGCTCTCTCTCCCCGTTTCACATAGTTGCGCCTTCACCTTTTCCTTCTACGGGTGAAGCGAACATAAAGCATTCCCACGGAAAATTCTTCATCCCCGTATGTACACACGCAACCCAGAGTTTTCTGACTTTTCAAGGTCACTTGAAATAAGATCGATTTAACTGCTCCTGTCGTATCAAAGATAATATTGCGCATGGCAAAAGTATTTATAGGTTCATAATCGTCGAATGCAAGTTATCACTTTGAAATAAATTATATTTATTGATTTTGAAGAATAATGAGAGACTCGATAGTGCAATCTTATTATGCAGGTAGGAAACGATGAAAACAGCAATGATCGCGATATTGAAATCCTTTGAACATTTCATTTCAGATTAATTAAAATAAGTTTAATTAAACATCTATTCCAATATTGAAATTATCAAATTTAAATGGCTTGCACATATGAGAGACGCTTGAATCATCTGAATAATTGACGATTTTGAAATTTACCATCTGCTTGTTAATGGAAATGGAAATTAAATCCAATGGTATAGTGCTCTTCAATATTAAGCTCTGATAATTATCTTCTCTTATTGATAAAATGTTCATTATGCTGATAATTATCCTTTTTATCCAATTGCATCGCAATAATTAAATGCTTTTATTTAATGCAAATCTGTGATAATAATGAAATTTTCCTTTTTTTGTTCTAGGTAAGTGAGGCTAGGCACTTTATAAAATTGCAAGGTATAGTATAATGCACAGCAAACTCGCACATATCCGTATGATTCATCTCAAAGTAAATAAACTAATGCTTGCTAACCCTCGAGTAAAATGTGTGTGTTACAGAAGTAAACTCAGCGCCAACCCTCATCTTTAAATTTTCCCTTTCAATTTCTCCCCTCACAATATAAGCACTCAAAGTGCCTCACCCTCGTCATTCCCACTGAAAAACTGTCTACCAGTGGAGAAAAAAAAGAACGAGAATGAGAATGAGAGACAGAGAATTTCGGTTTCGGTGTCGAGGCACTTTTATTCATTCCCCAAATATCCGTCTTCGACTGATTGTGCGTAGGAGGCGTGGTTCGCTTGGCTGGGTAATATCTCCGATAACGAGCAGCACGTCCCCCCCTCCCTCCTCTGCATAGGCATTGTTTATATCCGAGCCTCATTTGTCCCTGCTATTTCTGGAAGCCTAACGTCGTGAAAATACCCAGTCTTGCTTCGCAGTATTTTATCATCCTACATTTCTTATTTCGAACACGTAAACAAAATAGTTACTTTGTACAAGAGTGCGCTCTGCTGCGTGTAGCGTAATACCACAAGTTCTACTGCACCCGTATACATGTACTATGCATTAGTTGCGCAACAAGTGTGGTTACATCTGTAACAAGCTTTTGGTTACAAATGAAGAGGATTAAAAGGCGTTGCGCTGCAAGCTCAGCTTTTTGGTCCAAGAAAATTGCTGCAGAGTCGAATACCGGCGTACAACAGACTGGAGCCTAGAAATTTGCGACGGATAGTTTACACACTACTTTTATGTCGGGAATGCATCCCTCATGTGCGCCCCTTGTCTGAGAAGATGCGACTCGTAGCTCGCTGAAAACGCATCATACAAGTTCCCCAGGCAGTGGGATGCCTGGTCGGGTCAAGTTAGTCCTACAATTAGGTTAGGTCCGAGGCGAATGGAGCTTCTGCTACTGCACAGCCGCTGGCACAGCTTGGCCTCTTACGCGCAAGGGATTCAACACACTGCTTTTGTGGATAAACGAAGCGAGAGGCAAGAGGTAGAGACAAACTCGAGTGTAGAGAGGGAGAGGAGAAGTTGAGGCGGAAGCATAAGAGAGAGAGAGAGAGAGAGAGAAAGCGAGAGCGAGAGAGAAGTTTAGAGGAAGTAAAAGAGGAAATTTTAGGTCAGGGGGGGCAGCGCTACAGGATGGATGCAGAGATAGATAAAAAATCGAGGGCTGGATACGTATCGAGGGTAGGCGAGCGTAGATGGAATTAAACTTTCTTTTTCAAGCTAATATTTTATTTGCGACGTCACTTGAATTCTTGTTGTAATATAACATATAGAGAGTAGTGTTTTTTTTTATCGTGGAGCACTTGTTTGCATGCCACGATGAAAATTCAATTCACGGCGTGCAAGTAGAATAAACCGAGCTTAGCCAGCCCAACGGATTTATTCTCCTACACTGATAATTTTGTATTTTTAATAGTTTATACCCACGATTAAAGTTTTCGTTTCAGCTGATACTCGCGATACTAGTATCAGCAAAGTATGATGGCATTCCAATCATGACATTCATGTTCTTCAAGAGACAAAAGCAGTGGATGCGTAAATTACACTCGTTTGCGCCCTCCTATATAAGTAAAACTTTTAAGATCCAAAGCACGAGAGAGATAGCCCAGGACAACAAAGGAAGACGGAAGCAGGCCGACGTATAAAAGGACGAACTCAGCTCCTTCCGGAAAGTAAAAGAAAAAAAGCATCAGGCCGCGTCGTTATGGCTGAGCAAGGAAGACAGAGAGAAGAGCTAGCACATCCAGCAACCAAGAAAGAGAAGTGAAACACAAGAAGCTTTCGCCTCAGCCCCTCTCTCGACCCATACCAAGAAATCAGCCACTTCTGACGCGCTTCTTACTGTTATCGGCTGCACACTCTCCCGCCCCCCCCCCCCCATATCTCTCTCAGTCTTTCGCTCGAGGCGAGATGTATTTACGTGCTTATTACTGTGACTGGGCAGAGTATTGCTCGCGATCACTGCCTAAGACAGTAATGGAGTGAGCATGAAGCGTCCCGGAATATGTGCTGCTGCACAGGCACGCCCGGGCCACGTTCTTTTCTCTTTATCCTCGGTACCTTTTCTTTTGCTAGGTGAACTTCGGCAACGTAACAAGAGCAGGAGCGAGGAGACAAGATACAATGCAGTGCGAATCGAATTTGGCGGCTCTAAGTGAGTTGCTGCAACTCATCGTAGTACTCAGTACTTGCTGTTCGCAGCGTGATATCTCGCGTGCGCGCGCTCGCTCCTGGTTATGCATCTTGGCTTGTGTACGTGTGTGAGTAAGTATGTGCACGCGATGCGCCCACTGTGCGTGGCGGTGTGTGTGTGGTGGTGTGTTGTGTGTGCTGTCAGGCTGTGTGTTTAGCTTTCTCTCTATCAGCCGTTCGCTAATGATGTATGGAGTATTGGAAAGCAAAAAAAAACTGGTGAGTGGAAGAGGAGGTGCTCTTATAACGAGTATCGAAGTATCGAAGGGCGCACTGTGTTGATAGAATTTTGGTGTGTGATGCTGGCGTTAGTGTGATGATGCTGTGTAGACGAGAACAATTTTTAATAACACTGCTTTTAATTCGCGTTAGCCGATTATTCTACGAGAGGAATATTGAGGTACTCGCCGTTTACCGAACCCAGAAGCCGTAGGGATGTTGAAATGAATTGGAATAGCTTTTTTGGCCCGACGACGGCTTAGCACTCTTGCTGGCATCTCAGGCTGGATGATGAAATTTACAATAATGGAAGGGGGCAATGGGCGTGTATAATTTAGGTTATATTATACCTCTGTCCTGGGCGTGGGATAATTATATATTGGCACAGATTGCGCAGCGTGTTTGGGATTACAGTGCAGCGCGTATAAGCGAGAAATACAGCTGGAAACAACGTAATCAGCTGCTCTCACGCGATATTTTGCCGCGACGCAGTATATTGCAAAACGCTGCCCAGTACAATTAGGCTAGAAATAAGTTTTTCGTATCTAGTGCATTCAACGAATTGTTAATTTTGGAACGTTTTCAGAGTCCTCTATAACACTTCTATCTAACGCGCAAAATAAAGCTGCACATTACTGCAAACTTCGCTAATCGCATATGGTAAGGTCTACTCCTAGGCAAACTTCTCGACGCGGTGTTGGCGTCGACGCTTTCAGTATATGCGGGACCTTCGTGTATAACAACATATACCGCTGCACGGCGCTCGAAATAAAACGGGTGTAAAGAGAAACGACGTGCAGAAATACGTCGTAAACTGGCGGTGGGAACGATCGCATGTGCGCTGGCAGAAGGATCTACTCCTATCGGCTTTAATTGAAAGTGAGTCGGCGATTGATGCTTCAACTCTATGATGCCCCACACTTTCCGCACGATACGAGCTATTACTGTAGCCAGAGCGGACTCTCCGATTGTATATTTTCGCACAGCCTTGGGTATGTAAACGTCTACAGGCCAGATCTTACTTTGCCGAAATTATCGCAGCGAACCGCTGCGCGTTATAACAGGTGCAATTGTGCGGACGCGTACACGGGCGTGTAATTTGAACAGATCTTTGCGCAAAGCTCGTATGAGACTCCTGGGATCTGCACAAGGTGAGCTTTTGTCGAACAGAGCTTTGATATGATATTAACGAGCACCCAGCCAGCTCGCTCTAAGGTTGTGTGTTGTTGCGCATGTGTGTATATAGGACCAAGGCCGTGAAAAGGATGCGTTGTCGAAAATGTGCTGTGTGGTGTGTGTCGTGTGTGTGTGTGTGTGTGTGTGTGTGTGTGTGTGTGTGTGTGGATGAATAAGCATAGTTGCGCGCCTACAACGAGACGGTCGAAAGAGAGATTTCGCCTTTGTTTGATCATCGTGGGATGGTGATTTATTTATGGAAGGTTCGACGAACTGTAGAAGAGTTGCGCGAGCTCGGTGTAGCGGATGCCCGATATGTCCGGCTCCCGACATTCTCTCTGTGTGCTTCTATTGATTGGTGACAAAGGAGACTGTGATGAATGCACGCGGCTGATGGGTAATTACGGGACATTTGTTAACGGCGCGCGTCTGAGAGAAACTTTGTTCGCATTGCTGAATGAAAAAATTCGTGTACGAGAGGCAAATGTTAACTTATAGATTTATTCTATTTTGAATTACCATTGTTAACAATGTCAAACAAATCGACGTTTTTTTTTTAATATTTGGTTCACTTTGGAAATAGTTTCTAGCTGCACTAATCATATTGTGCTTTTGATACTTTTTCGCCAAAAAAAAATAAATAAATAAATAAATTTAATTGACTTGCAAATTTCATTTCCGAGAATATTGATGTTCGCCAAATGACGGGAAATGCTTGTAAAGAGCAGGCTTAAGTAAGTTAACATTTTATGCTTTGCGTTTTCTGCTGATTAATGCAATTTATTACGTTATTTACAATATTCTGAAAGGCGCACATGTAAACGAATTTAATACTTCCAATTACCGCTATGCAACTACTAATATCCCAAGCTTTTATCACTATAGGTATACGAAAGCACAAGTATACTTATCGGAAATTTCCCGTGGGTACGAATGAGTTATTGCGCAGTATTGACAGTAAGCATATCAATTACTCATAAATTTACTTACAATCGAGACTCCTTCTGGGATGCCGTTATTCAAAATTTACACGTCCGTTAAGGTTTTTCTAAATAAAACATATTTACGATACAATTATTAGAATATAAAATTTAAGATTTTATTTCGTAGGATCTGTGTTAGTCAGCAATAAGGAACGAAAAGTTTATTTTTATATTTTAACCAGAGCTGCATACATGCATATTCAAACCGTATCGTTTCTACTCATATTTACGCGCAAACATACGTGGATTATTTTTTATGCTACAGAATTCTACATGGTTTTATGACTAAATTCTCCGCAACCAGTCTGGTATTTCTTACTTCCATGCCATATGCAGATTCCAATTGGAGGGAAAGCAGGGGTTAACACGAAAGAGAGGAATAAAGAAAGAGAGAAAGAAATTGCATGCATATTGCTCCCATATAGGAATACATAAAGAAATCAGGATGAAAGAAAATTCGAAACAAATCATAAGAAAAAGAAAATGTTGTAAATAATTTTACAATATAAAAGCTAAAGTGCATTGTAATATTTAGAGGCTGAATTCCAGCAGCATTAAATTTCATAAATACATTATACAAGAGGCAAAAGCATATATGAATCGCAGACTATTTGGCAATAAACATCGCGTTTCAAATATATAACACTATACTTTTAATGATGCAAGAAGTGTCTTATTCCCTAATCCAAATATAGTGGGAATCTTCGAAAATTTTTATAGACTCCATCCCCCCCTCGTATAGTTATTTTGCCGCTCAAGCTTGGCCCTGTAATCGCTCCCTGGTGCATTAATCTTAATGAAAGCACAATCTACTGTAATTCGCCCTAGCCCGAAAATAAACGCTTAGGCTATATAATTTCCTAGAAGCCTCTCCTGTGTGTTACTGCTTCCAGCGGGGAAGAGCAAGTTAGGAGCAGGCTTGTGCGCGCGGCGATGTAGCCGAAAGAAATAGAGAGAACACAGAATAGGAATGTGGCGGCGACGATAGGAGCCGAAAGAATGAGACACATATGCATTGCTCGAGAAAGTGTTTAGCAGTGTATTTTGTAAGCCCATGCAGTCGTTTGTACAGTTGAAAAGATATTCGCTGAAAATTCTACTTTTGAATTCGAGTGGTGCTCAAACTTTGTATGCTGTTCATTATTTATATCAAACGACTAGCATCATTTTTTGTTCTCAAGTCAAAGCAACGATATCCCAGAGAAAATCGCTGCATCGAATAATCCAGACGAAAATAAAGCTGGAAAGCGCTTGCAAACTTTATTCCAGCGCGTGAGCCGAAAAGTCGACACTGCATCTACCTGAGCCAGCAGCGATGCGGACGACCATTAACGATGGATAATCCTGAGAGGAAAGGCGGAGATTGACGAGGAGTAGAGCTTCTATCTAACGTAATTGCTTTGCTGAAAGTCTCAGCGCCCGAGAACATGCAGGTACACGGCCGCACGTATGCGCGCATGTCATCCCTAATGCACACACTCGTCGATGCTTTGCGCCGACAGTAGGTATACGCGCTGGCTTGTACTTACAAACCGACGCAGACGTCAGAGGAGTAATGAACAGCAGCTGGTATAAAGTATGTGCTTTTAAAATCGTGTGCGAGTACGTTTATTATTTTTCCTACTTACATGCGCAAAGTTCGATTTTGCGAACGCATATGCGTGTGCAAAGTGTCACTTTCCCACACGCTGAGATGAGCGTGCGGGAATGTAGCTGAGCGTGCGGGAATGGAGTTGAGCGTGCGGGAATGTAAAACGAGTGTGCGTGCATGCGCACACTAGTTTGACTTCCCTACGCTCAGCTACTTCCCCGCACGCTCGGCTGCTTTCACCCATGCTCTTCTTAGCGTCTGGGATAGTGATACTTTTCACGCGTATGCGTCTGCAAAATTGAACATTGGGCACATCAGTAGGAAAAGTAGTATACGATACTCGTGCGCGCGTAGGTCATCCCGCACTCGCTTCGCTCGTGCGGGAACGACCTACTTTGCGCACTCGTATCGTAATGTACTATTTTCTCAATTTATTAAAATATGAAACTTATAATTTGCGAGTCAACAGGACAGTGTAACACAGATGATAGCACTAGCCGCTCTTTTTCTACTGTTACAAACTCTCTACCTCGTGAAACAAAATTAAATCGTAGCTCTTGCGTGTTTATCTCTCCTACACAGGTCGCAGCTACGCGCTAGCTTGCACGAATTTACTTTTCTGCGAAGGGCTCTTTGGGCGTATGGCGTTGCAGCGCAAGCGTATACGTAGTGGTGAGAGGAAGGTAAAGACCAGAAAGGACGATAAAAGTTGCTGAGAGCGGAAATCATCATCTAAGTGAAATATATCAAGCCTACAGTGAATGTTATGAAAATAAATGCAGTCAATCGTCAATACGTATCAAAAAGAGTTTCGCAACTCTCGACCTATATTTTCATTTGTTTGAAAGAACAAAAACAGCCATTCAACATTTTAACAGAAAAGGTTTCAGCTCTGATTCAAGTCGCGGGAATCAAAGCACACAACTACCTTTGCTTCAGCCCAATTTTCCCCGGCCAGCGTAGAAAGAGATCGAGAAAAGAGAGCAAGAGAAATTACAAGAGAAGAAGCGGGACAGCTTGCAAGAAAGAGAGACATCAAGCTGTACACAGTAATACTGCAGGCGATAGGATGAAGGGGATAAAGGAGCAGAGGAAAGTGTACACCCACGTGGCACTGCAGCAGCAGTAGCAACGCGGTACTGAGACGTGATATGAAAGGACGAAGACGGGAGGGTAAAATTCTGTTTTCACCGTACGGTAGGAGAAACTGCAAGTACAGCACAGCTCGTAGCCGCAGCAGCAGTGGCTTCTATCAGCAGCAGCTGCCTCAAACGTTGCCTCATTTTCCTGCTTTGAACTGGCTCACTCCTCCCTTTCACGCACACTTTTTCTCTTCCCCTTCTATATATTATGCGCACTTCCACACTCTTCGTTAGTTTCTCTATCCACTCGAGCCAAGCGATGCTCGCTGCTCTGTTTGTTATGCCGCTCTTTCTTTCATTCTCTTCCCACGCGCCATTCTCGACATTTCTTTTTTGTTGATGGCGTTTCCCGCTCCCGTTTCTTTGTCTCGCAAAAACTTATACAAATTTCCCGGATCCCTCGTACATTGTCTACGTGAAAATAATAAAGTATGCCTGGTGCAAACATTTTGAGATATGACTGTTTTGGTAGAGCTACATCAAGTAATATCTGACTCTGTCTCTCGTAAAAAATATCTCGCTGGAATTCTTGAATTACAGCAGCAGTGCCGTTTTATACAAGTATACCATCTTCTTATAAAAATCAGTCGATCCATTAATCATCATGATAGGCTCTAAACTATGAGTTTTTTTTTTTTTATTGTTGTACAGAAGAGAGAGATGAGAATTACTTGATTGGCAGGGGTGACAAACGAAAAGTAAAAGAACACTAATTACTTCAAAATAAACTGGAAAAAGGTGTTGGATGCCTTCGAGCTTTATTAAGCGTAACGTGTGTAAAACATAGTGACGTTAATTATCATTACGGTAAAAAATTGTCGAGTAAAGTCCGTTAGCGTAAAGATTAGCTCTATCCTCAAATTATATTAGCTCGGTACTTCTTATGAAATTGGTTCTTTCTGCAATATCCATAAAAATCATCCTTTCTAAATTCCACTTTTCCAGTGATAAGTATGAAACTTTTGAACAGTCGCTTACTTACTTAACTGGGAAAGAAAGCACGCACTCGTATACGACTTATGGTGAGATTCCACTATTTGAAATTTGGCGAGCTAATAAAGAATGCGATGTTCTTACTATACATTTCTAGTAAGCCATATGACTTACCTTCGATTTTCTTCCGCTATATGTAATTAATGATTTGTATTTCTCCAGTCTTGCAATATTTCACAGTCCAAAGCTTTTGTCTCTTTTATCTTGTTCATTTCTCTTCGAAGCTTCTATCCTCCTTCCTTCTAAACAGTTTCACACGCAAAATCTTGAACTTGCAATGTTACAATTTAGAATTCTATACCAAGTCTGACTTGTACATACTTTACGCAAGGCTCGCACAAAAACGAGAGAAAACTTTTTCAAAGAATCGATTTATAATGCTCCATCAAGTAAGCCGAACTTTATTTGGTCGCTGTACGTGCACTGAAAAAAGCTACATATGCGACAGTGACCTGCAGTTTTACAAAAGAACCGTCGTATATGTAGCCGAGCGCGAAGACAATATCTTTTGCATTTATCGTGTACCAATGTTGCAAGCCGTAAACTTCGACCCGCACTGGCCTTTTCCAGAGTATGCAGAGTTTTCCTACTTGCTAGTGGAAAGTAGAATCGACTTCTTTTTATCGGCATGATAAAAGAGAGAGAGAGAGAGAGAGAGAGAGAGAGAGAGAGAGAGAGAGAGAGAGAGAGAGAGAGAGAGAGAGNAGAGAGAGAGAGAAGGAGGGAGAGGAAAGTTTTTCTTCCTCAGCCTCCATACCGATCAACCGTTCGATTGAACTTTATGTTGTTTAACTTTCTTTGTTGCGTACCAGGCCGCAACGGCTTTTAAAGCACTTTCTACATTATTTTTTTAACGTCCTTTAACTAAAGTGTTATACAGCTCACACTTTAATTATATCTGTGTGGTTATTTTTTTATTTACTTTTAATGCAGTTTGATGCAATGGTGTTTTATGGAGCTTGCAAGTGAGTATAGCTATACAGTTCTTTGCTTGAAATTAAAAGTTAAGCTATTTCAAATGGGCGATTTTCATTCAAATAATTAGAGTCTGAACTTTGAAGATAGATGATCAAACTTTATTTGTATTCTGAACTTTTATTGTTACTGTTTGCATTGTTTTATTTGCCTACTTTTATCAATATGAATCTATTTTTTTTTATTAATGTAATCTAACAATTTTGACATTCGACACTACTCGAGTCAAGTCATTATGCAGTTTGTAGACATAAAAGGTTCTACATATATATAATATAAACACAGAGTAATAATATACGTATACGGCTGTGTACTCTAGAGGCCTTTTAAACATATCTAGATTGTAAATCGTAATAAACTAATTCAAGTTATCCTCATGATAGCGTAGTCTACTACGGATAATTTATTGTTCTAAATTCAATGCTGTTTCATGATTTTCCGATACTAGACTATTAATTATATATTGGTAATGTACTGTTTGAATTTATTATGCTAAACGAAATCAAGCTAATGCCAACAGAAATCATGGGGCTGCATTATAATATACACATAGAGTAAGTGCGAAATCAATTACATGTAAACTTAATTTACAGTAATCGTATACAATAACATTCCACCAGTTATTTTACTAGTATGAATGACAAAACAATATGGCTTTGAAAAAACTTAGTAATTTCATCAAAAGAGCTAAGTTATTTCACAAAAAATTTAAACAAAATAAAATTCTGCTAACATACATTTAAAATCCCACAGCAAAGTAAACCAGTTCTAAAGTTCGATGCGACATCATGTCCGACTGCAATTTAGAGACTTTCTTTAATCACAGCTTCGATAGTCTTTTCTGATCATAGTTTATTCTTTAGCGACTATTCTCTTGCTTTAAACTTTTAACAACTCACAGATAGGGAAAAGTTTCTGCGAACGACTTTTCTGATCGGACCAAAAACTTTATCACAAATGTAACTTTTGGGTATAAAAGGCGAGTTTAATCTTTGTTTCTCAAACAATTAGGTTTCGAAGAAAACTTTTTGCCTTATTATTGCAGTTTTGTAATGAAGAAGCAACATATACAATGTCACAGACGCACACGTCTGCAACGCGAGCTGCGAGACGAGTCAGCGATAAGAGCTGGCCGAGCTGCACTTCGATGCATGCATGTGCATGTATCGTAGGCGGTAGCTCAGTGGTAGAGATCCAGGCGTCGCAATCTCGGGGTCCCGGGTTCGATCCTACCCACCGTCTACTCTTTTTCGCTTTCCGACTCGTCTCCTCTCCGTCCGTTACACTTGGCATCCCTTGGTGCGGTAGATTGCCGGTTTAGAGCCCGGCTAAATAGATCTACTGAGTGTCCGAATCCCACAGATTCCTACATTACCCTCCAACAACTCCTCTGATCAGCTTGCCCTCAGTATCAGAATTAAAAAGGCCCGCCTCTGGTCGACACACGCAGTATGTGCGATCAAGCGTACTGGCATCTGATCTGTGCGGTTAAGTGCAGACTGCAGCCTAGTGTCTATGCTACACGCAAGAGGCATACGCAGTACCTGCCGATCGGTAAGGAAGTTCACGAGCCGAGGTCGGCTCGTCTCAAAGGGGGGTGGTGTCACAGACGCACACGTCTGCAACGCGAGCTGCGAGACGAGTCAGCGATAAGAGCTGGCCGAGCTGCACTTCGATGCATGCATGTGCATGTATCGTAGGCGGTAGCTCAGTGGTAGAGATCCAGGCGTCGCAATCTCGGGGTCCCGGGTTCGATCCTACCCACCGTCTACTCTTTTTCGCTTTCCGACTCGTCTCCTCTCCGTCCGTTACAACAAATTTACCGATGCCCTGACTGAGTGCGAGTGTGCGGAAGTAGCCATGAAACAAAACAGATTTGTACTTCTAGTCTCCGCTTAGCGGCGATAGGTGGTGTATAGGCACTTTTCTATTTTCCTCATAACGATTTGTGCACAGAATAATATATAAATATTGCTAAAAACTCAGTACATTTTAAATATACCTGCATCAAAAATGCATAAATTTAGTCTCATATATATAGCAAAAATCTTCAAAAATGTCGTATTTGATGAACGATTCTTCATCTAAAAAGGATTTGATTCATTCATACAAATTTAATAAACCTGGAGAAATGGCACTTTGCCATTTTGTTTTGACTTCTGGTAGAGATTGGCTAGTCGATCTTTGTCGCAAGAAAGCGGTGCCAAGTGTTGAAATCTTTAAATAAAGATGTGTAACATGATGAAACCTATATATCTTGATACGTGCATAATGTTCGTTTGAAATTAGGAAAAATGAAAATAGTATGACCTTTTGGCATCGAACAGTAGTAGGTCAAATGTTTATACCAGTATTTATTAGTACTGTTTTGTCCTTCATACAGATACAAACCTCATTAAAACTTTGCGACAAATTTAAGAATTTGCTCAGGTAGACGTTTGTGTCACAGAGAATCGTGTGTTAATATCTTTAGAGAAAATCCACTTTTGCACATACCTACACTTCAACTAACACTTAAATAATTTTACTCGACAACATTCAAAATTCAACCGCCTTTACGATTAATTTCTCGATTTTCCAACCAAAGCCAATAAACTTCAATTCTGCAGAGCACTTCTCAACAAAAAGATGAAAAACAGCCATCGACTTTTCCCGTTCATACTTCGGAACTTTCGATTCGCACCAGTACATATATATAGCCCCAGCTAAAAAGCAGAGCCCGTGAATTGTTCAAGGACCATTAACCAGCTTCCATCCGCGGTAAATATTCCCTCGCATATGGCCCTCCCTTCTCTCTCTCTCTCTCTCTCTCTCTCTCTCTCTCTCTCTCTCACCCTCCTCCGGCCACCCCTTCATCTCGGCAGCCCAGTCACGAGTCGTGATTTATCTTCCAACGAGTATAGATGAAAAAGCAATATATATATAAAATCTCACGCGTCTATACACTCGGCGCAGCACCGCGTAGGATCAATCGGGTGGTTAATATTCGCGAGTACAAAAACACGCGCGCTCGCGTATGCGTCGAGAAATTTATTTTTATGCCCGTCAGCGGTTCGTTGCCAGCGCGGCCGTGCGCTTCGCCGATAATCAAAAAGCCGGGTGAGAAACGATCTTGGATTGTGCGCAGCTCGTAAAGCTGCACCGAACGTATAATATACGCGCACACTCACACACCTGACGCAAGTGCAAAAATTGCCTGAGCTCACGGAAAATGTAAAATATTTCGCGATTGGTTATTATGCTTCATTTTTGTTGAAGAATAATCTCGATGCTTGCGCTAACATTTATACTTTAATGCGCATACGTCAGCGAATGGGGACGACGTTATCGATACCTATTCATAAATAATTCTGCGATCCCCGTTGCACTTACAACACCAGTTTATGTCGTTCGAACGAGAGCTTTTCAAATACATTTTTCAGCAAACCTTACATTTGGTGTCAGAGAGAATCAACGCAAATATTTCTCTGTACGCTCGAAAGAAGTTTGTAAAAGTTTGTCGAAGCTGCGAAAGTCAATATATTTCATTCGATGAAATATGAATGAGCGCAAAAGCAATGATCGTAGTTATCTTCATTTAATCTGGAACTCCAGAACGGAATTTCTCATTTGCCGTCGTAATATTGAAAAATCGACTCATTCCCCTCTTTTGTGCTCCGCACTTTTCTTCTCTCCGGAAACTCAAGGAGAGAAGTCTAGAGCAGCCAACTTTTAATAAGCAAAGAAAGAAAAATTGATAGCGCTCTCGAAGTAAAAGGAAGGGCGTCTCTTCTCACTTTCTAGCAAAGCCACCTCTCACACGTATTGAGAAACTGCAGCGTGTAACTAGCATACATATAGGCATCGCGAAATGATCATGAACATAAGGGTCAAAGGAGAGAGCGAGAAACGGCTAGGGATAATGACGATAGCTAAACCGGCAAAGCGAAAGATCGCGCTCGAGCGAATCGTCCGCCAAAGGTTTAACTCTGATGAATCGTCGAAGCGCACACGGCGACTCGCTTCTTCTTCTTCTTCTTCTTTGAGTCTGATGCAGCCCTTTGTGAGCGACGACAGTCGTTAATGTTGCCGGGAGCTTGAAAGGAAGCAACTGATGGATAATTAGACATTTACTATTTGTTTTGTTCCCTTGAGCGATGCGCTGCTCACTTTCTGCTCTCCGCTGAATCGCTTGAAAGATCTTTATTGCGCGAATCGTCGCGCTTGACTCGTATTTGCGCTTCTTCACATTATTCTGCGAACTAGGGCGTGGTAAGTACGCAGAGTTGCTATGCTAATAATTATCCTTCTGTAGTATAGCGTGTTTTTTTTAGGTGGGTATATTTTTTCTGGCAAAAAAAAAAATTGAAGAGACATGTACGATTAAAGCGACGAAGCAATAAATTATTTCCTAATTAAGACGAAAAAAATAGAACAGTTTTCGAACCTATAATTTAATTTCATTATTTAATGAAACGTTATCGAAAGACTATTAGCGGTTAGCGATTAGTTCTTAGCCAACATTATCAGCAATTCAATATTTATAATTTAAAAATTAAACTCTCATTCGGCATTCCACTTCGCCATTTCCCGAACATATGGAATGCAATGCAAGCAACAACACGTTCGTGCTGATACACGAATTCAATCCCGCGAAATGTGACATTACTCATTTTATACCGTCCGCAATCTCACTAACAGCCTATTAACCTGTCCCATTCGCGCTATCCATTCAACCGCAAAATTTTCAGCGAAAATAAATGGCATTATAATATACACAGCTCGCGTTGATAACGTCCTATGGAGCTTCCCCTATTAATTCCAGCGATATCAGCCACAGGACTTTTGAAACTCTATACTACGGGTATTCAAATAACTATGTGTGCAGGCCGCACAAAATCACCAGCCCGCGTACTTCAACAAAGTGGCTATACGTAGATTCTGTATTATGCATGGTATGCCCGAGCATATACCCATGGCACACTCTCTGAAAGCCGAGAAATGAAATAGTTTTTTTTTCTTTATGCGCGCGCACGCGCGTGTCCAGTGTTGAGGGGTGTGGTTGAGCGCAGACTCGAATTGACCCAGCAGAGAGAGAAGCCGTCGAGTGTGCGAAATAGGTTTGATACCCTCAGGGTAGAGATCTTTTTGCACTATTTTGCCCGTTGTCTTGGTCGACCTTTTGGCCTCTTCATCCACCGCATCGAGATCGATCCTCAGCATCGCACTAATTTCCGCTTGCTATGTAGAAGAAAAAGTCGTGTATACGCGAAATACCGATGGTTGATGATTTTACGCTTCTATATCGCTTGCATTTTAATACTTTATCAATTTACGTTATCCTGTATACTCGTCAATTAGTCTCGCGTGCATAAAAGGCGTGATTTTGCAATTATTCGGAGTGCGAACGTTTTTTAATAATACAGCATCGCGTACATTCGCGGCGATCATATTATTGAAGCGACTGTTTTTATTCGAAAAATGCCACGCGCACATGCATCAAGTATTGTTTGTTATAAAAACTTCGGGTGCAATATATCGAGAGAAAAGTCGTCGCCTGCGCGTTTCGGAAAGTCATAAAAAATGAATAAACCTTTTGATAAAGCTTTCAAAATATACATCAGTTTTAATAATAATTTATTGTTCTCATATTTTACACTCCCGATGTTTCATTTAGGTTGAAATTATTTATCCACGCGCAAGCATAGCAGAAATTATGAATGCTTTTCCAAAATGTGCGCGTAAATATTTTTATGCGTGCAGCGCGTAATATAATGTGTCAACCTATATATTAAAATGTAATCGAATGTATATTTTACGCAATATATTGTATATAACGCGAGGCCGTACATTTTCGGTAGAATAATTATTCCCCTCGTAAAAGTCATGCTTAACGCTTCTACTGGAAAATACGTCCCCCTACTTTAATTTGATCATCAGAAACACATTGAAACGCGCCGATAAAACACAAAACGTAATCTCCCGAAAAAAGAAGTAGGTATAGTGTCCAATTATGGCAATCAACGAATTCACCGGATAACGAACATTCGCATCTGACTCTCCTCCTATGCTCCCCCTCCCCCCCCTCCTCGTCCGACAGCTGGACATTATCGAGAAAATACGACAGCAGCAGCAGCAGCAGCAGCAGAAGCGGCAGCGGTAAAGGTGGCGAAAGCTTTTCGCCTAATACGTATTACGCGGCCGGAACGCGCGCATACACATACACCGACGCAGAGACCGGACGGCGAGGGTAAAAGCGTCGCTAACGAAGCGAAACAACTGCTTAGAGAAGCAATTGCAAGAGTCCGTGCTGATGCTCTCTCTCTCTCTCTCTCTCTCTCTCTCTCTCTCTCTCTCTCTCTCTCTCTCCTGGCTTTATAAATTATGTATTTCCGCGTGTGGATTTTTCGTGAATTCGATTAGCGCGTTTAATTCAGTCTCCCGGCAGAGCGGTGGCGTATAAAAGTACATAGAGAGAAAAGGAAGGAGGAGGATGTATATGCTTCCGTGTCATTTTGCGCGTGCGCACCGCGGAAGCTTTTAGCGGTTAACGAACGGACACAGCCCCGCGCGCTATTCGATCCATAACGATACGTAAATCCCCGGCGCGAGTGTCCTCGTGCACTCGCACCCTCGAGCCCGCTTAGCCTTCAGAAAAACGCGCGAGAGAGAGTCGAGCCAGCAGCGCTCGTCCAAATAAGGAAAGAACAGCAAGCGAGAGAGAGAGAGAGATGAGAGAGAGAAAGAGAGAGAGGGAGCTACTCATTTTCCTCGTTTCTTTTTTTTTTTCCTCTTTTGTGCATCGCGCAGCTTCCTTCGGGCTCCCTTGCTTCAGCTCCCATGCAATTTCCGTTTTATTTGTTTGGTTAGCTCTCTCGCTCTTGGTAATCGCGTTGGTCTCTCTTCGAATGTTTTTTTTCTCTTTTTCGGTTGTGTCCGCTTTTCGGATAATAGTGACACTCGCGCTCTCGACTGTGTGTGTGTGTGTGTGTGTGCGTGCGTTTTCTTGCTGTGCCTTGTGTTCGGCTGGACTGGTTTTAATTCCGTTGATTATATTATGAATTCCTGATGGATTACGCGGCGCGATCCAACGCTATCGCGTTCTTTCTCGCGCCCTCGTTCATTCGGGATTACGCGCGCTCGGTTGTTTGGTAAATTCATGAACATTCCTATATGTGCACAGTGCAAGTCAATTTGGGAAAGGCTAGCTGTTTTTGTTTTGTTCGCAGCTCTTTGTACCCGCGGATGTAATATGCATTGCTCTCTATATTTATGGCGCGATCAATTATTTCGAGCTTTTTTTTCTGAACTGCAGCTGACGTCAGTGTTGCTCGACAGTGTTAGGTTGAAGGTTCCGAATTTTTATTTTAAACTGGGCACACAGAAACCTCGTGAAAAGCTTTTAAAATATATAAAGCTTTTGTTTCGGGGTTTATACTAGTGTACGCTCTTATCTCTTGACGGTTCAAAATTTGCTTTTTCAAGGCTTACGTCAACGAAATATTCTCATTTAAGATAAGGCTTTCCCAACAAAAGCTCGCACACGTACTATAGTAGTGAGCGATAATCTAAACTGCCAACGACGTGCAGAAGTGTGTAATGTGTGTATGTTTCCGTAAGCTGGCATATAATGAAGAATAATTATTTAAAAAAAAACATTTCAGGTGTAATCATATGTGTCATTATTACTCTGTTTATTCCACTTTTATTAACACAAGATTATTCGTGTTCTCTCTCGATGTCTCCCCAATTTCCGCGTAAAACAAGCCTGCAACTTTCCATGCCAAATTCTCCAATAAACGGTTTCCATCAACCTCATAGCGCACTCCGTGCTGTATATCCAACGGAAAAATCGCTGGCATCGACGTCTTCGAAACAAACGTAAAACACCGGATCGACCTACTGTAACGCCACAACGTTAAAAAAAAAGACTCGAAAAATCCGAACTGCAGCCATACAAAACAAACACGCGTAATTCCTACCTCCGCATTCACCCATACTCTCTAAATCTGAAATAGTGTAAATTTTCTAAATCAGTGAAAATACACTGTTTTTGCAGTTATTAACTATTTTAAACAGTTTCACCATTATAACTGTAAAAACAGTGTATTTTCACTGATTTAGAAAATTTTCACAATTTCAGATTTAGAGAGTACACTGCACGCCGAGCAGTGCATCGATACACACACTTCGGAACCATCGACAGAGAATCGATATATGGGAATTTGGTATCTCGCGCACGATGCGGCGACATGGGCATCGAGATGACCTTATCGCACGCGGGACACGTTGACTCTTTTGTAATCTGATTTCTTCCGGGCGCAACGCGCCGCGTCAGCTGAAGAGGAATCCACGCGCCTGGAAAGTGGATAGCCTTGCTCGCACTCTCCCACTCTCCCGCCCTCTTTTTTTTCTCTTCTATCAAGTTCCTTTTGACGAGCAGCTTTTTGTTGCGTCCTCCCTTTACCCGCCTTGACTTTTTTCAGTTTTTTTCCTCGAAGTGGGGGATTTGTTGGGCTGCTGCCTTCTGACTATCTCCAAATTGCCTTCTGTACGTTTCATTTAACTTGGGAAGAATGTGTGATTATAATAGGTGTACCTACTATGCTTTTAGTATGTGCAATTCTTGGCTGTTTAACATTTTGGTTTTTTCTAGAGGAAATGAAGAGTAACTCATAGCATGAACGGCTGAAGTAGCAAACCTAATAAACCAGTTTTGGCATAATTGGCCGGCCACTATATGTAGATTCTGCGCGTAGATTTAGGTGAAGACAACAATAAATTGTCTTCGCGCCACCTATCTTTGCTAGCCAAAGACAAGAGAGTCGGACAGTTTAAGCGATGAGGGAAAGGCCAATCCAAAACTGAGTAGAAATCTTTGCAGGTTCAAAATTTTTCATTTTAGTCGTTATCAGCTATTAATTAATTATAAAACAAACATCTTCAATAACGCTATGTTTGCACGAAAACGACGAGGGTATCACACGAAATCGTCTCAATCTGCTTGTTCCCCTGCTATCAGTCCTGCCTAATTGAGGTTCTCGTCTCCATCGGTTTTTTTTATCAGCCTTGTCATCGTAGCCAAGACTGCAGCTGACGTACTTATCTGACCCTCTATGGACAGATTCTTGTGAAGCTGGAAGTTGCTTCACTGTTAGATTCAACGGTATGCGATACAAGGGTGTGCTAGAAGAAGGGATGCTCAGAAGCGAGATCTAATCAGACGAGATAGCGGTAATGTCTTTACCACAATCACAAAAAGATAGATCCGGCGGCGAGTCAGAGATTTTTGTCGAATCGTCAGCGAGAAAAAAATAGGCTAAACGATCGTTTGCTATGACCCTCATATTTATGTAATAATAGCTTCGACACATAAAAAATCAATAACGCACGTTGGCGGATATCGTCAAATTAATAAAAGATTGTTGATTACCGGATACGAAGATATAACTATAAACACACAACTTTTAACGTGTAGCATGAAAATTGATAATTAAACAGGTTTCATATGAGTAAAATAATAGAAATTATTTTAAATATAGTAAAAGCTATATATATAGCTTTTACTATATGGTTATTTAATTATTTGCCGCAGATCACGCTGTAATAAAATAAAGCTTTCAAGAGGTGTCGAAACACACAGAGAGTATTGCATTGAAAGCGCCAACTGGATTTGCAATCGCCTCTATTGTTTTTCTCCGACAGCGCTGGAAATAGCATACTGACCTATTATCCAACGTTTCGTGGTTTCACCCATTCAACACGAAAAGCCGTGTCCTATTCATTTTCTCGACGCGCCGTAAATTTGTTCACCTGTTGATAGAAATTCTGTGATGAATGGCTCGAAAAAGGGGGCTACTCGCTCGCGTAACTCGTCACTTCAGCTCTGCCAGGCTATTATTAAGTCCTAATTTCACATTAATTGAGCTTTTTTCACAGCGAAGATTCTGCAATGAAAGGGTATGTGTAATTTCTATTAATATAAATTCTCTCGAACGAGTTTTTACAGAGCAGTTTGGCGAAATAGTTCGTAAAGTCGGCTGAAATTCCAACAACGAACACTAAATTAATTTTGAATGATAAAAAAACCCGGGCTTTTTCAATATTTTTCTCACAAATGACTTCACTAGCGCGTTGAGTTCCTTCCTAAATTCAGCTAGATTAATCGTCTGAAATAACGACTCGCCGTGAGCAATAAAAAAATAACGCGAGGATATAAATGTGCCCAGTTCTAACGAAGGTAGGAGGAAGGAGAGAGAGAGAGAGCGCGCAGCTTGTCGGTAAAGGAAAAGTAACGCGCTCACTCCGAGAAACGTAAGGGGTCGATAGCGCAGCAACGAATTTTTCTTCCCTCTCTCGACTTTCTTTATTTCTCTCGAGCGTACCAAGGCGTGAAAGAGCTGAGTTCATCTCCTCCCGAGCTGCTGGCCTCACGTTCGTTTTTTCGCCGGCGGTCTTTTTTCCTATCCCTGGAAAGCCAAAATTTTAATGGCACACGCCGCCACACCACCGCTCGGTCTCGCACCTCGAGGAGCCATTAGCGAGTTCTGCGCCGCAGCCAAAACGAACGTTGCACATGTCCGAGTTTTCTTAGCTGTAAAAATAGAGAAGGCAAGACAAAGGGTGGTGCGAAGAGGAACGTGAGGCAGAGAAAGAAAGTGTTGGCGGTGGTCTTTAATTTAGGCCAGCTGTAAGTTCTCGTTGCCGACACTTAATCCTTCGGATGTTCTTTACATCGAGAGAGCTGAGAAAAAAAGCTGAATGAACGGATAAGCTGGGTTAGTCCAACAATTCAGAAAATTAGAGACGTTGATACACTTGAGCCGCACGGGCAAAAATAGAGCTATAAATTTCGCAGCTGGACACTTTTGGATGCATGCATGAACCGGCATTAAATCAAGGGGAATGTGTATGGTGAAGAGATTCCTAGCGTGTGAACCACGTTTGTAGGAATCCATTTATTATCGAATATCACACCGTATTATTACTATATTCTATATGTTTATATACAAGTGATAAATTATACGGATAAGAGCTGCAGAGAAACAGAGATATAATTGCTCGTATTAATATACTTGAAAGGGTATTGTTCCGCAGACGATGAAACTGGGAAGACTGACAAAAACCGATACGAGGAGCGATCACAGAAACACTCTCACTCGTCGCTGCCGCATTGTTCGCTCCAGGCAGAGTGGTGAGTGTCGATTACACTTGGGCGTATACATAGGAAACATCGATAACAACGTGCGGAAATTGTTCGTGATCGAGGACTCAATGCGGTGCAAAAGGCTGCGAGTTCTGCGCTAGATTCTTTTTATTGAACGTCGAGATAAAAAAGAGTTCGATATATCTGTACAGGTTTGAATTATTTATTGTGTGATGATTGTGCATTGAACTTTTAAAAGAGAAGAAAAGTTTTCAAACAACCAAAAATACAGTACCTATATTGAGACGGAGGAAGAAAGAAGCAAATAAAAGGCATTTCTGAGTTGTGCCGTCCAAGGGTCAAGCCCAGGGACGTGGAGAAAGGTGTGCGGGAATGAGCGAAAAGGCAGAGTTGTGTTCTAATCTCTCACGTTTATTCAACGTAGCAGAGAGAGAGAGAGAGAGAGAGAGAGAGAGAGAGAGAGAGAGAGAGAGAGAGAGAGGTGTGTGTGTCGTATCAATGCGCGAGCTTGTCGCTTCTTGACCACTTCTACCGGACTGACTCCTCCCGTAGACTGCCTTGCGGACTGCCCGCTCTCGGGCTATAAGCCCCGCGACGACTCATTGTTCGCGATAAGAAGGGCATCAGGTAGCATCCGCTCGAGTCGGCGAGCTCGCGATGCACTTCGGCTGTTGCCATGCTGTCGAACTATGCACACATACGCACGCTAGTGTGCGTACGTAACAAATGTAAAAGTATTCGAAATGCAGAAAATTATAAATTTTACGCATGAATAAAGCTTTCCATTGTCATGAATAACGTAATTAAATTCATGAGACCATATTATTATTCTGTATCATTTTACATATACGCTCGCTTTTACGTTTTTTTACTTTTGATTTAATTTACAATACATTTCTGTTGAGACTTTAACGTGCTCGGACCATGCATGCTTGAGGAGAAATAATGTGTACACAGGATTTCACAATAAATCACTATTTATTGATAACACCTCAAGCTAATCATCTATTGATGATACAACGTAGTCGAGCTATTATATGAGAATATAATTTGTATAACAAATCGCACAGCGACGTCGGCGGTTACCGTCTCGCGGCATAGAGAGGGGAGAGTTGAGTCGCGTAAGTAGCTCTGCGTTGGGCCTGCCGTCTCTAGCAAACAGACATCTGCTCGCTCATATCCAACAATTTCAAAATCTCACATTATTCACGAGAAAATCAAAATCAAACTCATCCCAACAAATTTCAACGGGAACTTGTACAATTCGAACAACGACTATAACTCGTACTTTGAAATCGAATTAGGCAGAAAGTGCAGCGAATTTCAATCGAGTTTCAAAATTCGCTGTACACTCTTTCTCTCGAGTGCTGACAACGCAGGTCAGTCGCGACAGCAGCCGCAGCAGCAGCTGAGCGCGCTATAACTCGGCCCGCGCGCATAATTATGTTAAACAAGTTCTCACGCATCGACAGTCGTATAGATGAGGGTTTGACGCTACAACATAGCTCGAGCTACAGCCGCGCGCGACGCGACTGTCAGTCACGCGGTGTTTGCCGAAATATTTAGTTGTCGATGTAGGACCGCCGCCGCCGTCGAGCTGCTCCGAATATTACGGCTGCAGCAGGGGATGTAATTGCCGGACCGTGCCGCCGCATTACTGCACCGCGCGCGATAACTGATGGATCAGCCGATGCCGATGTATGTGCGCGCGGCTGTGTATAGGGCTCACCTCTCGCGCTGGTCTTTTGATACGCTGCCGTGGAGTAATCTACGCTATATCGGTGAATCAACATTGCGGGACATATATAATTTCGGCTCAAGTGGGTGTACGCGAGAGAGAATGTCTGATGTGTGAATTATACTCCGTCGAATTAGGGGCTTAAATGAAAGAGAAGATGAGTACTGGTTAAAATAGGATTTCTATATGTGTGGCCTGTATAGTTATGACGAGAAAATGTAGCTGGTATAAGGGCGCAGTTTATTATCTTCCCCATTGAAATGCGGTGACTTTAAAGCCGTATGCACAAGCCGTGGAAACGAGGGGATGTTCCGCAATTTTTCGGTCGATTGAATTTTCGGTTTTGAGCTGACGGTTTCCTGAGGATGGAGAAGCCTACGTATATATACTGATTTTAATGGTTGAACCCATAACCATCCCCAGATTTATGGGGATCGTAATTGAACTTAAATATGCTTCTGGGTCAGAAGGTATATGAATAAGTGTTGCATATATCTTCGATTTGTTGCAGCGCTATGAAAACTGTATAATCAAATGATTCAGCATCATTACGACCTACTGTCGTGCTTACAATACTGGTGTAAAACTCTTGTATCCACAAACGCGTCTCGTCAAACAGAGAATAAAATATCTACTTTCCGCGCAACGGATCATTTTTTAACTGTCGACCAACTTATCATTAAAATATATTTTGCGTAAAAAACTACTCTTTATTATTTATTTAGGGCTATGAAGAAAATTAACTCGTTCATTTTATTTATAAAACTCGGATGAAATGTTAACAGTTTACTTCACTTATTTATTTATCGTAATATTCTTTCTATCTTGACTTCTTTGAAAGCGGATGAACGAATAAACACAACAGTTTCAGAAGCGATTGCACAGAAAGATAAGAACATTGTAAATAAAAAAAAAATTAAGAATTCCTTTCGCTACAAAAGTCTAAGAGACTTCTTTGAAAGCGTATGCAGGTATTGGAAGGTCTTATACGGTGGGTAAACACGCGAGACGTAGGAACGTCGCGACTCAATTCCGACGAGATTGTCGTCCTGTTTAGCTGAGATGCTCGAAGCTGCCAGCGACATCAACACACATAGATATGGACGAGTACCTACCTACGTCACGAGAAAAATCACGGTATATCTATATACACGTAGCAAATTGAAACCCGCATGACGTACACGCTTGCTGATAATTAGAGGCTTCTATTTATTAAGCTAGCTTTTCGTGAGGTTTATTTAGTTTCAAATCCAGCTGAATTAGAATGATTTTTAAAAGTATTTTTTTATTCAATTTCGCACAGCGTTTGAAGATAATACAAAGTGTTTATTTGAAAAATAAGTGGAACATTGGGTGTATAGTGTAAATATACGAAGAATAATATTTGCGACAATTTTAAAAACGATGATCTGAAATGAATATAAGATGTACCCTGAATATATACATAAAGTAAATTTAATTGAAGGTATAAGCTTGCAGTCAACAGAAGGATAACTAGATTGTAATTGGATAGATATGAGATGAAAATTAAACATAATTTCAACTAACGTTACATTATTTTCCCTCAATGCTTGTGAAGGCCGGCGCAATCGCTTTCTACTTATACGTCTCACACTAAAATTATATTAATGGCTCCCAGAGCTCTTCAAAATTTCATTTGCTGAGTCAATATTGTCAGTGTGATAATTTCTAATTAGAGACTCGTGATATTTTTTAAACAGTTACCATCATTAGCGCTTGCTCATTTAATCTAACTATTTATACTGCAATTAAAGATGAAAATAAAGATAAGGAAAGCATTTTGAGATAGCGGTGATTACGATTATATCGTAGATTACTAAACAACTCGAAGCGTCTATTTTGATTCGCATACCATATTATGAATATTATCAAAGAAATTGCCACATCGTTAAATTAAAACGACTCCGTCACCATATTAAAAATTCGATACAAGATATCCCAGCCTATTTATTAAACATTTTGAATGGCTGGATATTGTTATTCCTCTCCATATTTCAAAACATATAGTTTTTGGGAAAACAAAGGTGGGAGGATAACCCAGGAATCCTGGGTTATCCTCCCACCTTTGTTTTCCCAAAAACTATATATTTTGAATGGCTGTTACGATTTGTCACGTAGCATCAGTAAGGTATTTTTGAACGATATTCGCGCGAATCGTCGAATCATGTTACTGCCGGAAGTGATCGTGGAAGCATAAATTTTTCTATGAAAAGAACCGATGTAGCCGCGGAAAGCTTATACCTATAAAAAGCTCTTTCGCATTCACATCACGTTCGTGATAAGGCGGAAAAGATGCATATTCATACGTAAGCTGTAATTTTTGCCATTCCCCATCGTTTCAACCGATGCGGATGCAAACTTAAGAGAAAAACTCGCTCTATTTAATATTTGTAGAAAAAATTTGAATAAAAGCTGTTCGACGCGGAAGAAATACGTAGAGATTTTAAATCAAAGCTTCCACCATCATCTACGCATTTTCGAACAGTGTATATAATTCATCATCCATCAGACACGTCTTCGAAATTTTTCTCCCTTCCAAACAAGAGCGAGAGTATAAGAGATACGATCCGTTCGCGTCGTCCTCGAAATTCTCTCGAATCATCAGAGCCGACCGCAAAATACATCACCTCTTACCGCACATTATATAAAAAACCACCAAACTCTTCCGCACTCGATTTCTCAATAGATCCGCTCACTTTGCGCGTATACCTGCGGGCCAAAGCACATCAGCCCGAGTATAGAAAAAAAAAAAATGCCGAGAGACAGAAAGCGCGTTGGAAGGGAGTAAAGCATACGTGACGGATTTCCATCGGTGTGTCACGCGTGGATTGATCAAACTTGCTCGTTTTTCATTGTGAGCCAGGACGCGCGTATCTGGGTTACGTATTTGGTTGTCACTGAATTGCCATCGCTCCTCTCTCTCTCTCTCTCTCTCTCTCTCTCTTACTCCCGGGGTGCGGCTACAATAGTAACAAATCGCAGCTTGGGATTTTTACGAGGGGCGGAAGGGAAAAGCATAGAAATTTATCGCGGAGACTCTCGCTTGCGCGCAAGCGGTTGATCTATCACTCTTCCAGTTCCCGCGCTATATTTAATTAAAATCATGCTATCTTCTCTGATGCTTCTATTATAGTTTGATGTTGTGTATGTATAACAAGATGATGATTTTTTTCGCCTTTTTGTCCTTTACATTTTATCAAGCGCGCTTTCAAGAAGGATGCTCTAGTTATAAATCGCGAGCGCGCTTTAAAATTAAAAGTGCCTCTGCGCGAGACAGTATCGAGACATAAAATTCCCTGTTTTTGATTTACAGTATAGTGTATAGCTTTTGCAATTCATGTTTATAAATGCCGGGCAATTCACGCGTTCCGTTTACATTTTACCTCGAACGACCGTATGGCAACACATATATGGTGGTGACTGGGCTTTTATTCACTAACCGCACGCGTGATATTCCATCGAAAACAAAAAACATAGTTCGCGTGTACGCAGATTTATATCGTCAAAATACACGTTTCGCAATAACCACGAGATACTTTCCATCAGGGTAGAATTGTCCGTTATAGCTCTACTTTCGCGCAGCTAGCGCACGCGCCAGAAAACTCGAAGCCGTAAAAATTTCCCAACTCCTCGAGGGCAGGCTTAATTCACTTGACTCGAACGTGATGACTTACAAAGAGAGAGAAAGCTCTCTTCGCGCCAGCGTATCCTCTCGGTCGCGCGCGACAAAGTTCGACTCGACTTTTCAGTGTAAACGCAAGGGAGAAACGACAAAGGAGAGAGCTTGGCTCTTATTTCGAAAGGGTCTCCGCGGGCAGAGCGAATCGCCGGCGCCTCGAGCTTCTCCTTTAGCTCTCTCTCGTGCTGCTGTAATAAGATGAGAAGCGAGGGAGCTAAGGGCCGTGGAGAATCCGCATGCCTGTTAGAGACGTTATTGCGCCAATTTGCAAGAATCCAAGTGTCTTCCTCTCCCTCTCGCACTCCATAAAGCTAATCTTTTTCTTGCTTCTTCTATGCACTAGACTGCGTGTATAGCAGTCAGCTCTATACTGCACTCACGCCCTCGATACTCGTTCTCACTGCGAGTGTAATGTGCATTATAGGAAGATTTAACCTTCTAGCGCTGAAATTTGCTCTGATACTTCACCAGCTGAATAATGTTGTTTACTTGAGCTAAGCATCGAAATCTCGCAGTACCTCGCGCATAAATTCAAGCGAAGCTATACGCACTTAGTTGCATAAATGAATCGAGGAGGCGGCAGCGACAATACGCCGTTGAAAATAAAGGCAAACGGAGGAAACAAAGAAGGATTACACAGCAAGTAGCTCCGCCGGCAGCAATCAGTCTCGCGCAGACACGAGTGTGCCGAAATGAGAGAGAGTGTCGCAAAGCATATCATAACGTCAAACTTAGAAAGCGATACTTTTTCTACACGACTAACTAATATATGTACTGCGATACAGGCGCTGCCGCGTCGGAACAGTACATTCTTGAGACACTTCCGGGGCGGACTGAATTGAAGATAGACTGTATAATATATCCAGATTAAGCCTCTCGAGGAAGGGAGCGAGGAAGAAACGCCAAGAAAATGAAGAGTCTCGACAGAGAAGTGCCTTGCGTCGCTGCTAAGAGGGAGCTCTTGTGCAACCCTCCGTGCTCACGGTCTTTTTTCCTCGAATGATATAATCGGACGCGAAGAGTCAAGGTCCCTTGGCACACACCGAGTGCCTCTCTTCGTTTTTTTTCTTTTTTCTTCTTAAGGAGGTTCATCTGGTACGTCACTAGTCAAAAAGAGGATAATTTTTATAAATTCTTATTTTCTTTTGATACAAGAAACATAATTTATTTAGGACTTATGAAAAGCTAATTTATAACAAAGAATGATTTTAGATAAAGATATCGAACTCATGTGACAACAAAATTTAATACAGACGACACTTGACTCCGTTTTTGAGGTTAAGTGCACATTTTTTTTATTAGATCAATTAATTAGTATGCATAGAGGTACCCATCAATCGTTTTCAAAAGCAATTTGAATTCATCAAATATTAGTTTTCTCTTACAAAAATTTGCAACAGAAACTGTTTGTTAATTCAATAATTATTAGCAAATTAAAACGAGGAAAATGTGATTCTCCATAAGACTCCATGTAAAAATGGAAAAAATACTTTTATTAATATCTCGTCTTAAGGGTATCCAAATAACTCAATATTTTGCATAAGCTTTTTATTTAGATATATCTACGTTTGTGAATTTTTTCCCCCAAATCTGTTTGTTATTTTTAAATTAGATTAACCTCCTTAATAGCTCGTTTTTCGGAGAAATTGCGTGAAGACGAAGTGGCGCGAATCGATCGAGGGCGGGATGAATGCGTTGTCGGTAACTCGAGAAAATTTAGGTGAAGCTATTTTTTTCAGTTTCACACTGCGTGCGAGAACCAAGTGAATGAAGCGAATGGTTTTCAGCGGAAAGGACGACTATCAAACTTTTTTTTGGGGCATCAAAAATGCTGTAATTTATTGCGATGACAGCACTGCCGTGTTATATATGCAAGCGTTTAATGCAAGTTTTATAATTTTTTTTTATCGCGCCGTTAAAAATGTTTAACGGCAAAGAATTATGGGAAAGCTTAATTATCGCATTTTTTTTTAAAAAGTCGTGCATGAAACAACGTATTCCGCACGTAAACAGAATTCAATTTCGCGGTCACATTCATCGTAAATCATCCGATACATAACAAGTATATAAACACTTGCAACCTTGATGTAATTCAGTTGGTCGACGGAAAGTATATTTTCAACTCAAGTTAGGAACGAAGGTATATTATACACGCAGAGGCAGGACAAAAACGATATAAACCATGCCCTAACAACGTATATGAAGTAAGTTCTGGCTTTGGGAGAGCTAGTCCCTGGGGCATTTTCCCAGCGCTCATAACGAGAAAAAATAGCTGCTCCTCCAGTCCCCGGCTTGTGTCAAGCTCGATAATAAGGGCTCGACTTTTGGTATATGTAATATGGAGGCTGCAATGAATGATGCGACAAAAATCCACGGGCCAGCGCAGCATGAATATAGCGTGCGGGATGAAAGTCGCGCGTACCTCGAGTGCATGCAGCACTTGTTGCTTTTCTCTGTTGCCGCCGCCACCGCCCGCGCCGGTACGAGCTGCTGGTCAAGAGTTCTTATGCTTGCGTTACGAAACGAGAGGGTTAACGCCACTTTTCGAGTCATTCCACGCTGTTTGAGACTTGGAAATTTTGCTCGCCATAGTGCCGAGTGTGCTCTGCATACTAGAGGTCGAGAGGGTAACTGCAGTTGTTTGTGCCGAAAGGGTATTACACTGACGAGTATAGCGTGTTGTAGTATATCTGACGAGTTGAAACAAAGCACTGATTATTGCAAATATACTCGCACGTCCTGCAATTTGTAAATTTATCTCCGCCGATATAACGACGCTGGAAACACACAGAAGAAGCAATCGTTGCTACTCATTTGGAATTTCCGAGCGGACGCAAAGTTCTCGCGCAAGGATTGGCTTTTTTTTATTTTCGTCCTTCCGCGCGCTATTTTCGTCTCGGAATTTTTTGCACAAATCTCTCAGCGCTGTTCACGGAAAGCGTCGTCGTGAATTCCAGTCACGATCGAGTTTGCCAAGGCACGTGCGAGTTTCCATTTCGATTAATGCAAAGTGCACAGGGATGAATGACAAGGTGTACGCGTCCACTTTGAGGGTTCGCGGTATTATTCGCTGATTGCTATATTTTGCCCCAAAGAATCATTGTTATTGGCGTATATGTTGCTGTTTGGAAAATTACCTACTTTTCTATATTGTGGCTTTATATTAACAAAAGAGATTATAATACGCGCGTCCTCGAAAAGCAGGAAAATGAAACACACATGGACGAGTGCAAAATAATTATAAATTTTGTAATAACTATCGTTTATTAAATTACTGCCTTATTTTCTGTTACAGGTAAATATTCCATCTATAACTATTGTTACGGGGGAGGAATTGGGTGGTAAGGGTAAGGTCGTGGTAAGGTTCTGGGCTGTGCCGTCCAAGAGTCAAGCCCAGGGACGTGGAGAAAGGTGTGCGGGAATGAATGAAAAGGCAGAGTTACGTTGAATATACTTGTACGTACATTGAACGTAGCTGAGAGATTTTAGATTTAGATTTAGATTTAAGTGTTTTATTACTGTACATTATGTTGTACAAATAGTATTATAGAAAATATTTACAGATTAATTACAAGTTTGAGCGATAGATGATTTGAAGTATGTTAAGTAATGGTGGTGAGATGAGATAGCGAAAAGTTATGAATGAGGTGTTTGTGTGATAGTTACTATTGTTTGTGAAGGTGTTTGAGAGAATGTTGCGAATTTAGTTGTTTCTACTCTGTTCTTCTTGAGCGAAAAAGTATTGTCTAGCCTGCGTTTTGAAATAAGAAGTTGAACTATTGTTACGTAAGTGAGATGGAGAGAGAGAGAGAGAGAGAGAGAGCAGTCCACCCGCAGACTCGTCTATGCACGAGCTGTCTTCTCCTGGGCTAATAAGCCCCGCGACAACTCATTGTTCGCGATAAGAGGACATCAGGTAGCACCCGCTCGAGTCGGCGAGCTCGCGATGCACTTCGGCTGTTGCCATGCTGTCGAACTATGCACACGTATGCACGCTAGTGTGCGTACGTGACACTATCGATATCGACAACCAATGTTCCGTTTAACAAGTGAGTACTTGATTATCAAAGTGTATTGTAAGAAAACAAATACGCGCATCGACATTGCTTCAAAAGTTGACGGCACAAAGTGTCGATAAATAAGTAAATACCGATAGCTTTCAGATTCACTTATAGCCCGTATTTCGCAGTGAGTCAGAGCAAAAAAAAATCGTTTCACCCGCTCAAAAAAAATGAAAAAGATGAAGGCGAACAGGTCTCAGCGCGAAAAAGGCTAGGAAAGGTTAACATTTTAACAGATAAAAAATACCCCCCGCTGAAGCCATAAAAAAAAGCGATGACGAGTACGCGACGATTTAATACACGGCGAGTAAGCCGATGAAAAAGCCCTCCCCTCCTCTGTCTCCGCGCTTACCAGTAGGGGCCTTTAGCAAAGTGCTTTGAGTCGCAACAGTCGCGCGGCCGCGCGCACGCAATTTCTGTCTTTCTCTTTGCTCGCATTACTTCCAGGTGCTTTCGTGCGAACGCTCTCTCTCTCTCTCTCTCTCTCTCTCTCTCTCTCTCTCTCTCTCTCTCTCTCTCTCTCTCTCTCTCTCTCTCTTTCTCTCGGAAAGAAAGAATCCAGCGGTGGCACACTGCTGCTGCTTCTGGCAAAGAGTCGCGCAGCCGACAGAAAAAAAAACGCTCGTGCGCGCGCAGTAGGGAGCGGGAAAGGAAAAACAAGATGTATGGAGAAAAAAGGGCTTAAAGGTATAGCAAAGAGACAAAGCGAAAGGTAAAGAGAATGCGTGTGTGTATGTATGTGTGCAGGCAAAGGAAGAGAGCGTCAGATCGAGGGTGAAATCAAAAGGGTGGGAGCGGCGAAAATTTCTCGGAAATCTTGGAGATTGAAATGTCTGCCGTGTGACTCCTCAAACACAGAGGTCAGCGACGGCGGGGAAGGGAAAATTGAAGTGGGAGCGCTTGGACGAAGAGGAGTTTCGTCGATTTCTATGTAAGGCTTCCATATCTAATCCGCGATATGAATATCAACCAAGGGGATGTCTGCACTCTCTCGTTCCCCGCAATCGAGCCGAAAGCAGTTTTCAACCCGAGGCAACTTTCATTTGAAGTAAAAATGCGCTTGTCAAATTTTCGAGATAATTATACAAACCCGTAAGATTTATACCTTATACTACTTTGCGATTCAAACAGCTGTGCGGTACACGCGAGTGGTGCGGCAGAGGATAAATCAAAAATTAGAGCAGCGACTTTACATAAGCGTGAAGAGAATAAAGAGGTAGAAAGCAAGAACGCGCGATTCTTACACAGTTCCCTTTTCCTTGTTTTCCCTTTTCATTTTCATAAAGTGGCTGCGCGCTACCGCAGCGGTCGCTACTGTACTGCTCTCAAAGCCTCTTCGCGCGCAAGGAGAGATTATCCAGACCGCTCTGTGTGCCTGTGCAGCAGCGCGAATTGGCTGGGAAACTCGTCGCGAAATTGGCACGCTTCATTAGAGTGGGTTATGCTGAGTGGTCTGGCTATTACCTCCGGCGCAAGACGAGAAGAGAGAATAGCGAATAATGAATGCTGAGAACAGGGCGGCTTGTATTATTTAGCTTAACTTTGCAATCGTTCGCAGACTTTAAAGAAATATTTTATTTTAAATCTCGTGCAAGTTGTTACAATTTTTTTTTAATTCTATGTACTTTTTTGTCTCGAAAAACAAGCCAGAGCTAGATCACGAAAAGAAGAGGAAAACATTGCTTCTAGCTAGCGTGTCGCATACGTACATTTGACACCGCACTACCCTACCAGCTGACGCGAATGTTATTGTATCGGCTGATTTGCATATTAGGTCGAGTATTTAAACTTTACCTAGCCTTTATTGCGCGGAGGTCGCCCCGAGCTATCGCGTTAAGACCCACTGTCATGCAGATCGGCTGAGTGAATCTACCCTCCTATATGATGAAAAACATTTTTTTTTTGTCTTCTTCAAACAAGCTCGGAAAATAAAAGCCAAACAATAGGTACATGTCAAAATACGCTGGTCTTGCTATTTTTCACGATGATACTGGAGTTTTCGGTGTTTCAAACCTACGCAATGAATCGAATAGATTTTTTAAGTTACTTTTTATATTTTAGTTATTCCAGAAAACTGAATTATCGTAGAACAGAAAATTAATCAAGCCATCAGAAAAATAAACTTCACCAATTTACTACTACATTCAATAATCAATATTTTAATCGTCGATTCATACAGACCATTCGACAGCCGTGCTCTCGTCGCTTTCAAAGAAAGTTACTATTTCCCTTCAGTATATAGCAGCCAACGAGTTCTTTCTCGCCTGGAGGCAGCGCCACGGATACAAGAAGTAAGTGCATGTACATGTAGCCAGACTGCGTGCCAAGTGTGAATGTTACAAGTTTATAAGCCATACAGTAGTAGCAAGCGCGGAAGTAAACAGGCAGACGTTTTGTGTGCCAAACCTACACTGCCAACGAGTGTATAAACCACACTGTGTCGCGCTTTCGCGCGCGCGCTCGCGGTGCAACAGCAGAAGTCAAACTGAAAGACGCATTTATCATTAAATGGAAAGTTGAAAGGAACTTTCAACTCCTTGGGGAATTAAATTCAAATGAAGGTATATTTAAGAAATAAGAGGATAGAAAGACCAACACTTGGGAACTTTGAACGCCAAGTACAAATTACTTTCGTAAGAATTATCTTATTCCGCGCGGGAAAACGCTTAATACAGTTTGATGAAATAAGTGTTACGTTTTACTTAATTAATTGACAGTGTTTAGCAAGTTTTCGTAATGATTCTAAAATACAAGGTATTATTATAAAGTTATAACAAGATGATTGCTCGAGAGAGTCGAGCATCAAAGCAGGTTATACCTTTATTGCAATTTGAGCATTTAAGAAGATTTGTCGCATTGTAATCATTGAATGAGTTGTACCGGCTTTACCAAGATTTGAGATCCTTTTAATTTCTGAAAAATAGGTGTTGATTATTTCATCGGCGCTGTACATCATTTACTTTAAAAGTGTAATTTCATCTATATCCGGACCAAACCTCTCATTGAACAATTAAATTTTGTTCATATATTTTATCTCACGATCAACGTGTTGGGAATTTCAAACCCCTAATTGAAACTTGAGACGTGAACAACAAAAAGTCGCCTATTCAAAGTGCGACCGCGCATCTCATTACAATATTAACATAATTTCCAAGTAACAAGCTCGCCTCTACTTCTCTTTTTTTCTGTAAACAACGTACTGCTGTGTACAATATAGACGCTGAAATATTAAAAATTAATCACCGAAATTCCGTGGCACATCGTCGCATCTTGATTATATTTGCTGCATAACAATAACCACGATGTTCCGCAGACTAAGCGAGGAACGCGGCGGTGGTAGCAGCACCTTATACTCGCGCAAATTGAAAAACGAGGCCAGCTGTTGCTCTCTCGTCGCCAGCTACTAGCAATACAACGCGTGCGCGGTGGCCAGCAAGGAACGGCGCAGCTGTTTGCCGGCACGACTCGATTACTTATTCACTCGAGCTCCGCGCATCAGCTCGGCTGCGCTTATATGAGCTTACTCACTTACGTGCTTGCTTTACGGACGCTAATTACTTAGACGTATGTGTGTGCCGAAAGGGGCTGTGCAGAGGGCGCGCGTGCCCGGACAGATTTCTAATCGTCTTAGGTGTGAGCATATCCTCTGCGCCGAGCGCCGGAAAGTTTACGGATGCAAATTGCCATCAGAGCACACCCGGTCTTGCCATACTCGTACTCTTACTACTTATGCAAGAGCTGGCACGCTGACGATCCTTCGTATAACTTGTCACCCAACAGGGCGCGTTACTACGCCCCTGGTTCTTCTTCGTCGTCGAGCTGATGTCTGACTGATGAATGTGTATGTGTACATAATGTGCGTGCATGCATCTCTCTATGTCTTCTGATGCCTACTGAGCGGAGGCAACGACGTGCGATAGATTGCGCGTACAGCAGAGAGAGAGAGAGAGAGAGAGAGAGAGAGAGAGAGAGAGAGAGAGAGAGTGCAGAGAATGCATAGAGCTTTTCCGCGCTCTCGCGGCGCATATTTCCCAGACGCGCCTCTCGAATGCGAATGAGCGATAAGACGATTTTCCGACTTGACTCTGCCAAGGCCGCAGACTCAGCGAGATGTCGTTGAGACTTGAGACTGTCATTATTCATTCGCGTGGGCTTTTCACAGGTTCGTTTACGTGTGTTTCGACGAGCGAGACTTTACGAGTTACGAGAGAGCGTATACTTGGATGCTGCACTGGTCGTTTGTATGAAATTTTCATCAGACCATTGTTGCGACTGTGGCATTGTATTTTAGTTATATTTTATTCAGCAACTAAGGCAGTTCATATTTTGTTGTGAAGAACTAGTTTTAAAATCAATAAGGTCGTGAAGAGCAAGAAATGTAGATGCGGCTATGCTATGCTTCTAAGACATACTCACTTAGTCTCCTTGATAGCGAGAGAAAACAGTTAGCGAAAGCAGAAGAAAAGTCAGAGTCCAAAAGGTGAAAGTTTTCGGGCGAAAAGTTTCTTTGAAATTTATTCTAAAAATGGCGCGACGCGAAAGCATCGACAAAAACAATTTGGCTGGCATAGAGTAGGAAGAAAGAGAGACAAAGTGTATAAAATAGAAGAACTGTGCGGGCTGGTGTAAGATACGCAGGCTTGAAATGAAGAAAACGCGTCTGATCGTGAGTTCGAGTATACGAGGCAAGCGATGAAAAATGCAGGAAAAACGAAGCGAAGACGGAGAAAAATAAACGGCCGAAGAGAAAAGAAAAATTGGCACTCGTACGTTGACAAGTGAAAGTTTTCCGAGAAGCCGCTACGCCGGCTTTCCCAACGAAGTGCAGCCAGCTAACTTCGAGAAATATACACACAATGAAATCGGAAAACGCCCAGGCGCACATGCACGCAGAGCAAAGAACTGCTTTGAAATATTAAAGTTCTACTACTGCCGCTTCCACCTGGATCTCAAGCTTCTCTCGAAAGCATAAACAATATACACGAGTTTATTCAATGATGATATTGCAAAATAAAGTTGAATAAGTTTAAAATAAAATATTTCGGTTGAAAAATACTGATACACCTAATAAACTCTAACGAAATTGTCGGTCAACTGGAATTCTTTCTCCAACTCACTTTACTCTCGAAAAACTTTCCAGATCTCACAGTAGACCCGGCGCGGGCGTAATATAACGTGCGTATATACTTTAAGTCCCGCCATCCATATAAGCGTCTCTGGCTTCTGACCTTTCAAATAACTTGTGCGCGCGACACCAAGAGTTAGCAGTAAGAGAGTCCAGTTTTTCGCGCGCGCTAACTTTCTTCTTCCGACTTGGTTATTTATTTTTCCACTGCTTTTTCCTGTGTTTTTAGTTTTGTTTTTCTTTCCCCGACACTTGGGCGTCCTTCTTTTATCATTCGGCCAGATCTTGCTCCCTTGTACGAGGATCGTCACTGGACAAGCCGCAGCAACGCTCAAGAACCATCACAGACGAGCTAGAGAAGGGGGGGGGGGAGACACGGGAACTTTCCTCTTCAGAAGTTTGCGACATACTTTCGAACAATGAGAGCGGTCCTAGGCAATCTCCGGGCTCGTTAATGTATCGTCGTTGTCCTTCCGAAACGACTGGTCTGCCGTTCAGGCGCGCGCCGGAGCGAAGTGTGAGTGTGTCGTCGTGAAGACGTTTGTGTGGGTAAGGGACATTCCATCAGGGATGGTCTAGCCGGAGAATAGAATTCCTTAACCATCTATTTTTACTGCTTACAAACGTTGATGATGTGGGGACGACGATTGAAGGCGTTCTCACCGTAGTGTTGCTTTAATTTTATTTGGTGTGTCTGCAGGTTTTTTTTTCTCTCAACGTTTATTTCGAGTCTTTGGGACTGCGCCTAAAATAGAATAGTGAGTATTGTGTCGAAGAATGAACTGATTCAAAGATGCATCAATTATGTGTATTGATTACCTACCTATATATTGGCAAGTTTTCCATCTCATTATTCTGTGCTAATATTGGGAGATGAAAAAAAAATGGCAATAGTTTTAAATGATCTACCGGCCGATTATTGCAGTCCACTTATTTCTATACTACCATAGAAATGTAATCAAAGTAGTCAAGTGTGAAAATATTACTCATCAGTTTTATAGCATGAGATGCCCAAAGGTCCCAGCAGGTTCAACAGGCGCGGTTTCGGAATGATGGGTGATAGACTATATATACATTTTGCACGAAGATCGTTGTGAGGGTAATAAGAAAGTGTCGCTGCGCCTCCTATCTTTACTAGCCAGAAACTAGAAGGCCAGAAAGTTCAAGTATAGCCTTATAAAATGAAAAAGACCAGCACAAACTGCAATAATATAGTGTGGCATAACGTTACTTAAAAAAAAACATGTGTATATGTGTGTTTATTTAAAATAAAGTAGGCTGCGTGAAGAAACTAAACGAGACTTTATTGTCGGTATACAAAATTAAAAATATTTGTATTTAAATCATGGTAGCAAATCATATTATATAATAAACTTATTTTCCCCAGTTGAAGGATCCGCCGATTCCAACTTGTCCTTGAGGTTTGCCACCTGGTTGTTTGCCAGCTCCAGCACTGACGTGAACGCTGCCGTGTTTGTTGCCCCAAACTTTTTGCTGAGCTTCTACGTTCCATTGAGTCTTTCCACCTTGTTTCTTTGCGTCGAAAATAATTTTTCCATTATCTTTGGGAGATCGTCGGAAACGCTGATGAAAATTGAATTTATTTTATTACATTGATATTCACCACATTAAGAACTAATTATATGCTCCTTGTAATAATTAATCAAACAATAGAGATAGTGTTACTTACACCAGAATGGGGGTTGAAGGGACCGTGACCTGGGAACGACGGAAAGTTCGGTTTGTTTGGTTGCGGTTTCGGTATCTTTGGTACGTAGGCATCAACAGCTACCATTATGGCAACCATGAGCAATAACAAACTGGCTAGGAACTTCATGTTTGTGGTTTGCTGAAAAATTTAATGTACATTAAAATTTCTGCAAAAAAGAAAAATGTAATTTATAGAATCAAGTAATAAATGCCTATTTAAAAGACACAAATTATTATTAAAAGCAGAATCTGATCTTAGTAGACAAAATTGAATAGCGAGTAACAGTATTGCTTACCTGTTCGCTGGTCGATAGATCTTTAATGATTATACGGTTTTGTGAAAGACACTTTTATACTGCTGCTTTCATGGCATTATTCATGCGGATAAACATGCGATCAGGGGATTCACATAACTTTCATTTGCTCCAAAGAATTATGAAGGAAAAAACTTTCGAGAACGGGGATTCACTTTATCTTTGTGACACGCAAAAGCAGAACAAAAGTTTTTTCTTGCTTCTATATTTAAAATTACTGATTATAGCTTATGTCTGTCGTCGAGATTTATTGATTACATCATAACGCATTGAAAAACACTCGTATGTTTGCCTTAATACATATTAAACTGACTTGATAGACCGGCATTACCCCGCTAATGCAAATATTTGCCTACTTTTGTAATCATTGTATAAACAATCTGGGGAACGATAAGTGGAACACGTGAAGCATGATTCTGATAAATGCAAGCTAATAACAAGTGTGTACATAAGTTATAATGCACTCTTTAGGTTCATTATTCGCACTTCCAAGCAAGTGGCCCACCTAGCGGCAAGATCTGAAAGTGCTCAAAGTTATACCAAAAAACCAATCTGTATATCTATATATATATTTCACCATAAATAAATATATATATATATATATATATACTTTATTTAAAGAACCACGTAACTAAGGTATAACTTTGAGGCTCGTTTCAGCGCCCTCTGCCGGGACATGGAAGGGCGAATGCGATCATTTTATGTCTGATATAGAAGTTATAGCCATGAAAATTTAAATTAATAATCAAGCTGGTTATATAGTGAATTATTATTATACAATATTGTTGTTGTTCCTCTCCATGATATAAATCTTAATATTAGCCAAAAATAAGAGGATAACCCTTGATGTAAAATTTGAAAAAACAACCAATAAATACTCTGGCAACGTTTCGTCCCTGGTGGGGACGTCCTCAGGTCATGATAAACAATAGTATAAATATAAGAGAGACAATAACGTCTTGTAATATTAAGATTTATTATTATACAACATACGAGGTCAAATTATATTGTAGAAATAATATAACGTGTACTGAGGCGAACTTTATCATTGTTAAAATCGTATACATAGAGAAGCGCAACTCGAAGTTTTAAGCAGAGTTAGTGTAAAGTATACTACATTACAAGCTGAATATGCAAATAATTATTAAAATTAGACTTTAATCATATGTTTTATACTTTATAATGAAACAAAGTTTGCATTGAACATTTTTGACACTTTAAAAGTTATATATCGAAGCAGTAGGCGATCGCACCACGGAATAGCATTTCCATTTTTCTCACATCCCTTTATCTTGGGTTATAAATTCTAGAGCTGCGGGTTCCATTTCGCTCGACTATTATTCTTTCCCAGTCATCGACGGACGAAAGCCTCGCGGTTTTTTAAAATCGTCAATTCTCCTACTTACATTTCGATGCATTGCTGTCCAACGCATAAAAATCAGCCGATTAAGTGCAGTAAAGTCGGCAAAAAATATTGCATGTTAAGCTTAAAATGTATTGTAGGGCAAAAACGTAGAAGCTTCCGTGAAAAATTCCCACAAGAGAAAGACTTATACGAATTCGATTTAAAGTTCATACACGTTATATGTTATGCTCGTCAGCTAGCATGTGCAAGATTAAATTTTGATGCGATTTTACAGAAGAAGTTAGATTGTAAACATTCCCGCGGTAAGCACTGATTGTCACGCTATAATCTTTGACGAATTATTGTAGATATTCCCAGTTGTTTCTGAAGCATGTTCTGTACGCCTCGTTCGCAACACGCATATTGGACTGTCATTTCCAGTGTGCGGTTAACAATATAATTTACAGTATGCAGTTGGATGATTGAATCTAGAATGACGCATTCGTGCGAAATAGCTGATATCGTGTCACAATTGGACGTACCCTCTTGTCTTCCACATTCCCTCATTAGAAAAACTAACGTCATTTGCAAACACGCGGTTAGAAGCTATGTATAATATTTCAAGTCAAGCAAAGAGGAACATTAGTATTCTGTGAAAACAGCATTTTTTGGAACGATGAATTAAATAGTAGGTATAACTTTGTGCTTAATTTCAAAACTCAATATTTACAAACCCTGTGTTTACGTCTAACTATTAATAAATGTCTAGTTGTTATATATTTCCCGCCGCACTGTATGATACGTGAATTATGAAATTACAATTCACATGGCTCCGTTACACTCAACAACAATGAAACTGGCTTAGTCGGCTATTTCGCCTCAACATACGTACATAACAAAGTTTCGTTCGTGAGACAAGTAATTCCTTCACTTTGACAGACTTCATAACTTGAATGTTTAATCATAATAAGTTTACTAAAAACTATTCTTGCATAATAGTGATATGTTATAATGATGAAAAACTTTACCTATAATGTAAATTATGGTGGAAGTGCTCGTAGAAGTGATTGCTTTTCTACTCTCTAAATCTGAAATAGTAATCATTTTCTAAATCAGTGAAAATACACTGTTTTTGCAGTTATAATGGTGCAACTATTTTAAACAGTTGCACCATTATATAACTGTAAAAACAGCGTATTTTCACTGATTTAGAAAATTTTATTTAGAGAGTAATTGACCAATTATGTTCAAAAGTTTTTACTGTTCGAAAGCAAATTTAAAATGCACATGGTAAGGTAATCCTATAGGCATTTGAGAATTTTCGAATAATTTCCAGAAACCTTATGTGGATAAAATCTGCTGGACCTCTAACAAATCACTTTAATCGAGAAGTAATATATTCCATTGATTTAGTTGAAAGGCTAGAGATAGAGGGTAGATTGATGGAACAGATTAACTAGTTTAGTTTTAGCTACATCCAAGTTTTGAACCGTAAGCTATACCAATCGTATTTCTGACGGTGCAAAGTATAAAAGGAAAGTTATTTCAGTTCAGTTTATTCGAATAATAAATGGAGCGCGTTATTCTTTTTCAAATTAATTAATGATTAAGAACATATTTGAATTCCAACCAAACAATAATTTTAAAATACCCGCCTAACCCACCTAACAGAAACAATGGATTTATATATAGAATAAAATTGAAAATTAACAAATGTGTGATGAAAATCTGTTTTTGAAGTTTTAATAGTCCGAAGAATGTCCAATGCTATCTGAACAGTGTGTGCTTGTGTTAGTACCGAAAATTCTCATTAATCTTTCGAATTGGCTACTGCGCTTGAATAGCAAGTACTGTTACCGACGCTGAAGAAACAGATTACCACGTGCACAAGAGGTGAATCGAGTAAGTTTAATTCGACTCCAATCGTAGTTGATGCGTATACACGGGCCGACTGGAACGGGGCGTTTAATTTTCTCGAAAGTAATTACACCACGTAACGGCCACTCGAAGACGCGACGCGATTAATTCGTTGGCCATTCCCTTTCTTCTCATCCTTCCTCCTCTTCCCAGCCCGGCGAGAACATCCGATAAGCGAGTCTGACTAATTACCAATGGTTTCTTGCGGCTATTTGTTTAACGCGTTTAGTTGTCACCTGCACGAGTCTAATGACAGAAAGATTTTAAGAGCCTCATGAGAACACGCGCTTGAAATATATAAATCATTCAATATACGTTTTTATAATATAATTGACACTCGATCAAATAACTTTACTACGGAAGGCAATGTATTTATTACTTTGACGAATTGCAATTCGTCAAAGTAATAAATACATAGTTATTTATATTCGATGGTAGCTTGTTAATATAACTTGGGAAAGTGATGCTTTAATCTAAATGAGTGCAATTATAGAAATGTGCTTCAGTCATTGGTTAGGCCCACTTTTTGTACGGATTTCTTCGGGGTGATTAATCAACGCCATCGTTCAATTAATGCTTTGGAACTGCTGCTCCATGTCTACTGGAAAGGGAGGCTTTAAATGATCACGCGATAATTACCAATTAAGAATTTGTTATATTATTGGCAATATACGTGTGAAATGTCTGATCATTAATATTAATTGATACAATTTGAAATGCACTATAAAATATATCGAATTTCAACAAACTACACTCTTTCCTGAAATCATGATGGATACTATTGCCAAACATAAGGCTACACTTTTATTCAACGAGGCAGAGGTATTTTTCAGGCTTTCGTCTTTAAACCACTTCGCTTCATGTACCCACGCGGGGTATACGTTACACAACTTGGGAGTAGTCGAAGCAGTAGAAAAAATTCTGCTTCGCACTCGCATTTAGCGGCTCAATCGTGTTCGAGGATCTCGATTTTTATCTCCGTGAATAAAGTCCGCAAAAAGAAAGAAGGAAAAAGATGCAGAAAATAGCCTGCCGACCATATATTAGGTCGACGAGAGGAGAGAGAACTCGAAAAAATTGAGCGAGCAATAAAAGTAATGGCGATCATTCTCGTTGCTTGTGCGCCGTTGAACACGAAGACGTAGTTAAATAAGAAGATCTCGTTATTAGAATAGAGAGCGTGAACTTTTTAATAGTTTAATTGCAGTATTTTATTTTGTCGTCATCTCAATATATTTCATCGAAATTATTTACGCAACAACAGTTCTGCAGATCTAAAGGCACGACCGCATTCAACAATAAACTAAATAAATCGAACGCTCCGTCTTTTGAGATCTCGAGCCATCCTTACAGAGCTACATTTACCGAGTATAAGAGATTCACGAATGAATCGCTTTTTATACGTTATAAAGATGCTCAGTATAGGGTGAGATGATATCAGTATACTGCTCTAGTGTGTGTGAGAGAGAGAGAGAGAGAGAGAGAGAGAGAGAGCAGAGACGTAAAGTCCAGTCGGTAGGAGATCATAGGCTGTAATTGCACAATGCTATGCAAGTTATGTTTGCGGGAGCATTGTTCTGCTGGCCTCTCGGCGGGGATAAGCTTCTCTCCCCCCCTCCTCCCACTCTCACTCTATCTGCCTAGCCTCATCTCATCGACTCCCTCCTCTCCCATAGAGCGCTCTCTCTCGCCTTATTATACATTCAGCAGGCTAGTCTCGCTCTAGCTCCGATGTATATCCGTCTTCTAGTAGCTTGCGCTCCCCCACAATAGCTGTATCTATCATCAGCCGAGCGCTACTGAATAAGAGCTCTTGCACGCGTGCGAACAGCAGCGACTTGCGTCGTTAGCTCCAGGAATCGTCTAATACATCGAGAAAGCATTTGGGTTTAAATTCTCGTATTTATATATGCATGACAATTATTCGAGCGATATTATTTTTTGAAATTCAGATTTTATAACTTATTATTCGGGTTATTGGGCTGAGAAAATACAAACTAAAATAATACCAAAAACAATGATTCTATATTAATCGTATGTGCTAATCCGATCGGGATTACCATTTAAAGACATCTATCGCCATCCTCTCGAGTTAGGCGCACTCGATCGCTTGCTTGCGCGCGTAAAAACGTCGGTACACACAACAGGACAAAAGCTTTAATAATGCATGCACGAGTATCATTGCCTTCTTAATCGATACGATTATACGTTTCCTCGACCGGTGGTGCGAGTATCGATGAATCCAAGCGAGACTATAAGCTGCGAGGGGATCACGAGTGTGCAGGATGACAGAGGGGCAGGGCGGGAGAGCATCCAGATCGTCGGCAATACGCTCCAGTGGAATATATAGCTCGATCATCGAGCTCTATGCGAGCGAGGCGATGCACCAACGCCGCCGCACGAGCCATTAGACAATTCCAAGCTGAAGTGTGCAGAATTGCCTGGCTGGCGTAAAATGCCGGCTGCCGCTGCGATGGTCCTTCTCCTCGCATGCTGTGCAGGATTGCCGATCGGCGCGCGCGCCCGCGAACGGAAAGAGACAGCACGCGAGATAGGGCGAGTATAGGGATAGGGATTACCGGCAAATATTCAAGAGAAGATGATGCGAGAAGAGGATCGATGTGAAAGTGGACACTCTGCTCAAATGATGCGAGAGGGATGAATTTCGGAATTGTAGGAAGGTATTTCATAAGTTTTTGCTATAAATCTGTATTATACGCGTTCACTTGATAATAGATAGAGGTGAGATAAGTGTCTATGAAATAAATAAGTTAAATCTGCGATTCAAAAACAAAACGACCAAAAGTAGTTGGTAGAGTTTATGGTTGACGACAGCAATACACAGAGAGAAAAATAGTGAAACATACAAAGACACGGCTGAACGGGTTATAGAATGGGGTGGGGTGGCAAATAAGACGCTTTGAATTTCTTGTCGACAACACTTTATTAACTTTTGTTAAAATCACTTTTCGGCTCTGCGATGCGCTTCGCTTCTATTTTACTGCTTCCCGCGGTTTGACACTCGCCCATATCCGCGTCTTCCATTCCACTTCAAGCCGACGCTCTTTTTCGAACCCGCCACCTTGTCCTCCGACCCTGCTCTCTCCGGTTCCTACGCGTGACTGTTTGTGACTGCCGTTTTTCTCTCCCTGCTTCCCCCGGCCCACTCCCTGCGCTCTCTCCCCTTCCTTGCGCTGCCGCCTGAGTTCCTACCTGAGTCCGAAACCCCAAGAAAGGGTCCTATCTTTTCTCGACTCACCTGCCTCTTTCTGCGGCGTATTGCTGTCCCGAACAACGGCTGATGTTTATTCACAAGAACCTTCGTCAAAGCGTACAGCGTGGTCAGTTTAGCAATGGGCATAAAAAACTCGAATCAATCGTCCACTTTTCATAGAATTGCGCCCAAATATACCTCACGACCGTGAGCTCAAACGCATCAATATTGCCGGTTAGGTTCACATATCGAGGATAGGAGTTTAAAGTCTGTCACAGACGCCAGTGGTAGAGCTCCAGGCGTCGCAATCTCGGGGTCCCGGGTTCGATCCTACCCACCACTCTTTTTCGCTTTCCGACTCGTCTCCTCTCCGTCCGTTACAAGTCAATCGCGCGAATAACGCTTCGGTACAAACGGTGTCGTTCACTTTTCCGGATTGCACAGTTGTACAGCTGCAAACGGAGCGTAGATTGGCAATAGTCCGGGGGCCCACAATACCTGCCGTAGCAAATTCGAGGTCGACACTTCCACCAAGACTTTTCTAATGTATTTTTGCCTCCTGAATCCAAATCGCGAGGGTGGATCGCTGTAAAATGCGTCTAACAAAAGTTATTAACAATTTAATGTTGAAAACTCGAAAATCGCGGTTTAAACGGGGTAAAAAGGTTTCGCAAAGCTGTTTAGCTTATAGCTAACACCGAATACACTTGGTTTGAGAATAAAAATAGACTGGTCTTGCAAAAATCGCAATTTTTTTTATTTTTCGATGCCCGCGAAAACACGCACGAGGCGGGACCGAGTGCGCCTGGTGCGCGCGGTCGGTAAGGCAGGGTACTGTTGACCACATCGAAAAATGAAATAAAAAAAATTACGATTTTTACAAGACCAGTCTATTTTTATTCTTAAACCAAGTGTATTCGGTGTTAGCTATAAGCTAAATAGCTTTGCGAAACCTTTTTACCCCGTTTAAACCGCGATTTTCGAGTTTTCAACAATAAATTGTTAATAACTTTTGTTAGACGCATTTTACAGCGATCCACCCTCGCGATTCGGATACAGGAGGCAAAAATACATTAGAAAAGTCTTGGTGGAAGTGTCGACCTCGAATTTGCTACGGCAGGTATTGTGGGCCCCTGGACTACAATAGACGGGACCTACCAAACGTTCTTTCGTATTTTTAATTTCGTGCATTCCTGTATTTTTGTCTCGACTACCATTCGCGTATGCGTTAATACTACAGTATATCGTCGGTCCCTACGAAGACCAGCACAGCCCAGATTCTTATCGAAGAGTAGCACGGTTCATTCTCGCTGCGAAGAGTAGCACAGAACCGATTCGCTCCGCGAAGAGTTGCACAGTTCAGCTTCTCTCCGCGAAGAGTAGCACAGATCAACTTATGCCGCGAAGAGTAGCACTGATACCGCGAACTATTTATTCCTTAAAATGTCATTAACAAGAGCTAGTTAATATAAACATCTACAATATCAGGATTAAAGTAACAATAATAAAAAATAATTTATATTAATAAACAAAATATTTATTTATTTTTATATATTTACAATCGAGTTATAAAACTCGTGGTATTTTGACGGTACAAGGTACTAAACAGTTACCATCGCCTCAAGGTCAGCTTTTTTCTTTTCACTTAGTGCTATTTTTGCAGTGTAAGCTTTTGGAAATTTCTATTTTTTATATTTTTCCATTTAAACTTTTTTTTTTAACAAACATGGTTATTACTGAGTGGCAACAATCTCAAGTGACTAAACAACCGATTAAACAAGAACTAAAATCAAACTACAACATCTATGGACCAGGTGCAGAAGCAAAAATTCGATTAACAGAGGGAAAAAATACTACACTATAATTATGTATAATATTCGTAAGTTATACAATTAATCACACTGCAAAATTTTGGAAAAATATAAAAAAATATAAATTTTCAAAAGCTTACACTGCATAAATAGCACTAAGTGAAAAGAAAAAAAGCTGGCCTTGAGGCGATGGTAACTAAACACTTTGTACCATCAAAATACCACGAGTTTTATAACTCGATTGTAATATATATAAAAATAAATAAATATTTTGTTTATTAATATAAATTATTTTTTATTATTGTTACTTTAATCCTGATATTGTAGATGTTTATATTAACTAGCTCTTGTTAATGACATTTTAAGGAATAAATAGTTCGCGGTATCAGTGCTACTCTTCGCGGCATAAGTTGATCTGTGCTACTCTTCGCGGAGAGAAGCTGAACTGTGCAACTCTTCGCGGAGCGAATCGGTTCTGTGCTACTCTTCGCGGCGAGAATGAACCGTGCTACTCTTCGATAAGAATCTAGGCTATGCTGGTCTTCGTAGGGACCGACGATATAGTCTACGATATGAGGTAGAGCTCAAAGTAACATTTTAAAACGTTGTCGCAGCTAATTACAAAGTAACTGGCAGTAGGTAACTTTGAAATATTCACAATAATTCCCGCGCGAACTCGGAAAATGAGATCCATTACACACACACACACACACACACACACGCACACACACACACACACACACACACAGTGTATAGCCGAGCAGCTCTCTCTCTCTCTCTCTCTCTCTCTCCCTCAGCGAACTCGGGGAAAATCATGATGAAATTCAAAACGAATTAGCGAAGCCGTGAACGTGGCCGAGCGAGTGCTTTGGGAATTACAAAACAGAATAACGCATCCGAGCGTGCATGCATGTGGTATAGCAAGGCCGGCGCTACCGCCACCACTAATGCTAGAAATTTAAGGCTACTTTTAGGCGAAAACAAATTAACCGTGCAGCCGAGACTGTAATTCTGCTAATGACGAAAGTTGTATGTGTGAGTGTGTTGTATAAACGCCGTGTGACAGATGTGTCTAAACTTCTCTCTCGCCTCCTCTCCTCCACCCTTGTTATACTCTCTTCTCTCTCATCCTCACCGCGAGCATCTCCGCTCTTTACGGTCAGCCGAATGCTTTCGCCCTCGTTTCTCGCGCTGTGTGTATGTTCTTGCTTGCTCTCGAGAACGTACATATATATATATATATATATACTAGTGGGGCTTCGCCCCCCTGCTCGCTTCGCTCGCCAACCCCCCATTTTAGTTTTTGTTTGATTTTTATTTTTCAACTGTTATTTTCGTTATCTGATGATTAAGTTCTAGTTGGCCAAGAACAATCTTATTGTATTATATAAAATTTGTAGATCATAAAAAGGTCAAGAATTTAATGTTTGTCGAAATAGAGAAAATCGAAAGAAAAAAAGTAAAAGTACTGAATTAACGCCGAACTTCTACTGCTTATGGCATTTAAAATATATAGTTTTTTTTTCATTTTTTTGGAAATTGTTTTGAAATTAATTTTGATTCTTCCCACTTTCAATTATATGTTACAATTATACATAAATCTGGTCCACTACTTTTCTTATAATAACCATTGCTGCGTTTGTTGAATGACCTGTGGCCTCTTAATAATGTTGATGATCGATCTTTCGTTTCGGTTAGTCATAATGAGGAAACAAATATGTTTTCATTTTATTAATGTTTTATTTCTAAAAATCAATTATTAAAAAATAAATTTTTGTTTCCACCTAGGGAAGCTGCTTGCATTTACAGACCAAGTTAAGAGAGAAATAAGGCACAAATCATATAAAAATTTGGATCCGGAACGTATTTTCTTGTTATCTCAATTCTTATTTCTATACGATTTATCGTCGTCTGCAAGTTAAATATACTCTTAAATCTTTACTTGTAACTGCTCATTAGCTTTATTTATTTATTTTTTGTCAACATTTTTCGAAAACTTAAGTTAAATCTTGCACCTAAGTACTATGTTACAATTTTTACTCCAATAATATTTAAGGCCCTCGAACAAATCGCTAATATATATATATATAATCGATTGGGCTATCGGGGGATACCACTTTATTTTTGTTAAGACTTTGATATAAATTCACATTTATGATCTTATAAAGTTTTTACAATGCTAAGTAATAATCACGCAAAAGTGATATATATACAACAAGCAAAGACAAATGTATAGTATAAACACATCAAAGTGCTCAACAATACAAAAGCAAAAGTCAATGCCTAAGTATACGCACATCAAAAGTGTTAACAATACAAAAAGCAAATAAAAAGTTATAAGATTATTTACTTCAAACTAAGTCAAACTTTAAGTCAACTTTAACAAAAATATAAAAAACGCTACTGTTATTACCTCATTAGTGGTGTGGAAAAATAGAAAATAAATTTTAAGTTATATCTTTATATATTTATCTCTACTGATATATAATTTTGATACTGATGTGCTATGAGCTTGTTATGAGGGCTTGGAAAAGTTTCTACAAAGGATGTAGGATCTTCCCGAGGCTAAAAGACATTATTTATGCCAAAATGTATTGTATTGTCGAGTCGTTCGGTGGTAGAGTCGGAGGATAACCTTATACATCATCTTAATATAGTGCTAGCTAATATAGCCTAATATATTTTTAGAAAATCGAAATAATTATACGCGTCGCGAAGTACACGACTAAAATGTCGTTAAAGATGATTCAAAAAAGTGTGTCATAAATTGATCCATTTTATCCGATTATATTACAATTGTTGTTAGTAAATTTTTTTGCTATAAAAAACTTTAAATAAAAAAAATTGTACTAACAATTAATAAATTTTAGGAAAAAGCTGCTAATAGGAGGTGCGGGGGGTGCGGGGGGGCGCGGGGGGGGTGCGGGGGGGCTGTGCGGGGGGGTGCGGGGGGTGCGGGGGCGTGCGGGGGGCTGCGGGGGGGCTTTTTCACATTATCCAAATCACATGAAAATGAAAGAATTTTGCCTTATTTTGCGGGGGGCAGTGCGAGGGGGTGCGGGGGGCTGCGGGGGGGTGCGGGGGGGTGCGGGGGGAGTATCTCCAAAACAACTATATAATTAAGGTAATATATTAGATTATGATTACGCCTAGAGAGTGAGAAGCTCGTACCTTTTCATTTCACGCGAGGACCTCGGGGCATAAAATTTTAGCCCCGCTCATTACTCCCTGAGTACGTGTGTACATTTCGGCCACCGCGAGCGCGTTCACTCGTAAAAACAAGCTATAGGACACAGCGGGAGCGCGATCCATTAATTAAACCTTATATATGACTGACGAGATGAGCCGCAAAGGGGGAATGCGCGAATTTTCCTTGTGATTTCCCTCCCGAAATCGCGCGATGCGACTGCCGCGGAGTTATGTTTTCGGGCGAGGCGAATTACCGAGTTTCGAGCCCGAAGTGCCTCGTCCGTATTATAATATTATCTCGTCTCAGAATAACATCGAACGAATTTTTCTTAATTGACTACGTATAAATAGATTTTATATTGCATTATATATTAATTGATCGGCCCGTGCGCTGTGCTCTTCGTTATTTTTTTTCCGGAAATTGGAAATTAAAAGCAGCTCTTTTATCGAATCTGCTGTAATTTCAGGGCTCTATTAATTAAAGTACCCGTTTCAACGAAAATTAAACTTTCTTCTGTTCGTATCGATACAGTGTACTCTGCTTAAATAAAATCCTACGATTCAAATTCTGTCGCGATCGCAATGAATTGATGTCGAATAATCATGATCTATATACAATAAAATTGAAAGCTTATAACTGCGAAGAATCAGCATCAGCAACGCGTCATCGTAAAATAAGTGGCTTCCTAGCCCTAGACGATGATCCCGTTTACAAATATTGCTCACTGCATTGCATCGAGGCAGATAAGCGTTTACGGGCTCAAGGGTGCACAGCGCAGTTAGCCCTCCCTACAGGCCGGTTTATACGAGCGTCCGCGCGACAGTTTGTCAACGCTGCCGCCCATTTATTACTGTGTAACGAACCACTTGCAAACCGGTTAGATGCCGGTAAACAGTGTGCGTACGTGACAGTATATATGCATGCGCGTATACGTGTATTCCGTACAAAGCAGCACTGACGACTTCTTTTGCGAGAGGAGGGATGATACGTCGACGAAATATGTGCGGGACTGCTGGCGCGCATAGACGAGAGGCTCAGCTCGAAATTCCCGCCTAACGATCACGCGCTGCTCTGTGTATCGAATTGCGAATGGAGCCAGTGTGTGAGAGAGAGAGAGAGGCCGTTGCGTGGGCAGAGAACCGAGCCTCGTGTAACGAACGCGCGTTAGGATTAATGCCGCTGCCGGGCATTTCGACGCCCAAGAGAGGATCGAAGAATGTGTGTTAAAACAGGAGGTATTTCGATTCGATCATAGTCGACGTCCGATACGGCGCGCTTTTATTTTTATTGCGCTTGGGAGTGCGTAAACGTGTTTTGTTTTTCTAGTGGTTGTATATGTGGAACCCTTTCATATTAGAAGGAGTAGGATCTCTGAAGAGTGTATTTTTTTAGCTAGATATGAAAACGGGATCTAGAATGATCATGTAGTGCAAAATATTAATTATAAAAAATTATAAAACGATGCGGATTCGTATACGGAAAGAATTTTACAATAAAAATTACTAGAAATGAAGGATCAAAATTACCGTGCTAGCACAGTAGCGCTCGGACGCCGCGCCATCTGAAGCATTTTTACTGGATCGGCACAGTAAAATTTTCGGTACTTTGTTATTTTTCTCCATAGCCTCTATATTATAATATTTTGTTATATACATGTGCGTGACGCATTCTCAACGTCATATTATTGATAAATAAAGGGTTATTCATAAATGACAGACATTAAACCAAGAATTTCGTTGGATTCAACGAGCGTACATCGGGATTAGATTTGGAGGTTATGGAAGCAGATGACGCACATGGACGCGCATGAATTCCTGTGAAGCACGGTAAAAATTTTCGCCATCAAAAAATTTACAGTGCTGGTTCAGTAAAATTTACGGGGAGCAAGATAAATAATATCTTAATTCAGATAAAAACTTCCGGAAAGACACGGCGCCCCACGATTACCGTGCTATTTATTTCCGGTAATTTTTACTGGAAAATTCTGTCCGTGTAACTTCAGAAATTATCTTCCCTCATTAATGAACGAGAACACAATATTCAGCAGTGACACACCACTACATCTAGATGGGAACTGTTGTATTTCGTCGCCATTTCGGACTATGCGACTATGACTCGTCATGCTTGCATAGCCCGTCAGCGTGACAGGTCTTTTTTCTCCGTGTAGAAACTTTCAGTGGGAGTTTCGTGGGATGAAATTTTTTTTTTGACTTGATACATTGCATTGCTTGCATACACACGCTGAAACAGTTCTGTAGTCAGCAATAATGAAAGATTCAAATCAACGAATGAAAGTGTGTAACGTGACAATAGGAATAGAGAATCGCCCCCTTGTTCATTCACTTCTTCATCAGCGGATTTTACTTGTTCCGGATAAAGTGACAACGAAAACGAGAGCTTGGAACTGTTAGGCTTTTTTAACGAAAACACTTTCAATCGTAAAAATTATTGAACTTGCTTAAAAATTTTAACTTAAATGTCTTGAATAAAAATGAGATTTACTTATTCACGGTTTCCCGAAAATATCATTGGATCATGTTTACCCAAATGTTAATAATGCTTGTTCTCATACCCGAATACGGAAGTGCTCATGCAAATTTAGCTGTATTTTGGATGCAGAGCACTGGACCTATATAAACGAAAATTCGTTCGGTTACACCGATACTCCCGCAGAGTGAACATGCTGCAAGCCTCTCGCCTCTGTTTTCCATAGCGGAAGCTGCTCTCACGCTTCCTCTCTTTCTCTTTCGATTTAGAGATATGCCCAACCATTGCAGGCTGCTAAACTGGGTTTAAAAATGGAACAATTTCATGGCATTATGCTGCTGTTTGCGCAGTATCAGTTGTATGATCATATCCATGACACATAAAACTGATTGTGTATTCAAATCAAATAAGAAATAAATAAAGTATCTATCTAATGACTATTAAAGTGTCACTTAATTGACTTATAAGGAATCCATGATTTTGGCAGCATCCTGTCTGCCAGTTTTGTTTACTTATAGCCTTCAAAAGTTTCGAAACGTTCCTTTTACGGTCAAGTATTATCCAAAGTCCCGTGTAGACTTCGACACTCCCGAAGAAACACGTGCAAACAAGATTTGGTAGATGAAATGGAAATTACAAAAACGCAGAATGCAAATTTAAATCATGTTGGCTGCTAACCCTATTAGAAATGTAATGTACTCGGCAATAAAAAATGTTTGCTAAATCTCATACACTTAAAGTTTTAACTGTCAGTATCTAAATTCTGAACTACCCAAAAACAACCATGAAATACTATTTTACTTCTAACATGCTGTACACGATCGTAAAAGGTATCATAAAAACTTGTTTCATGATACTTTTTACAACCACGAGTTCTAAAAGTTCTAACTCGTTCCAAAAATAATGAATTAATTCTGAGTGCACACGAGTTGGTTCTACGACTCGCTATACAATAATTATGATCGTTGAAGAAGAAATTATCTTCTCTGATGTGCATTCGTTTTGGGTCAACGATCATAACGTGCATTTACCGAAATTGTTTAAGAATTAATTAGATCATCCAAGTTCTAAAGTTGATGAACCAAATTAGAATTCAAATTTTGTTCATTAACTCTTATATAAATTTTAAGTTTTTGAAAACTTGCCTAATTATTTACAATACTTCAGCGTTAATGGATTTTCTCGCTTCAAAATAGTTACAAATAGTTATATATTAAAAAATTTATATGAACTGAATTTTAGGACCAATCGATATATCATCGAAGCACAACGATGCCCCTGCAAAGTTATTTTTCTTGTTGCAATAAATGCAAGTATCTTAGAAAATCCAGCACATAAAGTCGCTCGTAAAATTTTTCCAGGACAAGCCGACTTCTGCGACGGTGTGTATAGTCGGTAAAAAAGAATATATTCTCGACGAAACTAGAAAGAAAAAACTCGTACACCGTATAGCCGTGCGAATACTTTTCTCATTATCATAAATGTCAGTTTATAGATACTTTCTCTTTTAATATATTATTCTTATAAAACATTTCTATAACAACGTGTACACCTATAATCAAATAAGCTATACATTTAATTTAAAAACAAAATTTAAAACGCATTAGAACGTTACGTATAGTTCGCGACGAAAAGAAAGGAGAAAGTTCTAAGTACCGTAAAGTGAAGGAAGCTTTTCGCATTGAAGTTTGGGAGCGAAGAAAAACTTTTGACACATCTAAAACTTGAGGAAAGAAGAACGACCCTCTCGGCCCCGAAAAACTCGACCACTTCATCGCGCGGCTGCTCAACTAATTACACAGCCGGCAATAAATACAGGCCATTGGACCATCGCAGGCGCGCGCCCGAAAAAAAAATAAGTTAAAAGCAAATAATAAAACCACCAGCGTCGCGCGTGCTGGTATATAGAACACACAAGAAGTGTCGCCAGGCCGGTCTCTCTCCCTCTCTAGTTTTTTTCTCGCTCTCGGAGACGCTGTCAGCACCAAGCAGCAAGCAGAGTGCTATAAATTAAGGCGGTCCAACGCCCACACCCGCAGAATCGTTCGCTCGCGCGAGTCATCAAAATTCGCAACTGCGAAAGTTTTTTTCAAAAAGTTCGCGGTCGCGACGACAAAGAAGCGAATCCAAATGGAAATCCGAGGATAAATAAAGATAAAAGGGAACTAGCTGCCTTTATAGGAGGAAAAAAAATAGAGCCAATATAACCGCTCTAAAAGAAAGCGGCGTTTCTCGGGATTCACTCGATTATGCAGGCCTATCGAAGATGAACTCTCGCTTCTCTTGGAGTTTCGAAAGTGTGCTCCGCCTACAGCGAGGATCAGCAAGATAGAGAGAGAGAGAGAGCGCGTATGCAAATTTTCGGGCGCGAAATGCGATCTCGCGGCTGAGGCCGACTTCTGCTTTTGTTTTCCCAGCAGCTGCAGGAATAGGCGGGGTATTAATGGCTTTAAGCTGAAGATTATATATTTAGTGTCTTTGCGCGCGGCGGGAGAGAGTAGATATTCTGGAGCCGGCGTTGAAATTCATTCGTCGTGAATTATCCAGCGCGATGATTTGAGTAAACGCGTAATGTAATTAGGATTTAAGTGAGCTAAATAAATTTTGCGCTTCGCGATTCCGGGAGTTATTACTGCATATTTCAGGAGATTACAATGTTGCGGCGCGGTCTGCGAGAGAGAGGCCTGAAATATCCGCTGTTGATTTATGCAGGACGAGATACGTGTACATTATAATCGTTTTTAAAATACCCTGGTAGAAATGTAAACGGTTGTTGAGCTAAAGTTTCGCTTATTTAAGCGAATAACCAAGTTCATCGCTTACGATTTAGCTGAACAATCGTTTAATTGTGTATGGGACAAGACTAATGTCAAGGGTTTAAATAAACTATAAAAACTATTGTCGATCTTGAGTCAAACTTTATTTATGAAGTCTAACAAAAAAAGGTCCTTGCACCACCCTCTTGCTCTGTCGAGTCGCCGCTGCCAACTGACGTAACGCGCATTAGTCGCCGCCGAAAACTCGGGCCCGCTAAAACAAAGGGCTTTCCCGAAGACCACCGAAGGGATTCGAAGCAGTGCGAACGCTCCTCTATATCTATATCTACGAGTGCAGTCATATTCCCCGTGCAAACGCCTCCCACCACTCGACCACTGACCTGGCAGTCACAGATCAGCCCATCGGCTTCTCTGCACCGTGTTGATCTTCACAACCGCGGAGTAAAACTCCCTATGTGAGATCTGGCAGTCTAGGAGCGATTAAAAATCACTCCTAACCGTGCTGGCCTGACGCCATGAAAAGCACCACCAATTCGCGCTCATATGGTCCAAATGGCTGGGAAACGTTTGCTGAACTATTGCAAAATGAATAAATAAATATTCATAAATATCAACGCGTGGCACTTGCGCTTTTCCCTGACTACCTCTCGTTACGTCCGGAACAAATTGAATAGCCCTATGCATGGCGACTTAGCTAAAATTAGCTGAGTTTTTGTTAAGATTAATTCAGAGAATTTTTAGGGTTATGGGAATTCACTCTCGCTTCATGAGGTATTATGGAGAAGGAGACGAGTTGCAAAGCGAAAAAGAGTAGACGCGGGCTTGAACCGCGGACCCCGAGATTAACAAGCGGGAGCTCTAACCTCTTTTTTTTTTATGTTAGCTTCGTTTATTCAGAAAATAAGATTTATACATTGTATTGTTATGAGGGTACATATAAAACGAGGCAAAAATGGTACATCTTGACTACGTGAAGAATTTACGCAGGATCGTATGTCTCTAGTTAGAGAGCTGCAGCTGCTTCATATCTGGGGTTGAGATGTAATGCAGGTGATTTTTATTTCTACAATTACGGAGTAATTTGTTTGATACATGAATGCGTGGTACGTGTTTGGGGAAAAAATTATAAAAAAAACCAAATTAACATGAGGGCAGTTCTCCACGCTGGTGAACTAATTGTGATAATAATAGACTTATTAGTATATAACAAATAAATAAATAAAACGAGTTAAAACGCGTATGTACATTATTTACATTTGGAGTAGTGCTCCAAACTAACTATGATCCGGCGATCATTTACAAAGTTCGCAGAACAAGCGAGTTACTTATTGCTATGTATGTCCAATCTGTCTTGCAGTTCTTTGATAAATTTGCTGTCTTCCGATAGCCACCAGTATCTAGGAGAGAGTCTGGAGTAGTCTTTGAGGTCTCGGTCAGGTAATGCGGTGGAGTATTTTAGTGGCGGGATGGTATCATAGCAGAGGGGAATCTTTTTGTTGCACTTGTGGCGAGACCAGTGGTAAATGATGGGGGTGTTAAAGGTGTCTTGTATAAGGCCCTGGTGGTCTAATCGGAGGAAGCTTTCTGGGGGGAGGTAACCAGATAGCTTGCATTTCTCGATATATTTGTTGTCGATTTCAGTTATTTTGAGTATGTTGTCATTAGAAGTGACCTTTTTGGTATTTACGAAATAATCTCTGGTAATTTTGATGATAAAGTTGTCGAATCGAGGGATGCAAGCTTTGTCGTAGATAATCTTATTGCTAATCATTTTTTTGTAGTCGGAACTAGCTGCGCGGTATAGTTTTAGGCAAGCTCGCAGGCAAGCTCTTTCGAAAGCTCTGACTTTTTCCATGGAGGAGGCACTCTGGTTATACCACAGAGGGCATGCGTACGCGAGGATGGGCCTGATTAACAGGCAGTAGCAAATGACCTTGGCTCTTGGTTCTAGATATTTATTATAAAAAAGTCTAGATAAGCTATGGAATGCTTTCCTGGCTTTGGCTAGTTGAATGTCTAGGTGTTTATTTAATCTTAGCAGGTGATCTATATGCATGCCCAGGTATTTGACGCAATTTTTATGGGGGACCTCGACCGCATCGTTTTGTTGGTGGATTTTGATTTTAAAATCTCTCCAGTTGGTTTTTTCTCTTATATTGAGTCTGCTTATAGGGAGTCGGATGAGGATAGTTTCGCATTTCTGGGCGTTGATTTTTAGGTTCCATTTGGAGTAGTAAGTGTCTATTTTATTGACTAGTGATTCTAGGGTTTCTTGGACTTTGTTTGGATATTTGCCGGCGCAGTATACAAGCAGGTCGTCAGCAAAGGCTATGGAATAGGTGTTGTTCCCTGAGTTAAGACCAAATAGGTTTAGTATATCGCTATTATAGATGTTGAAGAGTGAGGGTGAATTGACTGTGCCCTGCTGAAGGCCCTCTTGTATATTGAATAACTTGGGAGACTGTGTGTTATTGGAGGCGACAAAGAATTGACGGTTTTGGAGCATGGACCAGATTAGATGAATGAGATATGTTGGAAATCCTTTTTTAGTAAGTTTGAAAAATAGCCCTTTCAACCAGACGGAATCAAAAGCTTTTTCAAGGTCGATTAAACCCGCGGCTACCATTTCGTGCTTGTTCAGGTGTTTGGTTGTGTCACTTAGAAATCTGTTGATTGCGTGCACTGTTGAATGCTTGAATTTAAATCCATATTGTTCGTTTGGGATTATGTTGTTTTTGGAGCAGAAATCTGTGATGCTAGTGTTGACCAGAGCTTCAAAAGCTTTGCTGATGTTGGGCATCAGGCTGATTGGTCTGTAGCTTGTCGGCAATAAAGGGTCTTTCCCTTTTTTGAGGATAGGGAGAATTTTAGCTGTTGACCAGCTACTGGGGTAGTAGTTATTGTTAATTATATTGTTAAATAAGATGTTATAGTTCTTGATGAATTCGATTGGTAGATTTTTGAGTACGATATTAGGGATTCCGTCGGTGCCTGAAGAGGTTTTATTTTTAAGGTTTTTGAATACGGTGATGGTTTCTTGAAGAGAGAAAAATATTTTATGATTATTAATAGGGGCGGGACTCAGAGCAGTGTTGTTGTGTGAAAACTGTGCCAGTGTAGTATGGTTTGACTGTGCGTTCTAAATTTCGTCGGTCAGACGTTTGTAATTTGCCTCGACAATGTGGGACAGTCTGTCGTTAGGTGCATTGAGTTTGGCCGCGTTTACTTTTTCGAAGTGCCAGCCGATTACTTCGAGAACTTTTGGTTCGTCGGTAATGATATAAGAGTCGTTGGTTTGTGATAACGTGTTTGTGTCAATGTTTAGATCGGCGATGCATTGTGTGTTATTTTTGTTAATTGATATTTGATTGATGGTTGAGTGTGATTGGGGCCGGAACATCCGATTTATATCTGGGAAAAAAGCGTCGGGTTTGCGGTAGTTTACTTTTTTGGCTTGGTTAGCCCAGAAGCGGTTGCAGGAGGTTGAGAATTCTTTCGCTATTTCATAAGTGATGTTTGCAATGTTGATTTTAAGAGAAGAGATAGTGTGTTGGGTTTCGGGAAGATTCGGGTTAAAGTTTCTTTTGATTCGATTTAGTTGGGAGACTAATCTGTGTTTTTTTGTAGTTAGTTTTACGATTTTGTTGTTTAAGTACTTTGTCGTGCTGTTGGAATTTTTGAAGTCCGGAACTACGTTTTTGATGGAGTCGGTAATATTGGTTTCAAGTGTATTGAGATAGTTGTCTATTTCGGTATTGGTGAGGTTAGTATCAGAGGGAATTTCGATTACTGATTTTTTGAGTTCAAAGCGAAATTTGGGCCATTTTGTACTTTTGAAGTTTTTAGTATATCTTTTGTTAGCGGTGCAGATTTCAGCTTCTATTGATTTTAGGTCTAAGGTTAGTACAAGCGCTTTGTGATCGCTGTCGTAATCGAGAACCGGAATTTTGTTGTTATTTAAGTTTGTTAGATTGATTCGAGCATCTGCTAAGCAGACGTCGAGGTAGGAGTTTGAGCTAGGGAAAGTAGGTTCAGAGGGAGGGTAGAATTTTATCCCCAGGTCTATGGCTTTGTTGTTAAGCCAGTTGGCTAGATAGCCTCCTCTGGAATTGGTTGTGGAGTCGCCCCATTCGGTCGCGCGTGCATTTAGATCACCTGCTAAGATGAAGTATGTGTTGTCGTTTGTGATGTTGTTCTGTGAAAATAGGTGGTCGAGTTCGGAGGTGAAGCTGAGATGGTTGTGTCCTGCTGCGTAGGCACTGAGTATGAGTAGTTGTTTGTTGTTGCCGCAGTTGATTTTAATAGCTGATGTTTCCAATGAAGTGTGTGTTGGCGTGTTTGTGAAGTGTATGGTTTTGTGTTCGATGTTATTTTTTATCAATATACCTGTGCCTCCTCCTTGGGTAGAGTTCGGTCTGTCCGTTCTGATTAATTTATAATCTGCGAATGAAATTTTATGATTAGCGTTAAGTTTAGTTTCGCCTAATAGTACAATATCGGGGTCGTGTTGTTCCGTAAATTTCAGCAAGCTATAACGTTTAGCGTTTGTAATAATAGAATTAACATTGATAGAGATAATTTTTAGCTGTGTATTAATTACTCCCATGATAATTTGAGGTGGTTGAAAATGTAATCAATTTTGGCNGATAATTTTCAGCTGTGTATTAATTACTCCCATGATAATTTGAGGTGGTTGAAAATGTAGTCAATTTTGGCGGAGTTTTCGGATACCTTATGTTCTATCTTATTAGTAATATTAATTAGAGCGTTACTTTGATTATTTAAGAGAGCCGTAATTTCATGTGTAAAACCTGTAAACAAATTTTTTAGTTCTTCGGTGGGCTGGTGGTTGGGCTGCGCTGGTGACTGCAGAGCAGGAGCGCCGGTGCTTTGGTTGCGACGAGTGGCCGGAACGGCGTAAGGCTGTGGCGTCGGTAAAGTAGGCCACGACGCTGGATCGATGGGTGGGTTGGGTTGCGCTGCGCTGCGTTGGTTGGCTTTCCGGGCTGCTTTGCTGTCTTGGACGACTGCTTGGGCCAACTTTAGGTAGGGACATCCTCTATAGCTTGCCACATGAGGGCCGTGGCAGTTGACACATTTAGGTTTAGAGTCAGGGTTGTTGATGCTCGCTTCCTTGGAACGAGGGCACTCTCCTTCCTTGTGATCGTCGCAGCATTTTACGCACCGGTATCCCAGGTGGCAGTTGGCGCTGGCATGGCCAACGCGTTGACACTTAAAACACTGGAAAACTTTTGTCTTCCTATATGGCTCCCAGCGTATGCGTTGATGGGCAACATGCTTTGTTTTTGTCAAGTTTTGCGATTTGCTTTCGGGCGAGATATAGACAAGGTAGTGGAATCTGTCAGGCGTTTTGCTGTTGTAAATAAATTTTTCGACTTTTTCGATGGTAATATCGTCTATCTTATTTTTTGATAGCTCGGCTTTAACATCATCAGCTGTGTATTCTGAGTGGACTCCCTTGAGCACAAAGATTTTGCTTTTTGTAGCTGGCGGTGAGTAGGTGAAAAACGGTGTCTCGTTTTCTTTGAGAAGAGTTTTGATGTTTTCGTGGTCCTCTAGATTGAATGAGGTTATGACGTGGTCTGTGTCTCCGGTATTCCTCACCTGGAAGTTTATGATTCCTTTAGTTTCCAATAATTCTATAAGTTCCTTTGTCGACTCGTATTTGCAGTATATGGGAGGAGCACGGGTTTTTGGCTTGCTCTGTTTGTGTTGGCTATTCTGGAGCTCAGCTGGTATTGTCTCTGCGTCGGGCTGACCGTTGGTGGATGAAGAGTCGCCATCTTGGCTCTCGTTTTCTTTGTTTAGGAGTTTGAATTTGTTTTTCAGTTCTATGTGTCGTTGGCGGGCTATGATATTTTGCACGTTTGCAGTTTTTTTAGGAAGCTGCCAGCGAAGCACCTCTGGGATTTCAGTGTCTAGTTCTTCATTTGGAGTCACTCCCACTGTAAGTGGCGCATTTTTGGCTTCCGCGGAGCAGTCTTTGTTGCGCTGAATAAGGTTTGGTCTAGCGGTGTGTGTTATAGTCGCTGAGCTGTCACGCAGTAGGTCCTTGAAGTCTTTTTCGATCTTGTTTGTCAGGGGTCCAGACTTTCTGTCTTTGTTGAATCTTGAGATTTTTAACGGTCGACGCGTGTCGTAGATAGTGTGGTCAGGTTGAGATTCGCCTGGTGGGCCGCGTTTGCGCTGTTCCGTGTGTGTGCTTAGGCCGGTGGTCGCCATTGTTTCTGGCCCCGCGAGCCGAGGCTTCGCGGGGGGAAGAGTGTCACTTTCGACTGTGTTGGGTCTTTGCCTCGTATTGACACTTAGCACTGAGGGAGTTGACGGGATAGGTAATCGCTGCACTATGTCGAACACTCTTGGTGATACACTAGAAACTGTGAAATAGCAGCAAAACAGCGTTAGACTCGTAGGTGAAGCGGGAGCTCGCAGCGTCCCATCCTGTCACCTCCGCGGTCCTTGGCCGACTCCCTGAGCTCTAACCTCTGAGCTACGTCTATGATGCATTCGGACGTTATGCATCAGTACGGCTCCGCGGACTCTTATCGCTGACTCGTCTGGCCGCTCGCGTTGCAGACGTGTGCGTCTGTGACAGAGGTAACTGCAGTTATGCGACGGTTGATAGATAGTAAACACAATTATCACTATTTTATTATGTAAAAAAAGTTTGCCACTTGAGAGTTGTTTATCTGGTGTTGTGTAGATTCCGCACTGCACCGACAGACTACACTGCGATAAAACATCGTTAGTAAAACGCGGAACTTTAAAATCCATATACAGATAACATTTTTATACGTGAGCCTGCGTCTGCAGCTACCGCGGCTTGAGCAGGCTGCGCGAGCCATGTGCTTTGATAACCCCAAAATCTAACCCAACATGCTTAACATACTATTTAGTTAAGTTTTGGTTTAAGTTTAGCTAAGTTTCAACTAAAAGCGATTAACTATGTCTTAAGCGTTTGACCATTTTGACTCGTTAACTTTCTACCAAGGTAGATCCGATTATATTTTGATAAGAGCGTAAGACAATTATCTTGCCATGTCTGGACTTTGCTCGACGAGAGCTCTCCTGTTAGTGCCTTCACACGTATGTGTAAACGTTTTGAATCACAAAATGTTTCGCGCAACTGAGCGAGCTAGCGCCAGTGATCTTCGCGTGAAATCTCCTTTGTCCAAGCAATGCATATCAATTACTCGAAAACACGATATCGAAGAATATCAATATGTTTTCATGAATACCGTTATACGCAGCAATAATAATTACCCGACGACGAGTTTATATACTCGATCGGAGTGGCCGTTGTAAATGCTACGCAACGCCGAAATCGCGTTTGCCAAAACGATCCGCTGGCAACTCATGCGTTTCACTCAGAACTTCAATTGTTAATTATCGCGCATTCGAATTGACTGGTTCAAATTCATAAACAGGTGCGCGCATATTGTGTGTGCCGCGCATCGATTTATCGTAAAATTTTAATTTCGCGCGCTCTGCAACATAATCGGTCGGCTGAATCGAATAAAAGAGCCCAGCTCGCGACCTCTTTTTTTCACGTGCGCCTCTCGCACACTATACAGTACATACACCACTGGCCGCCGCGATGATTATCGAGTTCTTGGAAAATCCCTCATTAAATTTAATCCTGTGATAAATAGAAGATCGGCCGCCGGATAGAATCGAACGGGCCGGCTCGCGTAATGCAATAACACCCCGGCGCAGAGTGTACAGCTCGCACAGGCTGGGTTCTTAGTTAATTATATGCAAATCCAATTCCGAGGTGTGAATCAGTCGCATCCGTGCGCGGGAACTGTATACGCGCCTGCAAAATTCTATCCAGTCTGTAGCGCTCGTGAATTGACTTCGATAAGTTCGAATTTCGCGCCGTTCATTAACGCTCTATATCTCTTTCTCTCTTTCCTCCAGTTTGTATCAAATAAGATACTTTCCTTCGGCGACTGCCGGATTAAGTTCGAATGAAACGCTTTTCTTGAGAAGGCGAGCGAGTGTCTGCGATTCAATTAATTAACTTGGCTCTCCGAAAAACTCTCTGCCGCTCTCGACGTTTTCCTCCGTAACGGCTTCGGACTATTGATGCGATGATTAACTGGAAAATGCTCCGAGTGGATGAGAGCAGATGGATACAAAGCTACTTTCATCAGGATGTATTATATACTACCATATACTCGAGAGTGATGCGTTTGTTTTTAATTGAATACCTCTCTAAGTTTCGCTCTTCACCTACTTCAATTATATTGGATATAGAATAAAGTTTGCCAATTCGCATTCTCTAATTAATCATTCAAATTCAACCGATATCTCGCTTCTGATACCAAGCCCTTCGTCATCGTTATCAACCATTTTTTATTTTTTGCGTTTACATAGTTTCAGTTCACCAAAAGCTCGATACTACTCGTTATCTTCAACACTTCACAGTATTGTATAACGCCGGTCAACATCGAAGTCAAAACGAACAGTTATGTTTGAACGCGTCGATGAAAGTATACTATCCTAGCTCCCCCGCAATAAAATTTTCATTCCCCCGGTATGTGTATATAAATCGGCTCTGCGCGAGGCAGATACCGTGCTCTCAATCAATATTTGCGCTAATCTTTGCCGAGCCAGTAGCGCTGAAGCAGCCAGGCCAACAAATCAAGCCGCGTATGTATGGCACACAGACAGAGGGACAGTTGTTCGGCGTGGAAAAAAGTCATGCTCGTGTGAAAAGAGTCCGAAGCGCGAAAAAAAAGCAGGCTCCGAGATTTGGCAGTTTCGCGCGTTACGCTCGAACACACAGAGGCGGCGGTGGTGTAGCGGTTACGAGGGTAGTCGCTGTCACACACGAGCCAGGTGCAGCGGCCCCGTTAGAAAATTGAAATTGATTTCGCGTGATTGGATCAATGCTCGTATACACGTATACGCGAAAGCGCCCGGTGAGTTTATTGGTAGGGATAACGTGAGCTTATATATAGCGCTTTGCGCGCGCGATAACTGCGAAATCCAACTCCCGCGCGACGAGCGATATACAGCCTCTAATAACTGAAGCTTTTTCAGCGCCGAATGAATTACGCGAAGCTATCCACCTCGCAATTACCTCGCACGCGCGCCTGTGTTCAATTATTCCGATTTGGCCGATCGCGCGCCAAGGCTCGTTATTATTATAATGTGAGTAGAGGAGAAAATGGGAGAACTGCTGAACGCGTGTGTTGAGTTGAATAACGTTATACCTTGTGACTGATGCCGGGCTGCGAGCTAATGGATGAGTTTGTTGAAGAAGAGCTTTTCCTGAGTCACTGCATCGTAGTTCTTTCGCGCAAAAGTGCGTACTTTATTGCAATCGAATCGCTGCAATGAATCGAGGAGGACGGGAATAGAGAGCGTGCGCGCGACTCCTATTCTTCTTTTGTTCCTCCATTGTCGTTTCCTCGGACAATTATAGCGGGTTTATATATATAAGGAGTAAGCTGCAATTACACTCTTCCATTTTCATTGTTCGCCAGTGAATGGAAGGAAAAAGAACGAATGAATCCAATTTGGAAGACTAATTGATGATTGCATCTCCGGGCTTCACTTAGCGGAGCTTCTTATTTTCCATCTCGTATTTTCTTCTCGCTCCATCAAGATTAGAACAAAGGGAGAAAAAACGGCGAGAGACACTAAGAAGGGAGAGAGAGAGAGAGAGAGAGAGTACTTCTGATTGGTTGTATGAATAAGCTAGTCCATTGTACTCCGCGAAGAATGAAATAATCGTATGAGATAATAAAGCGAGCATCCTAGTGCGAAAGCGGAGTATTTTCATGAGAAATCAAATTTAAGTGTGTTTGTTTTATGACGTTAACTCTATTTATACACGTAATCCAACGGTTTATTTAAACATTAATAATATGCTCTTTGTCAGTGCTGCATTTAAAAATTGATCGGGATCAAAAAAAGAATCATGCACACGATCTAACTGTCTGCGCCGAATGTTGTATGCGCACGTGTAAGTAGAACAAGTTGTATATAGTCAGACTCGAGACCGTGACACGTAAAAGTGGACATATCTGTAAATAAGAAACGACTGACCGTTATGAAACGCGATGCTTATACGATGTCGATCACAGTGTTGGATATATAGTTGATTGTTCTTTTTTTATGGACTAAGGTTCACGACTGTATAGGAAATTAAACTCACCCAACTGCGGCATTAAATCTAATCAAGCTCGAATAAAACAGCAATACAACTCCATCGGTCGATTAAGTACAGTCCATTCGATCGGCTTTTCAAAGTCAAAGCTCTCTAAACGGCTGTAGCAACATCGTTACAAGAACGCACGTAAAAAGCTCCAAGCAAATTAGGAGCCCCCCCCCCCCCCCCCCCCCTTTTTNAACACAATATCAGTGTACACTGGTGCTCGTCCAATAATTCAGCGTTTCTCGATCGGAGATTCCGCAGCGTGAAAAAAAATGGATGAAGAATCGCTACATCTCGAGGCAGAGAGAGAGAGAGAGGAGAGAGAGAGAGAGAGAGAGAGAGAGAGAGAGAGAGAGAGAGAGAGAGAGAGAGAGAGCGGGCGCTNGGCTTGTACTCATCGCGTGCATGGCCAGCCGGCGGAGAAGTCCAACATGCGAGCCACATTAAGCTAATTGTGAGTAACCGCTCGACGCAAACACGCATATAGACACAGCGTGCGTTAAAGTGCGCCAAACTACACGCGGTATACACACACAACTACTGTATAAACGTGGCAGGCTTTCGCGCTGTTCTCTGGTCAATGTAGGCATATTGCTTGCTCTACGCAAGTAGAGCCAGGGAATGTATTACGGGTATTTGGCCTGAAAATCCATACCTGGATTTCGGCTTTCATTCTTGCTTACATGACTTTACTATTGTTTCATGCAAACTACTTATGATGGCTTTCAACATTCTAGTCTTCTTTTGAAAAAAATGTACGCTAGATCATACGGTACTGCGAAACAAATTTTTTTTTTGTTTGGGCGTCGGAAACTACATCCATCATGATTTTGATATACATGTCTAAAGTTTCTGTTCCCAGCTTGTAAAATATGATCCACATTTCGCGTATCACGTTTTGCAACAATAAAGTTGCCAAACAAATGTGCGTTCTACGAAACTTTCGAATTAAAATTTTTTAACAAAAAGTATATATATTAACGGGCAACATTATGACATATGTATGATACGCCTCCGAATAGTTAATAAATAAAAAATATGTATAATTTAACATTAATTTTAAAGCATGTTGTATAAACAGTAACAAATATTATGTTGCATACAATTTTTAAATTTAAATTAATTTGGATACTCACATTTATCCAGATGAAACTGTATCTGCTTCAAGCATTCCTACAGCTGCAGAAGTGTTCTTCGATGCCCAGCGGCTGCATAGCTGAAAAAACTAAAAATCATAATTTTATAGGTACATTAAATCTAATGCTTTTCTTAAATTGTTTAATATTAAAATAAAATTGAATATTTTTATTCGCCCTTTTATAAGGTCGGTGACCGATGAGGAGTCGGTGTCAGAAAATGCATGCGAACCAATAATATAGCATGTTATGCCCAAGCAGCAGACCCAACAAGGCAGTTTCAGCATAGATTTCACAGCACTATATTCTAGACTTGGTGCGCAGATTGTGATTAGAGAAATAGGAAAGTGCCGATACGCCACCCACTGCCACTATTGAAACTACGAATGATTCCGCTGATTTGCATAAACCATCATATCAAAATAAATCTTTTTACTTCCGTGTTGCAATTAATAGAAGCATTGTTTTATTCAACTAGTCTTATTATTCGGAGCGAATGAATGCAGAACTAAGTTGAGGAAAACTGTGCGCGCGCTCACGTCACTCGGCGTCTACGCCGATTTGCGTTTCCTCAGTAAACATTGAAAACGTATATACAGGGCGAGTCGTTCGCGCAGCTTTGAATTATGTGTTGCAAAGTTATACTCAGGCGCGCCCTCTCCTCGACTATTCTCGCGCCTTTTTATTAGCCTCGCTGCGTTCGCTCGCTAAGCTCTTTTGCGTTGCAATTCAAGAAACCAAGTTTTCGCTTTGCTGTATATACAGCCGTGAGGAAATAATGTTGCTGGAGATTTTACATGCAAAACAATAGTCGCGCTGATTATTTGCACAGCGCTATAATTTTGTAAAAACGACCAAAAAATACGTTTCGAAATTTTGGCCTATCAGACAACTTTTCAGACATCGATTCCCGTGCTATGTTTTGGAAAAACATTTTGAAGAGCACTTTCACAGATAGTCGGGTATCGAGCAAAGGATCTTGCTTTATAATTGCTTTTCTCAAAACTTGGAAATTGACTTTCTCGCTCAGAATCATTTTTACGGCTGCGTCTGAACTGCGGCAGATTTATCGGATAAACTTGTTGTTAGCGATAACTTTGCTATCTTACGGGTGGTAAATGTGTCTCAGGCGAGTATCTTCCAAATAGTATAAGAAATTAATTGCGCTTACGCTCGCTGAGAGTTTACCGAGAGCACAACTTGTCCCACTGCGTCGTAATATTTGACTTATAAATTGTGAAACACGATGTATCACAGTCCAAAACCACCAGAAAACTTTTCTTATATGTACTTGCCACACAAAAAGAGAATCAGGAAGGCTGATCTGGACGAGATCGTGATGGCTGGGAAGAAAAGAAACGGCAAAGCGAGAACGCAAATAGAACTTCTTGCTATACTTTTTTAGACGCGCGAGGATCCATGGATTGTCTAAAAAGTGCTTGACCATAAAAATCCTCGTGAAATGTTGGCAGTGCATGAAGATATCTTTATTTTTAGTAGAGAAACGCCGTGAAGGGGACCGCAGACACACATATCATACCCGATTCCCAGCGATTCGCGATATTTCTATCCCCATCATTATAACCGTCAATCGGGAGCTCATCCTCTTGATTTCTCGTTATCTTAGAGCCTCGCCTCGAGTCTCTCTCTCTCTCTCTCTCTCTCTCTCTCTCTCTCTCTCTCTCTCTTCCCGATATCCAGCCGCGAGCGAAGCCTGCTGCAACGGCGCATCGCGTCCCTAACTCCTCTTCAGTCTATATAGCAGGCATAGTCGAGAGCCGTTCTCCTTGGCCTCGTGAGCCGTTCATCGATTTCAGCCAAGGAAGCACGCGCGCATCGATTGCTCCGACTTAATGAATCAACTTAATAGGGTTCTGTGTATATGTGTAAGAGTGTATTATCTGGCAGCTGGTCGAAGATGTAATCGAGAGAGCTGTCGTCCTCTTGTTTCGAGTCTTTTATCCGCACGTTTGCTTTGGCTTCTCTCTGCCGCTGCTGCTGCTGCTTTCCGGCCCGATTGTGCAGCCCTGTAATTGATTGGCCTTTGGCTTCTGCTTGGTCAAGACGTGAATAATGTATGTGGCTGGGAAGTTGGATGAAATGGATCGGTTAAACAAGAGCGGTTCGTGTGCACTTGAGTGAATGTCGAGAGTTTAGGAAGAAGAAAGTGGGAGATTATATTCGCCTGATAACAGTTTGAAGAAGACGTGATTTTAGATTGTAAGTTATTAGAAAAATACTTTAAATAACTTTATAGTGTGAAGAATTTCGAGTAAAGCGTAACTTTTACGTACCTATATCCGATTCACGCAATCCGTGCCGCCCGCGTCTTTGATTCCGCGATTCGCGATTACAGCTTGCGGTCTTGCTGGGCGCACACGCGCATCGCATGCCGCCACAAACCACACTCGGTTCAATTTGAGCCTCCCACTCCCTCGGACTGTAACCCACGCCCACGGGTTTGCCACGTGGCCTTGATACACAAGGAAATTTCAGAAGAATATTCAATTGACGAAAAAAAAAACGTTCACGGGCGAAAAAGAAATTTTACAAGTAGATGCCATTGGTTTTTAAACTTGATTTCGAATTGTGTGTGAACGTGTAGAGGGCGATACATCAAAACAAAATAGATGAACACAAGTTCTCTCCTTCTCACACGGAGAACAAATTCTATAGCCGTAAAGTAAAGCAGTTTTGGACCAGCCTTTTATTCACCACTTGGACTTTAACTCTGCAGTTCCTAGCTAACGACGACAGGTGGCGCATTTGCACTTTCTTGTTTCCCTCGCCATAATTTGCGCGTCGAGTTTAGATATAGCCGACCTTGTTGGACATGATGCCTGGCCGCTCATGCTATAACTGCAACTGAGTCGAAATATACAAATTCAGCTGCAAATTAAAGATTTCTGTTACCGATGCAAGTACACGCCAGACAAGAGTAGTTTACTATCATTATAGAGTATACGGACAGTACAAAAGTAACCGATATCCTACCTATAAGAGTATTTTGAATGTTGCAATTGCTGTTAGAGTTACTTAAACGTTTTCCGTTAAGGACCATGACTTAATACCACTTTGCATAAAGATTTAATTTTAATGTCAAAGAGTTTTCGCGAATTTTTTCATCAAAATTTATGACACAAAGTGCGCGCGCCAAGAATGTCACCAATATAAGAGATTTATATTGCAACATATTGTAAGCGTAATTTAATTTGACATTTTATGGCTCATTAAAAAGAGAAATCAATACTGACGCGAGCGCAGCGACATACGCCGTCAATGCACCTTTTTAATCTCGCCGAAACTGTCCAACCTCTCTTCGCTTATAGCATTTTTAATATAAACATACAACGACTTTACAACTTGCAAATGTCGCAAAAAAAAAACCGCTGCCAAGTCATTGGCACTTAGCTTCCTCCTATTCTGCTAGTGGAAGATAATTACATGGGAAAACCAACTCATTCTTTGATTTAAATATTCGCTACTATTCGATACTAAAAGGATAGCTTTACTCGAATTCAAAATCAGAAAACATATATGCACGTCCAATCTTATTACGATCGATCACGTAGTTCCAGAATTATAACAGTATACGTACGCACGCATGCACGCACGCACGCACACACACACACAGACAAAACCATCTGCACGGACATTTTATAAAACCATGAAAACTCTCAAAATATACTAAGCTTTAATTATCAAATTATATGGTTTAACAAAAATAATAATGTTCAGTCACACAGAGTATACAGGGTGAGAGTTGAAGAATTTGAATCTTAATATCTTTTAAACTAAAAGGTTTCATAAGCTACAAAAAGAACCTAGCCGAAGTGATCAAAAGATCAATCTTTTCCTAAAATTTCAACTCAATTTAAACCTTTTTACTCCCGTAATCGTACGACATAAAAAAAACATTTTTTTTAGTTTTTGATTTTTATCTCAAAAACTAGTCGCCAAAATTGCTTAAAATTTTTACAACTAGTAGATATCGTTGTTTTTTATTGTCATGAATTTTTTCAAAACATTTAACTATTTATTTTTTGAGTTATATATGTTTATCGAAAAATTACCTTTCTAGAAAATCTAGAAAATCTTGCGGGAAAAATTAGACAATATTATGTTCTTTTAGATACACTATTGTTTAATATATTGTATAAATCATATCATTATAAAAAAGAAAAAATATTTTTTCAAAAATAGAAAAATGGCTATAATATGGCCATAAAATGGTCAGAATCATAAAACAAAAAATGACCTAAATTCAGAATTAGAAAAAATATATGCATGTCAAATTTTATTACGATCCGTCGCATGGTTCCAAAATTATGGCGGTATACGTAATACACGACAGCCACACACACACACACACACACACCACACACACACACACACACACACACACACCCACACACACACAGCCATCCGAACGGACATTTTCTAAAAACGTGTGATTCGTACTCTAACACCTCCAAATGCTTGTCCAGCGAAGTATTAGCAAAACTGAAAATTTTACTATCACAAAGCTTCCTCTTGAGGAGGAAGCAAAAAAAAGAATACCAATAGAGAATCGCAAAGAAGCAAAAAAGGGATTCAACAAGTTATTTACAGCCGCCTGAGAACACAGGAGCTTCCCTCGCAAGCAGCTTAAAATTTCGGCCCTTAATTCTCGTCCAATGATCCTCGATTGCATAACCTCTTATCGTGCCGAGGCACGCTATACCCGCCCTCTCTCCCTCTCGCACATCAGTCCAGAGTCTCTGCGCGCGCTATAGCTCCGACAACGGCGCGGCTTATCGGCAATCAAACACCACAAGCAAACCTAAGCGAGATGCTCAAGGGGGTGAGAGGTCGAACGCGCGCGCACGCACGCACTGTACACGTGGTACTGCTGCTGCTGCTGCTGCTGCTGGTCCGGACTGCATTGGGTATAATGTAAAGTTGACACATTCTCGATCAATCAAGCGTCAGAGCCAGGCTGACCGTCTCTGTGGCTTCAGGCGCCTGTAAACTTCGTATACTCTCTCCTCCTGAACTACGACGACTCTTGCTCTCGCTCCTGCTCGTCTGTAAACATATACATACGCATACATCGGGGAGCTGCGCACGTTAACGTTACGCTATAATCGTCAAGCTCTGCAGCAATCGTCCAGCCTGCTGCTGGTAGTACGTATAATAGGCCTGACGTACGCGAGTTTGGCGAATTTCAGGACGCTACGGTGTTATGGTTGATCGTCTATATGCTTTTCGATGGTCAGTTCTGCGGTTTAATTTATTGTTATCCTCTGTAGAATTGAGACATCTAGTAATTTTTTTGCCTCTGTTTGCATTTGAAAATATTGTATGTATTCATATTAAAGCGAACGACGACTAAGCGAAATTTATCTCTTTGTTACAGGTAATTATGCAGTTCTTCGTTAAATCGTTCTCACTAATGAAGTATAAACAACGTGAGTTATTCGCTTTTCCTCTAAATGTTGCAAATACTTTTTGTAATAGTTTTTAAAAGAAAACGCATGAGGATCAACGATGCAGTTGGTATTTTGGCTGTGTTATATTTTATTATGAGCTAAGGTAACCATAAAAAACAACGCGTTTTTGTTTTTAAAAAATCAACAAGGAAATAAAGAAGTAAAAGATGATTTTTTATTTCCCCTCTCTTTCAAAATCCTATTGAAAATAATCAGCATCGACTCGACTGTATAAAGTCAACCGCAGCCTGATATAATCATCGCTCTTTTTTAGATACAGCGAAGAGGTCTTGAGCGCATTTCAAAGAGCTTTTGCCGTCAAAAAAAGTCCGCGATTAATCACGTTTCAAGTGCAGCAAAAAGTCGCTGCTTTCGAAGGCTTCTGCCTCTCCTCGATGTCGTCTTTGCCTCGACCAGGAGAAGAAATTCATCCTCCGCTAGTGGCGCGTGAATTATAGCCGCCGAAGGGATGATACCCCGACATTATCGCAAATCTCGAGGGACACGTTTTCTCTCTTAAAGGCCAGCCCGTAACGAGTGTTTCAGGAGTTAAGCGGCTCCCTTTTTAACAAGCTTTTTAGTGTCGATCGTATCGCCAGGAGGAAGTGAGCGAGCGTCTCCCGAAGAAGAGAAGGAAGCGCTAGAAAGAGGGCAACGCGCGTTTTACAGTCTTTGAGAGATGGAGAGATGGATTTTCACTTATATCGCGACGTCGATACTCACTCTTTCTCTCTCCTCTCACGATTTTTATTGCGCTTTTAGGAATGTCGCCTCTTGATATGGTCCCGAGCAGCAGTCGCAAGCCAGGAGAGATGAGAGAGAGAGAGAGAGAGAGCGATATCGAGTGCGAGTTTGGAATCGTATCGGGAAGTTCGATTTGATTTTTATAAAGGATCAGGAGGTGAATGCCAGCGGAGGTCGGGGATAAGTTTCGAGTTGGCGATAAAGTTGGATATAAAACGGCGTGTTTTGTTTTCGGAATGATGAAATCCGGAACCGAATGAGAAATCGAGAGAGCGGTAAATTTTATTAATCCCTTAAAGTTTTATGAGTAGCTTTTAAATTGCGAAGTAGATCTTTCAGAATGAACATTACCAGTTATCAGGACTGATTTTTCCAAGTGTTGGTGTGGTTTTTATTAGCCATTAGCTTCTGTTTATGTAGCGGGTCAATTTATGCATGCAATTTGGAGCCGCGCTAATGTTATTCTACGCCCGCTTCTTTTATTTGCATCTGCTATACCCTAAGTTCCTTTTACGAATGGTAAATGCACTATATACATTCAAACTTAATTTATACTTCGTTTCAAGTACTCGATGCTTAAATTAAACAGTTTTTACTTACTTCGATAATTGTATCTCTCCGCAAACAGTATCTAGATTCTGCATCCAAACAGCTATGATTACAATTGCAGCGAAGACCGCCAAATAATAGAATTTCAAGCCGAAAATACATCCGTCACACACCTTCATAAAGTCCGCGCAAAAGAGATTTTGTAGAATGGCGCATACAGTTCCGTAACCGAATTGCGCGAATTTTTTTTCCTGACACAAGGACCCTCTTTTCCCAAGTGTCAGGCAAAACCAACGTACGAAAAGCGTTCGCGGGACAAAGCCGAGGAAAAGAGCTCGTCACGATTTGCGCACCAGCTTTAATTGAATGAAATTCGTGCAGGAATCTAATTTTCGTCTACCGGACGGTCCGGTCGAGTCGTCGAAAAAAGTGCGACGAAATTTAAAAATCTACGGAGTTTCGTTTGTCTAAGCCGCTCTGCGCATGTTCTAGCGCGCAATTTCGCTCTAGTTGGCCTGACTTGTGCGTTTCTGGATTTATGAAGCTTTGAACAAGGCTATACGCGCAGGAGCAGACACATTTTTATATTGCGTTTGTTTTTCATAGTTTCAGAGATACGAAGTTAGTATTTATTATTTGAAAAGAGCAAAGCTTAAATCGTCACTAAAGATAATAGAAAGAAAATTATTTAACTTTGTATGTTGACAATTATTCGATCTGGAAAAACATGAAATCTATAGTCGTCAGTTTAACTACTTATTTATATATAGCAACCCATTGCATGAACAGACTTGTCAAAGCATTCTTCAATTGAAGATTTTTTAGCGATAAATCATTACCCACCAAAAGTAGGTACTCTCATCTAATAAAGAATTCGCATCGGCGACACATGCCGTTACTCACAACCGGAATAACCGCGCCGAAGCCACAGTTTTTCCCCGTGCACTTAAATATGACATACGCATCTGATCTAAGCGGCTGCATATCTCACTCGCGAGAAAGGCGAGTGTCTCTCCATAAAGTATACCTCGTAGCATTTTCTCACTTTCATAGCGTATTGACGTTAGCGTTCGCGCATGAATAAAATATCCAGTCAAGCGACTGCAGGAGCCTGAGATCTCGTGTATGCAAAGTCGCGGTACGCTCAAGAGTGAACGAGAGACGGGGAATCCCCGGATTTGGCGGGGAATTCCTGCAGAATCCAGCGTTTGATTTTCCACACGGGCGAACCGCCTCCGCCGACCCACTGGTCTTTTTCCTTTTCGACCACCGAAGCCGCCGTCGCCTTCGATTCGATCGCGCTCACGACTGGGAAAAGAGACTTAGGCGGACTTGAGGCAAGTCCCGAGATGCGCAGCAGGCTTGGGTACTCGCTTGTTGAGAGTCGAGGCTCCTACAGCTATAACCTGCACGTTGTATGATGTAACGTTTCTCCGGGTCTTTGTTTGCAATGCAATAATATTTTCATTGCCGCAGCTACTGGCGATGTATAGTACATTGGGGAGAGGCCGTGTCTTCTGCAACATTGATTTATTCGCTGAACAAATAACGACAAAGGAAACCGTTACACTAATTATTTCTCTATACATACGAATCGCTTATGCAATTGTGATGGTGGGGGGGGGGGGGAGAAGTGACGGTTGATGATAAATATTCGAGCTTCGGAAGGACTCATCCAGCTACCGTTGTTTTAGTGATGTGGATTTTAGATCTGACTGAATTTCGCATCGACAAAGAATGTCGAGATGGCTTTGTGATCGGAATGAAATTATCATTAGTCGGCAAACTCGAACAGATGATGAAATTCAATCCTCGTCCGCATAGCTTCGTTTGTCACTCGGTGTACTTTTGGAATAATTTAATAACACAAAAGTATACCACACCTGAATTTATCTGTAAAACAGGAGAGTGGAGAAGAATTTTTAATATTATTATATTACACTGCACTGCACCAAAAAAACTAGCAACAGTATAGTAGTACATTTTTCCAGTATTTGTCATTCCCGTTACGTTATTTAATATGACTTCCCAGGATTCTCTGATGCACCAACGTATACTCATGTCAAACAACGCGGCTGAATAATACACGACTCATATTCCCAGACATTCGCTTTTTCGGACTTTATGAAACTCTGTTCATCACTCTCTCCAGTTCATCCACAGCAGGCAGCACACACGCAGCAGTCAACAACGAGAGAAGAATCCAAGCCAATAAAACGCTTGAAAACCTTCGGACAGCCGCTACTAAAAGCGTCGCGGGCCCCGAGTGGCCGTAAAAAAAATTAAAAAGCTTGGCGCTATATCGCAGCAGCGAGCGAGTCGCGCATTAAAAAGTGGAGAGAGAGAGAGAGAGAGAAAAAAATAGATAAAGAAGTCCGCAGCTTCACTAAAGACGCGAAATGGCTCCGTCAAAGAATGCCGTGAAGCTCACGAGCGCCGCTGACGTCAAGCGCGCGCACACACACACACACACACACACTTGCGTAGCTTCCTTTGTGCCAGAGAGAGGAGGCCGCCCGTCGAGGAAATTCGCGCGCTTTACGCAAGTCGTAATTTTATGTAGCCCTCGGCAATAAACTCCATTCCAGCACACGCACGCACGCGTGACGGCTGCTGCATTGCCGCTGCCGCCGCGTAATAAAGTTTCGTGAAAATCGCGCGGTTCGCCTCCTCTCTGTGCAGCAGCAGCAGCAGCAGTAGCAGCTAAAGATAGGCGCGAGCGCGCGTATATAAGAGAAGCTATATATACGACTCAAGCTAGGCCGCTGTGATGTTTGAGGCGACGAGGGGAGTCAGGACGACTCGTTCAGTGATAAATGCTCGACGCGAGTTTTATACGTCAATTTTCAGGTTTTGCTTTTACGGCCGCAGTCGACGACGACTTTGTGCTGCTGCTGCTGCTTCTCCTGTGCTGCAGTGTTTCTCTTTCATTCTCTTTCTTTCTCTCATTGTCAGATATGTCACTTTATTTCTCTCTTTCTCTCTCTTTTAGCGCAGCTCTCCGAAGGAGGCCGTACTGAAATTTTAAGTGTGTCACGCTCTCCGAATTTTCCTCCACGCGCCGGATACTTGATTTACGGCGACGTTAAAAAAATGATTAAAAGTCGCGGGGAATTTATTGCTTTGAATTTTATCGGCGATTTGGTGGGCTAGAAAATGCGTATATGTGTAGGTAAAGAAGGATATATATTACGGAGCTCGCATACTACCTGTGCTCGAATGTTTACGATAAACTTATGTGCCCTTATCAACAATAAGCGATCTTCGCTTTGTGAGCCTTACTTGCAAACTTGTGGTGCATTAAATTCAAGTTAAAGAGACCTTGTAACGCAGGCAAAGTTTCGCAGGGAACCTTCTATAATAGTATAGGATGTGATACCCTAAGGTAGATGCATGAAGACGTTGTTATTATTACTTGTTGAGACATGTTTACAACGATACTTGTGAAGATCTTTGTATATCCGTCGCGCGAAAAGACAGCAAATTTTCATTTTAACGAATAAATTGATTAAAACTATAAAATAGAATGTTGACGAATTTTGGCGTTTCAATCTTTCAATTCACAATGGTCTAATATCAAAAACAACTAGTCATATCGTAAAAGATTTGTAGCATGAGTGCCCCCAAGCAGCAGGCCCAACAAGGCAGTCTTGACATAGGTGACACACCGCTATATGTGGCATTGTTAACGGCAGACTCAGTTACAGAAAATAGGAAAGTGCTAACGTGCCACCTATCATCGGTAGCCAGAGACTAAAGAGCCGAAAAATCCGACAGCAGGGGGAAAGCAAGCCAGTCCAAAATTGTCTCGCTTCAATACATCTACTCCGATTTGGTGCAATTATTCGCATTCTCGTTCACCGCTGGCGTTTCGAATGATGTTTTCTCTCTGTGTATACGCAACAACAAAAAATACGCCGTTCGCCAGACTCACTTTTCAAAATCCTCCATTCAGTGGAAAAGCTATAGCCAATATAACTAAACACCTTTATGTATTCATAAGCCACGAGCTTCGCGCTTGCAAGCAATGTCTCCCTCGCGCGCACAGCAGCAGTACATTCGAGCTGCAACTAAACTTGGTCACGCTGAAGTTTATCGAACGCGATTAATTCTGCATAATGGGTGATCGGCGTATGCATGCCACTGTGCGGCGCAGCAAGCAGTGCGCGCGATGCTTGTTCGCTCACCCTGTAAAGCGACGATAACAAGAACTTATCGGCAAGGGAGTTTCGCCTATGAAGCCCTGCGGCAAGCGGCGCGTCGAATCGCTGCTGCTGATGCTGCAGCCAAGGACCTCGCAAGCGCGCAATATAAGACGCCTACGAAAGTTTCAAGAATCCCTGTGTTGCGCGCGCGCGCGCACAAGTTCTTTGCTATAACTAGCCGCGGAGGGGGGGGGGCTGCGGGGGCGATGATGAGAGAAAGCGAGCGGAAGTTTTCGAAGAGCTGGGGCGGACGAGAGACGGGAAGGAATTGGAAATTAGAATTGATATTTATTTTGTTGTTTATTTTGCTGCAATGCGCTACGCTCGAGCTGACTTTGTCAGAGATTTATTCGATTTTAAATTGCTCGGGCTTCTCTGCTACAAGTAGAATGAAATTAAGACGTTATCTTAATTTTTTAACTTAATGCTACACGAATAAGATAACGCAACTGACGAGATTAATACTTGAAACTTTCAAATCAGAAGCGAGAGAAAAATGTGCGAAGAAGTACAGATCAAATGTTGATGCCTTATATACCACCCAACGTTTGAAATTTGGGCAATAAAGAAAAAAGTTTCCCCAATAAAACTCAAAGTACGTATAAAGGAGAGTTATTTGAAAAGTTGTATTTTATAGATGAAGTTTGCGAAGATGTACCTAATTTACTCAACTTTTATTACCACGCGAGCAATCTTTTTATAAATACTTAACAAATGTCGTGTTCGGATCGAGCATTAAAATTTTTACGTCCAATGTCTCGTATTAAAAAAAGTCTCCAAGCTGCTTCGAATTTTTGGGTTGTGTTATATCGTATAAACGCGAAAAACTCCTCAAAAGATAAGAAGAAAAGGTACAACGAAAAAATAATATAATAAAACAACTGATGTGAGAAGGGTGCCTGACTGCGTCATCACCGGGAAAAAAAGTAGAAGCCTGAGAAGGAAAACTGAAGAAGCGAGTATATGAAGGACGGAATAAATGAATAAATAAGAAAGACAGACAGAGAGAGAAGAAATATAATGCCGAGAGATGTAAAGAGGAGGGAGAAAAAAATGAGAGATCACCGTGTCGTCTGGAAGTTAGGGGAATTTTTGGATTTCGCTACTTTATTCCGTGAAACTTTTTTGAAAATTATAATTTCAAAGCGAAACTTGGTAGAGGCCTTCTCCATAGATGTAGAAAGATTATTACCGCACAAAAATGCTGGCACAACAGTTATAAATAAACAAAACCGCCCCTTACTTGCAAAACAGCTCGAATATTCGCGTTTTCGGTACGTTACGTCCATAAAATTTTTTTTTAAACTAGGAAATCTAAGTGCGCTTCGCGCACCTCTTATTATACCATCAATTCTATCTTTCCAGAATGATTTTAAATTTTCCCGCCTGCTGAGCATTAACAGTTCAAAGCGTTTGTAGGTTATGTAATAATATTCGCGTTTCTAATTCGCGTTCCTTAATTCTTGTACCAGGCAACTGGACATCAATTAAATGCTTCACATCACTTTTTTAAGAGAAGATTATAATTTTAGAGCAAAACTTGGTAGAGGCCTTCTCCATAGATCTAGAAAGATGACTGCCGCACGAAATAGCTGGCACAAAAGTTATAAATAAACAAAACCGCCCCAACGTTTAAAAATGTATCTACTACGAAACGTATTTAAAAATGAAAATGTAGTTTATGTTTTGTATGAATGGATAATGTAGTAATGTTTTTTAAGATCTGTGATTGATACTTGAATTCCCTTTTAAGTTTTAGGTTAAGGTGAATTAAAATTCATAGGTGGTTCGTCTTTTAGAAGAATTTTTCCATCTGTACAAGCTGTTATTGTAGTATTCTTTTCAATTTCAAGCGCATCTAGAAACAATGGTTGTCTGCTTTTATTCGTTAATTTTTCTCGATTACGATTGGTTTTGGCATAACATAAAATATTTGATATTGCTTTGCGTGCATCATCCATGTTTTCTTCTGTGAAAGGTATGTTAGAACACGTGGCAATAGTTAAAGCCCAACAGCATACGTGTACGCTACAATTGCCACTTAAAAGTCCACTTTTGCTTATCTGATAGGGGATATCTTTGGGGGTATACAATATCCATTCACTCCATTTAATTTTTTCTTTTGATTGCATTTCTAGAAAATTGCACATAGCATTAACTACAGAGTCTGGCGGTTTGCCATGGAGAGAATCAAAAAATACCATCGTATTTTCATTTTTTATTACTAGTAGTAATGTCCAATGCCATGGATTAATATAATTTATTGGTACAAGCCAAAAATTCTTCTCATTAATTTTTTGAATTTTGGCCCATTTTAAAAATCCATTGCTTATCATGTTTTTTCTTAAAATTTTGTCGTAAAAAAGAGTATCAAAGCATACTAATTTCATTTCCTGTTTTGCGGCTAAGTCAGGAAGCAAACTAAAAAATCCATTAACAACTCCATCATCAAGGTATTGATCAACATCATTGTAAGCCTTAAGCGTCTCGAAACTGTATTCATTAATTATATAGCCATTAACGTTATTATATAAATTGGGAAATTTATCAGGATATTCTATATTTGTGGAAAAAAGAATTGATGTATTTTGGATGTTAATGAATTTTTAATTAGGTGGAATTTTTTATTTCAAGATCACTGTTTATACTTTGGTATTCGCATTCTTCTTTTGGAACTTTACTGTCCATTATAGCAGATTCTTCTTCTTTATTGTTTTCCGTAATTTGCATTTCCAACTCTTTCTTAGCTAACTTCATATCGTGTAAACTTTTTTCCATTAATTCGTACATTGCTGATCGCTCTTCTTTTTTTTCTATAAATTTACTTTGTTTAAAATACCTGTTAGGGCCTTGTTTACTTTTTTTGGAGCGTTGTCAGACTTCAACTGGCGGCTTTGAAGGAGTTTCTGCATCTACGTCTGATTGTTCTTCATCGTTAATATTTATTTCTTTCGTTTTTGGTCGTTTTTTATTAAGTTCCTGTATTTAATGGAGTATTTAATGAAAAATTTCGTTCTACTAATTTACCACTTAAAATTTGCTCGTTTTCTTGAATCATTCGTGGTATTAAAATATTCTCCTTTTTATCAAAAACTTGGTGTTTTAAGATTTTAAACCCGTTTTCTGCAGTAGCATTCCTATCCCTCAAAATTCCAAATCTTTCCGCTATCGCTGCTGCAGACCAAACTGAGAAATATACCAAAAAATAATCAACCAGATATTTAACCAAATTTTCACTATAAAAATTGTTTTTTATATTAGTTGTTAAAGTTTCTTCTGCAATATTATCTTTTAATTTATTAAATTTCTGATAATAAAGTGAAGATTTCATTTTCGTCAAATTAGGTTCTATGGCCTCATTTACTATCGGTATTTTCATTTTCTGGTGGCACCTCGTCATTTTCTGATTCATCCTTTTTATCATTTGAACGAAAATCATTTATAAGTTCGTCAAAACCTTCAACCTTATTCTTAAGGGGGTCTCAAACCCATTTCTGCGATTTTACCGACCTTGCGGCCGGTAGTGCAGGTAGTGCTTATAATAACCTCTGGCGCCATCTGGCGTCAACCACTACAAAAATTTGCAATATCGAAACTCACACTGCGTGTTGCCGTACACGCAGATTTGATATAACGAAAAATGTCGCTATACATAATGATCTGTATTTCGTATATACATCACACGTGTTTCGACTACACGCATTTTTTACAATAAAATAACTGTGCATTTCGCATATACACGCGTGTTTCGAATACACGCTTTTTATATTATAAAAATTAATAAATAATTACGTGTATTTCGCATATACACACGTGTTTCGAATACACGCTTTTCTTATGACAAAAAACTACTTTTGAGATGTGCTTTTTTTTTCCCAGAAATTTGAAAAAAATGAGTTTATTTATAAATGATGCATTGTATAAAGTTGAAACTTGGTATAAAAGCCCTTGTTATGTCTTTCAACAAATTTATACAGTTTAGTGACTTAAGCGTAACCAGAAGATCTAGTTTGTTCTAAATTGTCGCTTTTAGCGCAAGTGTTTTCGAACAAAGTAGATCATCTGATTGTAGTAAGTGCATCAAACTGCTGAAATATAGTGAAATACATTACGAGGGCTTATTATATCAAGTTTCAAGTGTATACAATGCACCACTTTTGAGATATGCAATTTTAGTCAAAGAAATTTAAAAAAAAATTGAGTTTATGTACAAGTGATGCAATGTTTAAACTTGAAACTTGGTATGCAAGCCCCTGTTATATATTTCAACATATTTATACAGTATAGTGACTTAAGTGTAACCAGAAGATCTAGTTCGTTCTAATTATACGCTTTTGGCGCAAGTGTTTTCGAACAAAATAGATCTTTTGGTTACACTTAAGTCACTAAACTGTATAAATATGTTGAAATACATAACACAGGCTTGCATATCAAGTTTCAAGTGTATATGTTACATGAGGTTTGAGATATACAATTTTTAACCACACAAATCTTAAAAACTTAAATTTATATAGATGTGCTATATCATCATATAGACTTGCGACAAAATTTTGGCCTGCAAAAAGCTTTGGAAGGAACAAGAAGCGTCAGAAGCTACTTAATTAGCCGTATAAAAGGAGATGTACTAGTATAAGCAGCAAGTTGATCTTGGTCGAGGACCAGTAGGGAATCCTGAACATACAGCTGTTGCAGGAGTTGCTTGTATTGCAGCAGCAGCAGTTGACCAAGCTCGAGTAGCAGCAGCAGCAAAAGTTGTATGAATATAAGCAGCAAAAGCTGCACACACAGCAGTCGCAGCAGTGGCCCCTGAATATGCAGCTGGAGTACACTGTGGACCAGTAACTCCAGCAGCACTGGACTCCGTACTAGTAACAGCAGACCCTGGTCGAGGACCTACTGTAGATCCTTGATGTACAGCTGTAGAATGTATACCAGCAACTTCCAACTTCAGGGTCGTCTACAGATGATTGAAACAGGTCAGCAAAGCTAACCAGGCCAGCAAACAGCGTGATTTCAGCTCCAGGGTTGTCTTCTGATGATTGAAATGGGCCTGCAACGCTAACCTGTCCAACAAACAGCGTGAATCTGGTTCCAAGGTCATCCTCAGATGACTGAAGCCTCCAGCAACCCCACCCAGTAGCACCAGAGAGCGTGAACTTGGTTCCATGGTCGTCCTCAGATGTTCGAAGCCTCCAGCAACGCCAGCCAGTACCACCAGTGAGTGTGAACATGGTTCCAAGGTCCTCCTCAGCTGATTGAAGCCTTCAGCAACGCCAGCCATCACCACCAAAGAGCGTGAACCTGGTTTCAGAGTCGTCTCCAGATAACTGAAGCCTCTCGAAACGCCAACCAGCATCAGTAGCAGCAGACAGTTTTTATCCAGCTCCAGAGTCATCTTGTTTGTAGCCGTCAATGCCAACCTATAATGCACAGACAGTGTAAATCAGCTATAGAGTCATCTACACATAATAAAACCACGTAATCACTGATTTCACTGCACATAACACAAGAAATACTTGTGAATTTTGAGTGTCGACGAATCTTCATCCAGACAGTATGTCGGAGGAAGGTATCAGCACAGCCGTAGAAGTAGCAGCACAAACAGTGATAGTCGATCCACATCTAGAATGCATCTTGAAAGTTGAATGTATACGCAGAAGTGGAAGCAGCAAGAACACCAGCAGCAGCAACAGAAGCAGACACCAAAACAAGGGATAACCTCCAAGCACAAAAAGTCAAGTTTCTTGCTGGAGTTGCGTATTTTCCTCTACTGCAGCACTCCTTGACGGACTGACACTCACACACTGCATCGTAGCTGATATTCCGGAGCATCACTTTTATATACTTCTCGCACTGCATTAGAAGTAAACGAAGCACTGGCGAGTCTCGCCGTGAGCAGCAGATCCGCGAGCGAGATCGCGCTGAGCGGAGGCTGCTTGAAAACATATGCGCTTTTGATTAGCACACTAACACTGCTGTATCGCGTCGACGTGCTGCACTTATACAATCAATACCTTTGAATAACTTGAAGTTGAACCGAACGAGCGAAGGCCGGGATGCAGCTTCAAAACGTCAAAACACAAGGCACGGCTGGCGAGTGGCGGCTGCGTGAACGTGTCGCCGCAGACGCCAGTAGGTCCCCAGATCGACGCGCACAATGTATGCGCAGTCGTCGTACTCACTTCGCCAGAGCCGCGGACAGAGCAACGAACAGCTGTTCGGCGTCGCTTGGATGATAATAAAACTATTTTTTTTTTGTTCAAATTATGGAAAACCAAGACATAGTTGCCCTTTCTCTCATCATTTTATATCTATGTGCAAAGTTTCAAGTCGATCTGTCAACGCATATAAAATTGGCATTTGAACGAAATTTTCAACATGCACACGCTGCAGCTACTGGTATTTGTTCAAATGCCATTTGTTAACGCATTTAAATATTGACTTGAAACTTTGCATTGTGGTAGATGATTCCGAGACGAAGGGCAACTATGTCTTGGTTTTTGATAATTCACCGTATTTATTTAGTTTCAAGCAATTTTCTACCGAGTACTCGTTCTATCGACTCGGTCGGTAAAAATTGGGTTTGAGACCCCCTTAAAACCATAAATTTTAATGAATTGTTCAAATGGAATTTTCGCTTCTTCAAAATTAACGCAATGAATAATCCTAGTTATTAATTGAGAAGCGATATATCGCTCATCGTTTTGTTTCTTTTTATCAGGAAAAGTTTTTATTATTTTCTTTCTAACAGTTTTTATAACGTGGGAAGAACACACATGTATCGTTTTTGTCAATGGATTTATTTGCCTCTACTGCTTCATAAATAATATTTATATAATGATATAAATTGATATCTTTAAAAGTTAAACAGCTTGAGTTTAGAAGCACTAAACTGAAATCTGTTTCTATTTTAGAAATACGCTTGGTTCTTACTTGACGAAAATTGTCAAGAAAGAATTAAAAAAAAACTGTTTGCTGTTTCTGTGTGTATCGATAATGTTGCTTCAGCAATCTGTAGCGGACTCAATTCATTTTCTCCGGGTAAAAAACATGCAATAATAGTATATTGTCATCTGCGAATCAACATACGGAGGCTGGGCAAGAAGACTTCCCGTAGCGTCTAGATTTAAACAAATTGTTTTAACAAAAGCTAAATATTTTAATTGCGCTTCAGTAGCAATTTAATTGAATGTACCCTTTAATTTTATCACCATAATTGTGTTGGTACTGTTTCTGCAGCTTTTCCATGAATACGTAGTAATTACTGTCCAAGTCTTTTTTGCTCCTATTTTCACTATCAATCTTTTGTAATATTGTATTATAGGGTACAGCATTTAAATTTCCTTCAGCTAATGTCTTTTTATTTGCCTTATTTGCACAGGTCCATTTAAATACAAGAGACATCATTTATTTAGGACTTATAAAAAGCTAATTTATAACAAAGAATGATTTTAGATGAAGATATCGAACTCTTTATGTGATAAAAAAACCGCTGCCAATTCTTTGGCACGTAGCTTCCTTCAACCTTACGTATCGCTTTAATATCTAAATTGTTTTTACTTCATATATAATTCTATAAAGTTTTTATGCTTTTTCGTTTGATGGATAAAATTATTTCGAAATAATTATATTACATAATCAATGCGAAACTGAAAATATTGTTTGTACAATTTGGTTGCGTTAAAATTTATAATGATCAGGGCGGCAATTATTGGCATAAAATAGTATATTGTAGGGGGGAAAATTGGCTTTTTCTAGCGAAGGTGATATTTTGAGCACGAGTGGGAGTCGAGGGCGCCATAGGCGCCCGAGTCGGACACGAGTCACTATGAAACGGACGAATTTATCCTCAAAATAAAATAAATTAATAACTAAATAATTATAGAAAATTTGATGATAATGCAATTATTTTTATAAACCGCAATTAAATTGGGAACGATTCATATCAAGTTAGTATCTATAAATAGCACGAGAATCTCCTGACAAAACCGTATATCCATAGTTTTGGCGACCCAAAAAGTTTTTGATTTTTCACAAAAAAATGAAGCCACCCGCAATTTTGTAACTTGCAGTTGTTAACATTATTAACGATTCCGCAATTACTGGTATTTTTTTTATTACGATATATGTAAGTTATTTTAGGAGTTCACGGAGCTCTATCCTTTTGATGTCCACCTTAACCCCCACTTCCCTGATACCCCTCCCCTACAAGTGTCTTCCTAACCTATCCTTTTAGTATCGAATAGTAGCGAATATTTAAATCAAAGAATGAGTTGATTGTCCCATGTAATTATCTTCCACTAGCAGAATAGGAGGAAGCTAAGTGCCAATGACTTGGCAGCGGTTTTTTTTAATAAGAATGGCGTGTAGTCGAAACACGTGTGTATATGCGAAATACACATAGGTATAACTATTTGTAATAAAAAGAAGCGTGTAGTCGAAACACGCATGTATACGTGCAAAATACACATAATTTTTTATAATAGGATATCCGTGTAGTCGAAACACGCGTGTATATACGAAATACACATTTACTTTTGTAATATGAAAAATGCGTTATTTGTTTATAATAATTATTTTTAGACTTGACAGCAATTTTTTTACGCCTTGCATATCCGTAAGCGTATCTTGGTTTTATGCGCATCTCTGGCGATCGTCGCCAGATGGCGCCAGAGGTGATCATAAGCACCACCTGCATTACCGCCGCTAGACCGATAAAATCGCAGGAATGGGTGTGACACCCCCTTTATTATGTTTAGGAGTGATTCTTAATTACATTTAATGACTCTATATCGAATTTCGTGCTTAAAAACCTGGTATTAAAAATTTCTTCCCGGGGGGCCCGCCCCACCTCATATTCGCCCCTGGCTGGCGGGTTCCGTGTGGCGGGTAGCTTCAGCTTCATGGGGGTTTCGCGACAGAAAAAAATTCATCGTTTGCAGACTTACATTCTGATCCATGTACACTGACTCAAGTTAATAATTACATTGGATATCTTGGAAATTTTAATACGAAACATTTTATATTTCGACGACGAGCTCTTGATCAAAAGCAGAAAGAAGTCTCTGAAACGCTTGGTATTTTATCAAAGTAAAAGTCGACGCTCCTTTAATTATTACTACAAACAGCTTTCATCCGCAGATGCGCGAGGTGGCTTTTTTGAAAAACTGAGTAAGAAAGAGAACTCCAGCCACAAGCCATAGGAGACTGCGCGTCTTAATAAAGTCAAGCGCGAAACAAAGTAGACGGAATATCTCAACAACGGCGCGAGTTTCCAAAGGCGCGGATAAATAAAGCGGAGCAGAGAAAGACGAAAGAAGAAAAGCTCGATCTCGGGACAGAAGAAAGCCGAGCTTTTTCCACGCGAGCGAGCGGTAGGAGGTCTCGGATCCCTGCAAGTTTTCGCTAACTTTTTCGCAACTTAATGACGTTCCCTCGATTACTACCACCGTTTTAATAATACGGTTCGAGAATAACGACACTTTCCCAGTGCCTTACAGCTATATACACACTTTTGCTGCTTGTATAGCCGTATAGCTCAGCTGCAAGGTGTGTGTGCAAGCGGGGAAAGAGCGGAACGCGCACGTGCCGCGAATGCCATTACCTCAATGCACTTTGGTTAATTAAGAAAACCGATTCTTAAGTGTTCGCCGACTCGTACTTTAGCCTGTTACGGCGTATAAAGGATTCGAGGTGCGAAGATGATAATGCGGATGCTGCAGTATACGAAGGGCTCGAGAGAGCTTTTGATGTTCAATGCACGTAAATCGTTTTACAGAGCGACTGAAAGAAATAATACGTGTATTACGTTCCTTTCTAATCTCTTGGATATTTTTTTTTTCTTTGCACTTTTGTGCATAAGCTGCTTTGATGTAATTACTTCATTGCAAAGTATGCCGAAGCCGGCTAAACTAGCTCGAAAAACACGAAAAGAGTTCCGGAGTAGAGATTACTTTTTAACGAATTTATCCAGCACGTGCCTTTCTCTTTTTGCCAGTGCATAAATGTAAAAAGTCCTACTTGGTATGCCGTTTGGCTCAGTCTGGCAGAAATGCTCACTTTTTTCCTCTTCGAGAGCCAAAATCGCGCTCACTTATTAGACGATTTCTCTTCCCTCCGGATATATGCAAGCGTCTAAGAGGCTGTGCGAGAGAAAGTAGCTATATTATACACGTCAACTCGTTTCCTCCTCGCGATTTCTTTTGATTTACGATAGCTGAGACTTCTTCGGCGCGCAATGAGTTATCAGGTCACAGAACTTTGACTTTCTTTCGTGGAGTTCAGTCGGTACGTATTATGCAAACCGCTGCGAGATGAGCATATTAAGAATGGGTCGTATAGAGCTGAAATGTGGTAGAGGAAAGGAGGATTGTTTGGGAAAGGTTATTCTAAAATCCAAAAGTTTTGTTCGTACGTTCTCTTTTAATGTTTACGATCGTCATTTGTTTTTATCGCATTATTTTAAAATTTTAAAATACAAGGTTTTTATGACAGATGTTTTAAAAACTTGTGTTCATTGGATGGGAAAGCTTAAAAATGACGAATTCTCATTAAAAATGACAATTTGAACACACAAGATTTTGAGACAGATTTTTTTCAATCAGGTAAAGTAATGATTTCATCATAGAAAGAGCAGCAGAAAATCAGAGCCTGGAGAAACAAGCACTAGAAAAATTGACAGTTATACTTCGTGAAAAGGAAGGACAAAAAGAGTAGAAAACTATGATGAAGCGATCGAAGAGGTGAACAATAAGTAGAATATGTAGGATTCGCCAAGACTGACACTACTACATATAGCTAATGCCGTCCCACTGCGTCCACCCGTGGGAAATAAGGTGTATGTGCTAAGTCTTACTGGTATATAGGTTAACGCGTAAGCTAGAATCTGTACCTTGTTGGAAAGAGTGAGCTATTAAAATAAAGCAACTCTTCTTTATTGGAACCGTCTAAAATCATTCAATTTCTATTCGGAACAACAATGCATATCAATGCTAATAATATTCAAAACGCATGAAATTGATTACGGCATTGAATTTGCATAACGTACGTCAAGTTGACTTGTTTATTATTGTTATGTGTGAGCACATAGTATAATATATAATGATAATATAATATCATAAAATTATAGCAGGAATAATTCAGACGCGAATTTCCGCTAGCTACTTAATATGCTTTGTCTAAAACAACGTAATCAATGTCGTATATTCATGGGACTCAATGAAAAATTGTATTCGGGAGATTTCAGCGCGCTGTTTCCAACTTTTCAATAAACATATTTTTTAATCCCACAATACGCAGACACACACACACTCACATTTGCATGCGTATATTTCCGCAGTATAGTCAGTCGGCGTAAATTTGCTTTGGCCATCGGCAAAATCAACGCGAAAATCCTTCGCTCGATTTTGCTGAAAATACATGCATATTTTATTTTTGAGGCTCCAATTATCGACTCTGACCGGCTACGGCCGAACAATAACTGCGCCAATGATTACGAATCGCTCGAAAAACCGCCCGCGGGAGCAAAAGTCCGAAGAACGAAGAGAGATTTTCGGACAAAGGCAAATTTAACCGTCTAACCTGATTTCGCGCGTTCCCGGCTTTGTGGCTTTCTCCCTCTCGCCTGCTGGGACACACCATCACCGCGTACATGCGCACACGCCCAGCAACTTCGACGAACACGTTTGCATTCGGCCTTTTCTTGTCCACCTTTTTTTTGCACCGCATTTGAAAGTCAAATACGCGCAATTTTTTTCTCATTTAAGCGGATTCGTTTGTATTCTCTCTCACCGCGCGGTAATTTTCCCTGCATTCGATGTCTCGTGAAATTACTTACATCCCTCACGAGTGATCAGATTTGCATAGATTTTGCCCTCGCGGTTCTAATACATTTTTTCGAGCAAGTATATGTCCCTAAGCTGCGAATTAAATTACACCTTTTTGGTACCAACGCCAAGATATCATCAGATAAAGATGTACGAGGAGATCTCAGGAATAAACTTCAACTTCACACCTAATCATCGAATCGTTATCTTACATTTTAGTCTGTCGTCGCAAGTCTCCTTTTTTTACTTTCACTCCCACGTCTCATTTTCATTTTATCTCTTCGCCTTTTTCATACGATATCATTTTCCCTTGCTCCCGTAGCCTCGAGCTGTTCCAACATACCATAGCTTGATTACATACACATTCCATTCCCCCTCAATCCCGCTCCCTTTTTCCTATAGCGGCCGACTCTTTGTCTTCTCTTCTCATTTTAACCTAACAAAATACGATAATTCATTGCACCTTCCTTTCGTCGCAAGCTACCCGATTACATCAGTGACGACGTCTGAGTATAGCGCTGTATATTTGCATTTTATGAAAACGTTCCCGAAAATTTAGGAAGCGCACACATAGGACCACTTTAACGTGTCTCGAACGACCTCGAGCTAAACAAGTCGCAATTTTCGCCGAGCTATATTCATTCTCTGCGTTGAGATGTATATTGAAGGGAAAACGTCGCTGGCAATTTGCAAACAAGACTATTTGACGTCAACATGAAGACCGTCAGCTCATATCTCCCGCAGACGAGCAGAATTTGACGTTAATATCGGGGGATTGATGTACGCGCTATCAGAGTAATTTTTCGGAAGAAAATTGTCGTGTTTCATTTTCACTATATATAGTAATTCAAACTACAAATCGAACTTTATACTCATAATTGATAAAACCGAAAATTGTGTTTGTCTAATAGCATTCAATTTTTCTCGCGAGTTCAAAAAGAAGAAGATGTACCAAGCAATGACAGTATCTAAAAGCCAAAATGAGAAATCAACAAAGCACAACACTAACTAAGTAAGCAATCGCGCGGCACACTAGGGCTCATTAGTTGAGTGGTCGAAGTTGTCGTCTCGGGAGGAAAAAGTTTGTAGTTCGCGCGTCCCGATTCTCCGTCCTCTCTCTTTCTCTCTCTCTCTCTCTCTCTCTCTCTCTCTCTCTCTCTCTCTCTCTCTCTCTCTACAAATGAAACAAAATTAACAATTAAAACCGCATAAAAAGTTTCGGCCATTAAACTCCTCTTCTAATTCTCTTTACTACAACATTCAGTTGTGCATCAGCTAATGTGTATTGAAAATCAAATTTATCCGCACGCGTGAAAAGAGTCGTGAAAAGCATATGCAGGTCCTCGCACAAACCTAGCATCCTCTTTACACTCAGAAAAAAATTCTTTTGCTGCAAGAGGAATAATCTTAAATAAGACCCAAAAATGAAAATCTGCTTGAAGCAAGTAGATTTCCACTTTTAACAAGAGGAATCNTTCCACTTTGAACAAGAGGAATCGTTTTGGTGCAAAGGGAATCTTCTTGAATCGAAAATAATTAAAATTTTGTATTAATTTTGGTGCAAAAGGAATCCATTTATATCTAATGGATTCCTTTTGTTAAAAGTGGAAATCTACTTGCTTCAAGCAGATTTTCATTTTTGGGTCTTATTTAAGATTATTCCTCTTGCAGCAAAAGAATTTTTTTCTGAGTGTATTACGAGCTTCCTCCGACAAACATCGTGACTTTTATTAATCCAATCGATGCTTACGTCCGCGCCGTATCCGCTTATAGAAGGATAATACACGATAGTTCGCTTCCACGCACGCGGACGCAACGTAGTTATCGGCTGTCTCGAGGCTTTAATCAGAGACAGAATCAAATTGCGGTACTTCCACCACATCTGTTTCATCTTCTCTCTCTCTCTCTCTCTCTCTCTCTCTCTCTCTCTCTCTCTCTCTCTCTCTCTCTCTTGTACTCTCTATACTGCCTCTAGGTCACGCTCTCTTTCTCCATATACCTCTGTACCTCTCGATCTAAATAGCATTTACTACTGACTGCGCAATTTTATGTGCAGCTAGAGAACTAGGCTAAATTAGAGCCCTGTCGGGATATTAGAGATTTCGCGATAGCTCGATTCTCGCTTTTGGTCATTTTTGCTTAAAATTCACGGATGCAATTGTGCGCAATATAAAGTTGTTTAAAATAATAACTCATAACTCATTTAAAAATATTCGTCTTTATACTACTCATGCATAACACAAATTCCAGCATCTTTATTTATGCTCTCCTGGCCTCAGCAGCCATAAACATGTTGATGACATTTCTATATATTCAAGCCAAAGCTATATGCAAAATTATTTCGCGCGTCCGCAAGCCGAAACAACAACGCGGCGAGCGCAAACTTTCGGATTACGTGAAAACTTGCGGCGCATAATGAACCGAAAAGTCCACCGATGAAAACGCACGAGAGGCAGCACGCGCAATCCGATTTCCAGCGCTGCAGTATGCCATTGCTGATGTTGTCTCTGCACCGCGGCTAATCCCCTCTGGGCAGTTGTGGAGGTAATGCGCGGAATCGCCCCATTTAAATAAAACGCGACTGCACTGCCAGGCAGCTATTCGCACCTTAATCGTTTACGGAAACATTTATCCGTTGAATGAGTCGACGAGCTCTCTCTCTCTCTCTCTCTCTCTCTCCCTGGTGCCGCGAACACATTAGTAGGTTACTGTCTCGATTATCGCCGTAATGCGAGCCGCAAATGATTAGTGGTTGGTGCTCCGCATGCTTGGATGAATTCCGGATATAGACGAGTTTTTTTTTTTTAAATTGAAGCTTTACGAGCTATTTTTGAATACACATGGGTACGTGATTCAGTTGGATTTTATGCAATGAAAGTCTGTATAGATACCCTTTCTCTGGGTATTGATTAAAACTTCCTCTCAATATCGTATACAGTGTGTAAAAGGAAAATATCGAAAAATTCCAGTCATTTCTCACGAGGATTATCTGCAAAATAAAGCCAGATCAACAACAGGAGATCAAAACCCGTAGTTATACCATCAACATAACGTAACCAATCTATTTCAGGCGGTACATGCTAGCTCGCTGCTGGCAAACTTTAATAAATCGATGCTCCGCGCAGCGAGGAGCAAAAAATTACCGTGCCCAGAGCAGACAAATTACGAAGAGCAACTTTAAAACTGCAGCGAAGCGCGAGCTGTTTACATTATCGCGAAAAAATTCCACCAGCATCACGCCGTAGCTCCATTATTAATCGCGATAAGCGAGCCGAAGAGTCGTAATTTCGTGGCAAGAGTGAGAGAGAGAGAGAGAGAGAGAGAGAGAGAGAGAGAGAGTTGGTGTATGCGAGAGGCAAGTGCAGCAGCAGCAAGAGGAGCAGCCGACGACTACGACGATCTTCTGAATTATCGAAGGTGATTACGATGAATTATTGATGATCTTAGAGGGCTGAAGGGAGTGACGGGCCGCACGTCCCCGTGTCATATATTCTATAATAGAAGGCACGCCGCAGTCCTCTGAGCCGCGTCAGCGAAGTTGGGGTTACCCTACCTGTCCTGAGGTTTCGAGGTTGGCTTTTGCGTTTGCGCTTAATGGAGTCTGCACAGTGTGCTCTACATACCTCGTAATATCAAAAGACGAACGATTTTAGATATACCATTGTAGTTATCATTTATGACCTCACTTCAACATTCGGTATTGGTAAGTGTTGAAAAATAAATATGACTTCTCGAACAGAAGTCAAGCAGTGCATTTCAAATTATTTTATTCGATACAAGCATATACGTATGAGCGTAACAACTGACAATCAAGTGAAGTTATCAAGACGTATTGGAGCTTCATCGAAAATTCTTTTGACAGTAGATTTTCCGGATTTAACATACATTCAGTTCCTGGAATTGAAATATATTCAGTTGCACAAAGCTGTCTCGTGTACCGCAAAATTGAGCAATTACAATTACGACTTGATTGTGTGCTAGGGAGGAGCAATTTCTCTTTTTTGTCGTGTCCCAAACGCTGTGAATAACAATTCGAGCATACGAATGCGCCTCGTGTTGATCACAGTGACGTACAGAGATGCATTGGTGCAAAGGTTCCCATACTGGACAACTTGTCGTTTAAATTGACTGTTATATCTATGGTTTTTAAAGTTTGTTTGAATTAAATATGAAACATAGGTATATGAATACGGCTTATTTATATAGTTTTCTATTTAATCTTTGTTGCGGCTACGTAATACTATGATAAAACATCGTTTGGAAATAATTACACGACAATAATTAAAACTCGATGGCACAAGTTCGTCACCTACATCTTACGTCCAAAATCTCTACTTTCATACTCTTTTTCTCAAACTTTTTCTTCCTCGCTTGTCCTCTCATCCGAGTCTGCCGGCAGTGCTTCCCGACTCTCTTTCTCGCCCGGCGCCGGAAAAGTCCTGCAGAGTAGGAAATCCAATTTCTAGATAGATTTATACCTGACGCAGTGCTTGCGTCCCTTCGACTCATATAGCCATTGACTTAAAGGTGGACCGATTGAGAAGTGATCTTTCTTGCTTGCTTTCTGCGCATTTTAGCTTTTGAAGTTTTCATCTGCTCTCTTAAAGTATTTAAATAATGGAACGCCGCCATTACAATACGCTCTGTAAAATAAAGTCTTTACAAAATAAGGAATACAGCTTCGACATAACATTAAGTAGTAAAATACAGGTTTGGTCAGACGCGGCAACAGTATATTACTGAAAAGTAAGGAAGACAATAATAACGTTTGTAACAAAGAATGGATAACTACCTTTTATTTCGCACGTAATATATGCATTCGCAAACAACGTAGCAAAATGCTAAATACGACACTAGGTTCCGTGACATCTCGACTATTCATTAAATCTTTGTACACGACCACGCTCTTAACTATGGGTGATTTCTTTCCTAGTATATACAATCAAAAGCGCGGAAACAACTCTCGCGCAGCATTCTCGTCCAGTATAGGATGAATAGTGTGCGCACGCAAGTATATGTCGCGCAAAAAAGCGAAGCGCGAAAAAGCCAGTACCCGAAAAAAAGTGGAATATATTTTCGCGCGCGAGCGCTTCGTGTGACAAGCTCTTGTGTGAGCTGCTTATACTTGTCGCGCGAATGCGCCATAATTTAAAAAAAAAATACTCGAGCGTCAAGTCATTCGGATGCGCAAGTTAAATCTTGGACACTTTTTTGGTATGCATATTATACGTTTGGTTTTTATCTGGGCTGATATGCAAGTAGAATATCGTGTATAATTGTATACTTCAATGAGAATAAAATCAGATCGTTGTTTCACAGGCGTAATTTATCTTCAAAAAACAAAGACTATATTCAGAATTTCTAATTAGAATGCATTGAACAGACATTACAATCGGTAAATTAATCATTTATAACTGCATATATGCGGCGTTTTTTTGCCTTGCTATCTGGCATTGTTTGGGCTTCGCAAAGCAGAATCCTTAGTTGCATTGTTCTCCTGTTCTCGCATAAATAAACGATTTTCTTTTTTCCATGTTCTTCTTCATTTTGCAGACTGGTGCACTCGAATTTTTCTCCATCTGGTTTTCTTTCGTTCCGCTCTGTTTTAGCGTTTTTTTTTAATCCACTTTTACATTTTCTATTCTCTTATTCGGCCCCCTTGTTTCACGGTGCCCGACCTTTAACCAACTGGCCAACTAATTGAATTGTCGGTTCGCTCTCCACGCGCTCGCAGCAGAAGCAAAATATTATGTCCGATATGGTAAATTTTTCTCTTTCACTCTAGCAAAATGCTGTTCATTAACAATGACCTAGTTTTGCCTTGAGCGCAATAAGGCCGCTTTGATAAAAGGCGCGAACATGTGCGAATAAAGACTTTTTAACTATCTCGACGGCAAAATGAATTCTCCATACGCGCGTTTTTCTCTCTGCGCTTGATGGCTTGTAGCCTTTTCAACGAAGAACTAATTAATTAACACTATTAGGATTAAAATAATATGGCTAACGAAACCAGCAGTTTATTTGGTATTTTTATAGGTTGAAAATCAAAACTGTAAGCTTATAGATGATACTCGCTCGCACTTTGTGTTTCATTATAGCGTGATTATTAAAGCATAATAAAACAGAATGATTAAAATACGTCAGCATCACCACACGCACGAAAATTGAAATAAATTAACAGATGCTTGAAATAACGACGATTGAAACGGCTCTTTGATAGAAATTCTCTGTCACACATAATTGAACGTAATTATTATGTGCCCTTTGATGTTATCACCGGGGTATTTCTTTTTGATAGTGATAAAACGCATTTATTGTTCATTATAGAGACATATCTTGCAAATTTTATTTTCTTTACACACATAGTTTTCTAAAAAGAAAGTTGTTATAATTTAATGGTTGATCTCTTTTCAACACAGCACAGATTCTTGCACTCTGACTATAGGTACTAGAAAAAGTTGGCACAGACATCTTATTTCCCACGGGTGGACAATAGACAAGTCTCCGAGGATTAGCTGCAGTGCCGGCCTTCGAGAATCCTCCACTTATTGGCCACCTCATCGATCCCTTCATTAGTTTTCTACTCTTTTCCTTCTGCCTTTTCACGAAGTGACCTTCAATTTTTCGAATGCCTATTACTCCGGAATCCGATTGACTGTTATTGTACCACGATGAAGTCATCAATTTTCCGAGTTAAAAAAATCCGTTTGCAGAATAGATCTTATTGTCTTCTAATTGGTTCTCCGTAACGATGCAAAGTAAAATAATAGCTTTGCAAAAAATCAATTCAACTGACTAGATATTTCAAGTTATATACGGATGAAAATTATCCCGTATTTGAACGTAAAGGTTTATCTTGCATCTGTTGATATATGTAACTTGATCACCCCCTTCAGTAATATGATTCCGATAAAGTTTACAGACACTTGATTGACAATCTATACGCAGCTATAAAATCAAAAAGTTATACTGATCCGTTTCAAAGGACTTACTATCTCTTCATTCCCCTTTATATCATCAGTTGCTTCAGCCCCTTAGGCTTCCGACGACTGAGTCAGTCCAACAGGAGATCTTGTTGCTCTTTGTGCGAGGAAAATGAAGGAAAAAAAGCGAGCAACCCAGAAGATACGCACTTTTTCAATAGCTACGTAACCCAGTTACGAAAGGGATGTTCGTTCGTTGGCTCGTCTTACGTCCATTCGTCGTCCGGCGAACGAACGCCGAGAAAAGGAAAAGGTCGTCATCGCGAAGAAGATACCTCCTGTCTGTGAGCTTGCGCCCGACTCACATAAAAAGTGTTCGCAGACCTGATGAGAAAGAGAGAGAGAGAGAGAGAGAGAGAGAGAGAGAGAGAGAGAGAGAGAGAGAGAGAGAGAGAAAGGAGGCGGCTCGAGCAATAAAATTCAACAAACGAACAGAAACACTGGCGCACGACACGCTTGGTCACGAACTTTTACGGCAACGTCGTTTTTCTTATAGCACCGGAACAAGGGGGAAGTCAGAAGGAACGAGAGAGAACACGGCAGCATGTCGAAAAATGCGTTACGACGGACGTTGAGGAAAGCTGGCCGAGGATCCAATTAGGTGACCACTCGAGAGTAATTCTCACTTTATGACCTTGAATTTCGCCGTGATTGAACATATTTCAACTTTGATGTAATAAGTCGAAATACCGTGGAGAGATTCCAATTTCTTTATGAATGTCGAGGCTTATTTCATTTTAAATACACCTGTTTTAATACATGGATTAAATAAGGGCCGGGAAGTAATTCATGGGAAAAATTCCTCTGCGACATGAATCTTTCAAGCCCATATGTACACGGCCGATTCTATCAAGGCGTCACAAACTATCCTCGAGACAAAAAATAAATCTCCCTCTCTTCTTAAAACGCTCGTAAGAATTCAGAGAGTTCGAAGCATAAGATCCCCACAGGCTACTTCGCAATGCGTCATCCGCCCCGAAGGTTATAGCCAGAGAAGTAGGCAAAGCATTTCCGCAGAGGGGGAAGATGGAAACACGACGCTGGTAGGTCGCTATTGTTTATTTATGATAAGGTAGCGAAGAGGGAAGGGTCCCGCGCGGAACCCTGGCAGCTGAACACCGCGAGATTAATTGGATGACACGGAGTTTTATGCGCATTGGCACACGAGAGCTGCTCTTCTCGAGCGTACAATCTTAATTTTAACTGCGAAATTATGCAAATGGACACACTGCCACCGGGCGCGCTTGATTAACGTATAGTGCTGTTAGTCCGCTGCTATACTGTTTGTTCATCACGCGCAAGCAAGAAAGAAAAAAAATTCGTGTGACGCGGAGAATTTCAAGAAACATACGCAAACAGGACTGACCTGCTTTAAATTCATTGGCTAACTGATGGCGTTCATTACAACTGTTTCATAAATGACGGTTTTTAATTGGATTTTTGATTAACGCTATGATATGCTTTAATATTATGATGACGAGAAGTATAATCGTCAAACAAAGTTATATTATTACTAAAATTGCATGGATGTTGCAAATAATTATTAGGTGTCTGCGAACTATGCACTCATATCTATTTTAGAATTGGAAAAATTAAAAAATGAATCAGCAAAAGTGTACTTGCTATATCACGTTGAAGCCCCGGCCGCTAGAATTGTTTGATTGTTTCCAACGCGGTTTTAAGTTTTTAATCAAGAGAATCTCTACCAAAGATTTTTGTTCCTTCTGTAATTACCAACCGCTGTTTGTACTTCTGAACCCATTTCTTCGTACAGCTTCGTAGGCTATACACCACGCATAATGATTTTCAAATTATAATTGCTTTTCAACTGCATTACACGAAACGAAGCTGTAGGAAAATCCAAACAAGCGCACATCAGCGAAATAAGAAACAAACAACAGCTCGAAATAACAAAAGGCAACTTTTCGCTTTCACGCAGTTTACATATCTGTTTGGAAGTCGAAAGGATTTCGTTCGCCGCTGCGCAAAACGGCAAAGACCGCGCGCGAAACATCCTCGTTCAAACTGGATACACGTATACAACTGCGCATACACACAACAAGCGCAGATCGAGTATCTGCTCTCAGGGAGACGAACTTGGCTTGCGCGCGTAAAAGGTTTCGCGAAACTTGCAACGAAGCTTCCGGGGATTCCGTCGTGCGAGAGGGATGCACGACGATGAATCCAAAGTTTGACAACGTTCATTCTGATTCAAATTTCCGAAAGCAACTTTCACGGCAGAGAAGCGGCTTTCCGGGAGTAAAAACAGCAGCACACGATCGCAATAGATTGCGTTTTCGCCTGCACATACATGCTCGAGGAGCACAGACGCTAAATTTTTCGAGCAAAGCTGCGTTAAATGATTGGAATCTATGAATCTTTTTAATTATATATACTTAGCACACGTTTCCAAGTGTTCTATTTTCCTCTGGCGAATAGTTTACTACGAATTGCGCGAATTGCGCGAATCTTCGTGAATCGCGTATTGGTCCGGAACGTTTTACTCATTGTAATAGGATCAAGGGCAAAAGTATTATGCGAGCCAATTTACTTTGGGAGATAAAGTGCTTGGTAACTTCCGTGCAAGCATAAAAGTGTAAACCGTAATCCTCTCTCGCTGAATTTTTTTTTTTTTTTTTTTTTTTATTAGTTGAGAGCTTAATTAGTTTTCAAAGTAATAAACGAAAACGAGCTTGTATATCAGAGCGTAAAAAATTCAATTTTGATTCAAAATTAAGTGAATAATTGTACTAGGTTATTGACGAAGTCTAAAAGGATTTTCCATATTAAAGACTCTCTCTGGTGCTAGTATTTTCTACAATGCGACCGCGATATACTGCTAAACCAATCCAGTTTTGGACTGACTTTTGAAGAGCCTGCACTCTTCCCCCACTGCTTTTGCGCTTTCTTATTTCCCCCATTGCTTTTGCGATCCCATTTGCATATATAGCGGTATTATGTAACCTATTCCGAAACTGCATTTTGTTGGGCCTCCTGCTTTAGCCGCTCATGCTCTCAATGAAGGCATCTGCTGAGAGAAACATATGTTTTAAGTTTTTTATATTATTCTTGTCAGTCACTAATCGGCGAAAGTATAACCCGCATCTTTTCATACACTCTGATATATATCCACGCTGATCCAGAAAGAGTGTAGATCGAAAGCAGAATATTACGCTAGCGCAGCTATAGCGGCGAAGCTTTCCCGCGCGCTCGGCTAAAATGTTGCCGAAGTAGCATTCGGCGAGCTTTTCGCAATTTACGATCGAACAAGGTCGCCTGGTGCATCGATAGCACGGGACGCCCACGCGCGCGACCCTATATTAATTGCGATATTTATCACTTCCATTTATCAGCTTCGCTAGGGACACTGCGCAGCAGCCCGGCAGCATCGCCGCAGCGAGTTTTACGAGGCGACGCGCCTCTTTTCAGAAAGCCCAAGCGCGCGGCGCGGAGCGAGAGTTAGAGAGAAATAGAGAGCATCGAGGCGCTTTAAAACGCTTTTAAGCCTCCCTCCCGCAGGTGAATCGTGAAAAAGCCGTGAGGTTATACGATCGAGATAATCTTCGGGGGAAATTAATTAAGAGGCGGCACAAAGCGGAACGATCGCTTTGCCCGGGAAAAAAGGATGAGTGCAGCAAGAAAGCGGAGCTTTCAACGGATAAGCTATTTACTTTATGATGCCGTCGAGCTATCTGTAAATTATTCAGATTCAATTTTGTCACTCTTAATCGGACCTCGATGTATATATAATAGTGGGCAGTCTTATGATGTACGTATACTTTTTAAATGAATTTTACTTTCTTTCATCATACTTTTCTCTTTTCCTCTGTTCGTGTGCGCTGCGTTTTCATATTTCGCACCTTCAATTTCTAATTGGATTCATTTGTGTTCTTTTGCTCTCTATGAAAAGTTAATTAGCAACCGACTTTTATTTGTCAAAGCAACCCTTCGTTTTACTTAAATTTTAAAGGCACCGACAAAAGTACCTCATGTCGTAATTTGTTTATATACAGCTTCCTCGCCAATTAACGAGCAATTTTAGCGTTTGTTGTTACGGTAAATTATAATAAAATACGTTAAATTAAATATGTATACGCAATCTCATCCCCACTAAGTTAAGTCGGTGTATTATTACAGTAAAAACTAAAAGGTAAATCATAATCCTCTTTTCCCAAGTTCCTTGATTACAGCAACTCGTTAGAGTGGCGTAGAGATGAAAGCTGAAATTAAACGAGTGGCGCTCGAAAAAAAATCGGAGGCAAAAGCATTTCTTTGTTAAACACGACCACGAGCAGGCTGAGAGGCGATATTACCACTATCTCGTTTGAATCTAGTGATTTGCGGTCATTTTTCTCGAGCTACGCTACGAACTTAATGAAGCAATCACGAGAGGCTAGAAGCGAGTCACGTCACGGAAAAAATAGCCTTGGCGATTTGGGCGTTCTTTCGTTCTTTTTTCTTCCCCTTCTTCTTTTTTTCAACCGTTCATTCGAGCGTGCGCGCGCATTTTTTCCTCTATCCACTTATTCGCACAACCGACTGTATAATATAGAGTTCTATTACGCCGTAAATTGAGGAAGGAATAAATGATAAAGAGTGAAACGGAAATTTATTGGAAGTAAAAAATGAAGAAAGCGGTTTTCGGTGCAGAAGTTGCGCAAGGAATTTTAGTCGATTTATCGAAACATTTGTAGGCTCAAATAGTATGGTATCTTTGGCGGCGGGATCCGACAGGCAAATTAGCAATCAGCGGTGCATAATTAATAATAATAAGCAGAGGATCGACGATCAAAGCCTAGCTTCAGGCAGTATATTTACATTAACAAAAGGCGAATTACGGAGCAAGTAAATGACCATATTCGATACAGTACGTTACATATATGTGACCACGCGCGTGTAAAGCCAAAGGCTGGAAGTTACGTGAATCATGATCAGCGAATATAGTACTAAATACATATAAAGCGTCGATTGAACACGTTTGTACCGTTTTAATCATTAGATCATACCTACTAGGTATACTGCAGTATATATACTCGATCATAAAAGCATTACGCGAGACCGTCACGCCGTAAAAAGCTACTTCCGATCAAAGCAAAAACAACTTTAGCTGCAAGCGCGTTTTAATCAAGTTTTACTTCGATACGGCGCATGCTTTGTCGCCTAAAGAGCTTTTAAGTGCAAGGCCTGCTCCAGAAAAGAAAAAAAGCATGGGTATATATAGTATACAAAGCGCGAGAGAAGAGAATTTCGCGCTCGTCCCTCTGACTCGAATTCCAGCGTGTGGCGAAACCGAATTACTCTCGTAAAATCGAACAATGAAAAGGGCCAGAGCGCCAGAGACAGAGAGAAAGAGGGGACAGTAGTGAGGAGGAGCTCTCGCCGAAACGCCTCGTGATAAAAAAGAGAAAGCCATGCGCCGATTCGGCTTCTCTCTCTCTCTCTCTCTCGCTCCACACTTGCACGCACACACACACACACACACACAGGCGCGGATGCACTCGAGTAAGTCTTACGAAAAAGTAGAAGTAAAGGGGATCGAGAAGAAAGGACGAGAGCTCGGAGGGGAGAAAGAAACGGCGCAGCAGCGCTTTCCGGGGATATCGTTACGGTCAGCGGTGCAGCGATATATTGTTCGCGCGGAAAAATCCTCCTTCGTATAAACGCATCCCTTGGATCGAGTGCGCGGTTGCTGCGGCTCGGGTTTCGCTTCAAGAGAAGCGGCTCCGCAGACACACACACACACACACACACACACACACACACACACACATACATGCGGCACACTGCGGAGCAATCTGCGGCAGTAGTAGAAGCGCGAAGCCGAGCCGCTAGCGGCAACTCTTTCTCTTTGGCTGTTCAGCCGGAAAGTGTGCGCGACGGGAAATGTATGTAAGAGCGTAAAGCCCCAAAGGAGGGAGTGAGCAAGAGAGGAGGGACCCCCCGGAGAAGACATACGTTGCTCCAGAGGAATTTGCATTTTTTATAGCTGGGACGACAAGCGTCTTATTTTATGCATGAATTTTTCAGATTTTTTTTTCAGCTTCTCAAGGCTGCGCGCATCTTGTTGTTATAAGTGCAGTGTCTGCCTCCGATCATTAGTTGGATATTTTTCTTGGAAGAAAAGTAATTCGAATTCAAATTTTCATCGTGAAAGGCTGGTTTCGTAAAGCTTCTGTGTAACGTGATAAATCAGTGCAAAAGTATTCGTCTTTGCATTACTTGATATTCAAGAACGTTCTACGAGTTATAATTGCAGTACTTCAAAATGAATTACGCCCTCTTTACTTTACAGCACTTCTGATATAACTCAATTATGCATTATAATTGGGAAACGTATAAAATTTGAAATTCGAGGAACGAAGCAGTAGCTATATATATTTGAGAAACGATTTGCAGTGCGAAAGGTTGTGAGAATTTCAATAACCGATCGATTTTCAATTCTGCTTACGATAAATTTGAATGGAAATATCGAGCGGGTATATAAATATTGCAACTATACTCGATACATACCTATAGCAATTAACTGCATACAGCTGTCAAAACTGACGGGCGCATACGATAAATCAATTCTATCACCCCTATGTGAAGCGCGAGAAGGGTCAGCTGAAACCACTGCACTCTTATATAATACTAGACTTTTGGCGCAGTGCGCTGCGCGCACTGTAGTAGAATATTAATTCATTAACTTATTAAATGAAATATAAATGCTTGATTGATATTTTTAATATTTGTTTTCTATTACGGAAATATATCAAACTTTACAATATATGATTGATTCATTTCGCGCTCATGTAAATTTCAAAATTGCCGCGGTTTCGTCACCAACTACCTTTTAAAATTTTAAGGTTATGTCTCAACTCAGTTCGTGTCAACGTTCACATCATGTCACTTTTTGTAACAATGATAATATTTACAATAGAATATTATAAATACACAACTAATAATTATTGATATGTATTATAGTAATATATTACATTCTTTGTATTAGGATCAATTTTAGAAATCAAAAACAAATCAAAAAATTCTAACGATACTTTTGACGCATGCGCACTACACGAGCCAATCATATTGACGCATTCTTGGCTTCACTTCATCCGGTCATGACTTTTTTATATAGGGATACATAGATGCGGTAAATCATACGATATATACAAAAAAAGCTCACAGGAGAACGACCGCTAAAAAATTGGGTTAAGTCTCTCTCGCGCGGGCGAACCAAGCCACCAAGATATAAACTCTTCCTCTCGTCGGCTCATCGATTGCTTTCTCGACTTTCTTTTTCCTCGCTGGCGTCGCTGGCGCAAAATCTACTTTACGAGAGGCGTCGCGCTACGGCCGAATATATACAGCAACGGGACCGCACCTGCGCGGCCGGAACCGCAATATTGCCGGCGTAATTTGAAGCCAAGCGCGCGCAAAGGGGGTATAGTCGTCATTTGCGGTGGCGGCGCGTGAACCGGACCGCGCGTTATGTATATATAAGACGAGTGTTTACCCAGCGTCCTTTTAAGCCCGCGTCGTCTCGAGGGTTAGCGCGGCGAAGCGAATCGCGAGTGAGCGGAGGCTTTCGTTGATTTTATGCGCGTTACTCTCGAGTGGATGGTGAGCTTTCCTTTTTCGCCCCAAGGGATCTCTGGGATTCTGGCTTCTCGAGGAAATTCCAAGTGAAGTGAATGATAGATTTGATTCTAAGTTTTTCATTCGGTTAAGCGCGAATCCGCTTCATAAAATGTTTCCTCAATTTCGCGCGCAATAGCAAAGGATTATCCGTTCTAAATTGTAATTCTAATTGTTGCACGAATTAATTTACGACGATCGATATGAGGATTTCATTCATTGAATTTCCCGCGCGCGAGTTCAGGGTTGTATTATACACTTAGATTCGCAGCTGCAGCAGCCGTTAAACGCAATATTTGCCAGCTCGTCGCTCTCTACTCTCTCGCTGTCTCATTAACTTAACGCCTAATACTGTCAAAGACTTTTTCCACTGGGGTGTACACCTGCAGCGTTCACATCCGGACGTATTCTCGGCAAAGAGAAAGAGAGAGAGAGAGAGACCCTCTTCCGTTAGATGCGACGAGAAAAGCTCGAAGTAATATCTCTCGTCGGCCAGTTTAATAGATGGGACCCAGCTCGAGCGCAAAGTGTTTAATTAAAAAAACGAACAAGAAGAAACATCGGAGAAGGCAGGCTGCGCTCGTACTTCTTTTGGCCTACGAGAGCGTCTATACAATGCACCTGATAACTCTCGTCGTGCAGCGACATCACTGCTCGTCTCGAACTTTACGCTCATTATCGGTTTGGAAAAGGAAAGTGACTTCGTGGACGCATTCTTAATTTTTTATAATAGGTGTATATTAGGAGCCAGCTATACAAGAGAAGAAATTCGAAAGCGCGAAGAGAGCGAGAGAAAGCGGCGCCTTTTGTTATAATTAACTCCCTTTGATTGTTTCGAGTGCCGCACGAGGCGATGATATGCCCCTTTTACGCAGCAGTTTCCTCGACTGCTTTTTTATCGTCCCCGAGAGGGTCGCTTTTACAAAACGACTGTCGTCATATAATTATTCTTTCGATTCTTTTCTGCGCACCGCTGCTGCCGCCGCACTTTTGCTTGCTTTAGTCGTTTTTGCGTCCGCTTGGCTTTTTGCGCGCGTGACTGCGCAACTGGTTGGCTCGCGATGTGCAGTGGAAAAAGATGTACGCGAATTATTCAGTGCATTGAAAGCGCACTGAATCGAGGTAATGATAGCTTACTCGTCGGTTTGGACTCTTTTATAGCTAATGAGGTATCTCGTTATTCTTTTATAAAACAATCATTTACGTGCAAGCTTCCTTGTTATTTACTTCGAAAAAAATTCACCGGTAAACACGCCGCGCGTTTTATTTATTATACGTTCCAGTACGTGCAGATACGGCATGTAGTTTAAAGGTACAGTACTGTGTAAACTTCCTCGTGTAACGCGTGCGGGTTGTATATCATAAACAGGAATATTATCGAAACTAAGCGTTGCGCTCGTACATATGTCATATGTCTGGAAAGCTGTTAAAGTCAGTTGTTACTGATGTAACATCGTATACCGCAGCGCCGTATCTTATCCGCGGGAAAGTCACTTAAAGGAAAAAATGCTTGATGGCTCGACATATCTACTTGATAAAAAAAAAACGAGCCCTTGTACATGTTGTGAGTAATATTTATGACCATAAACGAGAAAATTCATTTTTATATTTTTCTCTCAGGATTAGAATTTCTGATTATATGAAAATGCAGTGCGCGTCCAAAAAAAAACGCTCCTGCAACAAGAAGTATGTTATGAAACCTGGACTGCCGTTATTTCAAGGCATAAAAAAGTTTAATTAAAAAAGATTGAGCTCTTTTTATCACACTAGCAGTAGCTTGAACGAAATGAAATTTCAGATTATGAAGTACAGCGAAATGCGCAGTTGATTAATTTTGAAATTGACTCTTTTGATACACAACACGACGAAGAGAAATCAATGAAATCGTTTGGTTATGTAACTCTGTATAACCGCGCATAAAAAAAAGTATAGAATCGAGTTCGTTTTCCCTGGAAATTCGATAAACCAACCCAATTAAATGATAGAAAAAAACAAACACGGATGCATTTTCCTGTGCTCATCCTTGCGTAATAATTGTACGTTATTGCTTCACGCGCTGAATTAGCGCAGTATTGCGTTTCTATATCGTGGAAACATTTTTTTTTTCGCGTCTTTATTGCAAGACTGGTGTATACATTGAAGGAAGAAGCAATAATGGAGTGTATACGATTACTTAGGACAATATTAATAAAGTACAGGTAAAAACCGACTTTTGGTCTAGGAAGAAATTATGCTCTAAATATAAGATATTGCTGGGAAATCGCATAAAGTTCTGGTACTCCTGTTTATCAACTCAATTTCAATTACATGCATTCGATCGAATAAACATCTCGCGTATAATATAACTCATTTGCCGATGAGAAAATTTCTTCTTGGATAATCAAGTGTTTGATGCACTCAGCAGCAACGATAAACTTCGTTTCGGTATACTGATGTCTATAAGCAAACCGCCGTTATACCACGCTCGGCATCCTTTAATATCGCCGAAGCGGAGGACGCGGGAATTCTTCTTCAGCAGCAGCAGCAACCTTTCAGTCTACTAGTATATATAATATATCTGTGTACACGTTATATACAGATATATGATGTACGTGTAGACGAAATCGGGTCTGCTTCCGCGCAGCCGGAAATTACCGCTTGCGGCGTCGTCCGGAAATTCGCGAACGAACCCCCATAATAGTAATAAGCTGGTCATGCCAGAGCCTTCCGCTGTAGTGGCTCTTCCCTCGTCGTCCCTTACTCTCTCTCTCTCTCTCTCTCTCTCTCTCTCTCTCTCTCTCTCTCTCTCCCTATGTATATACGATCACGTATACATGTGTATACTGCACGTGCGCTCAGCGTTATACTAACTTTGACTATGAAAACTTAACGACGACAAAAGCTAGCCGGAGAGAGAGAGGGCAGCGCCACGGCGCTAAAGTACTTTTCGGCTTATAGGGAACACGGTGCAAGCGGCTTCACAGGTCAAGCGAAGAGTAGTCTTGGTGCGCATGCTTATGCGGTCAGTCTATATCGATAATGCAAGTCGTTCGGATGATATCTCGATCCTTGCTAATGCCAACGTGGAGTTCCAATATTCACTGTTTCTCGTCTTATCGTGATGGACGTTTAGGCAAATTTACGTTTGATTAGTTTTCTCTCGTATAATTAGGAGCAAAAAAGCTGTCCTCGATGCCTAATTAAGAGTGTGCTATTCGAAAATGCTATTGTTGGTTTCTCGGCGCCGTGGAAAAATACGACAAAGGAATGCATACATGGGAATCGACGTAATTAACTCTCAGAGGAACTAATTTCAGAATTTTTTCAACAGGCAATATGAAGTGGTATAGGTGGTAGAGAGAGAGGGAGAGAGAGAGAGAGAGAGAGAGAGAGAGAGAGAGACAAAAAACCAGGGCTCATATATATATATATATATATCGTCGATTTTTTGAGCAGTATAGGTACACTCACGCTTCTTCCAAGAGCGCAGCTGTTAATGAGACACCACTAATGAGGCTCGTGTTCATTTCGCGGTACTTTGATATATATGCGTGACATCATTGCAAAAGCAATGCTGCAGGCAAAAAATTTTTCGTGACCTCGATTTTCCAGAGCTTTTTCAACGTGTTGAAGTGTGTATTGTCCGTGTATATGAAATAAATTTTCTACTCTAATGAGATACTTAATATAGGTGTCGCGCCTTTTCGTGTTATACTCGGATTAAAAAAAGCATTAAGTAAGATCAATCCAAAATTTCTTCCATCGCAGTTGCAAATCAAATTTTATGCTTAAATAGTCACAGTGTCTAATTAGCGAGCAATGAGAGCTTCAACAAATGGCTTTGCCCTTATACGACATGAGCAGATGAGGATCAAACTCAAGTGCTCTCTGCTTAACTTCTGAAGTGTAGGTATGAAGACAAGACCGACTCCTTGTGTGGCTGATGCTCCATTGCCACGAGATTTGCATACTAGTCTGGCTTTAGAGCTGCAGCTGGTCGCAAGGAGCTCTATATAACCGAACAGGGCGACTGAACCCCATATACATATGCAAGGAGCTCGCGACGAATATAATATGACACATATAGCTGCGCAAACTATCCCGAAATAATATATTTGTTCTAATGGCATGCTTTTCGACAGACGCGCTGAGCTGATTTTATTCCAATTTTCGATCGGAACTCGAAATTTAATAAATATTATTATTTATTTATTAAGCGCTACTCTATTTTCACATTTTTGCGTGGCTTTAAAATAAGCGTATACATACACACACGTAGACTGGTATGGATTTTATCGCGATCACCACGCACTATGTCTGAATATCAACAATGTACACCCGAATAAAATTTATAGCCTCGAAAACGAGCGAGCCGAAAACAATATACACATAGCGCGATATATTTCAAACGCTGTGTACAGCTGTACATATAAAGAGAAAAATCAATAGCTCATGCCTACGCGTCATATTTTAATAAACAACTCGTAGACAGGCTGATCGACAAACTCAAGTGGGCATGTAATAGAGCGCAAATGCGATTTATCCCATGTGTAGGTGTGTGGTATACGTACGGTATACATGTATAATATATATATATATATATATAGAAAAGCGCGTTTAATTGCAGCTGAAGTAGCCCGGAAAATCAAGTGTGCCAATCGAAAAACTGGCTTGTTCTTCCATGTACCTACTACACGCCTACGTACACTGCATTCATTTGCCTGTGCACATCTGTACTCGTACGTCTCTATATACACACCCACGAATTCGAACGCAATCTCCGTACACAAAGTCATGTCTATACGCGCTTTCAAATGTATATACCGACGCATGGCGTAAGATTAACGCGACTCTCCAGCCGCGTAATATATATTAGCTCGACTGTTTATGAAGCAGTTAACCTCGCAGTTAACACCGTGCTTATACCGCATACGTATAATATAGCGAAGTACGACGGCGTGTACTCGTTTCACGGCAGCCGAGCGCGCGCACTCGCGACTAAGTGTGCGCGTACCTATAGGAATGCTTGAAATTCGTATATACGTATGCATGTGCGCGTTTGTTCGGGGCTTTGAGTCCACGTCGGTGTGTAGGACGCATACCTATAGTAGGATAATCTCTGCACATACTCGCACACGATAACGAGTACACGAGAATCGCGCTTTAGGATTACTAAACAGATTCTCGACGTTTGATACACTCTCTCGACTTGCGTATGTCTGTCCTCTAATTGTCAGCCGAGACGCGTCCGCGCTTGATCGTTATCGGCTCTCGGGATACTCGTTATCGGTTTTGAAAAAAGACACCGAGACTCACGCAACCGTAGCCTGATAGCCAGACGCGTCGAAGCTCGCAAGTGTAAGGGTTTTTGACGAAGAGGTATTAGGATGTTTTGATTATGTCATATATAGGGGTTTGCGTTAATTTTATGAAACTTTAATTTAATTTCACAGGTCTCACGGAAAAAGAGTGCGTCGCAGCTTTGAGGAACGAATTTCACTGTGGTCTACGTCATTATTTTCCGCTGACTGAAAATGATACTCTTTATAATATTTTAGCCATAATGAGGTTTTCCCCCTCGGGATTTTTCGAGTTTCAAGATGCTTTACAATTTTGATTTAAAGAAAATATAAGATAATTTAAAATAAATTTCATTAAAATTTCACATTAATTGCAAATATTACCAACTTTAGTACACTGTACATTTGTTAAAAGGTTCTAACCCTGCAAAATAGTTCATGCCCCTAGCATAAAACAAATATCGAGCAAAAAGAGAAAACCGCAATTCCATCGAGGGCCATCAGAAATCGAAAATAATGTCCGTCAATGCAATTTGCACATCCATTGTTGGCGCAAAACCTTCCGATTTCCGGACACCCGATGACATCTGTATAAAACGATTTTAAACTTCACCGATTCTACTTTCCCCCGCAACCGACCACCTATACACACTATTTACTCTCAATACTCGCAGTCGAATGGGCCACGATAGGTTTCGAATGAAAGACAAAACAAAGAGTTCACAAAATATATACCTGTATACCGGAAAGCCGGTAATTTTTCGCAGTCCAATCGCGAGCGCGCTGGCCAAGCCCCGGCATGTGCTTATACAATCAGGACTTTTCAATTTCGCGCGCGCGAACTCGCTATCGCGAAGCTCCCACGGGTATATCGGCGCCCAGAACAATACCGCTCCAGCTGAGACTCAAGCACAGCCCACTATTTTCTTCGGGGGATTCCGCTTGACTCCCGCGCGCGCAAAAGAGAGAAAGAGAGAGAGAGAGAGAGAGAGAGAAAGACAGGAACGATGAGAACGGGATAAAACGCGAATACGGATTTATTATAGAATCCTGATGTGAGCGCGACGACGGGTCGAGTTGGCCTCGTGTGCGTAAGTACCGAATATAGCTTCTCGGGTAGTCCGTCGGGAATTTCTCGGGATCGTATAAGGTAAAAACCGGCTCCTCTACGAGTTTCCAGCGGTACCCGCGCGTTCGTGAAAACGGGAAATAATCTCAGTTTCTCCCTGATTACGGCAATGCGCAGAAAGAGAGAGAGAGAGAGAGAGAGATGGAATGTTCAAGTTGCTCCGGCGCTGAATTAGTGATGCGAGAGAAAGAGAGAGCTCGGTACTGGTTTTTCATATATTACTCTCGCTCGCGCCATTCCTATACGTTCTGCGCAACGATGCTGCTGTTTTATTTAAAATGTTTATCCAAGCAGAAGCTATTGTGCTTGAGTTTATTTTGCTTCCTCCTAGAGGAAGCTTTGTAATAGTAAAATTTTCAGTTTCGCTAAAACTTCATAGAAACATGTTTTAAGATGTTAGAACTTCGAATTACGTGTTTTTAGGAAATGTCCGTATGGATGTGTGTGTGTGTGTGTGTGTGTGTGGTGTGTGTGTGTGTGTGTGTGTGTGTGTGTGTGTGTGTGTGTGTGTGTGTGTGTGNTATTTCTGAAACTACTCCGTCAATATCAATCAAATTTGACATGCATATCTATTTTTGGATTCGGAATTCGGGAAAAACATTAATTTTTTTATTTCTTCAATTACTTTTTCTTTTATGGCCATTTTTTGATTTTCGAAAAACATTATTTTCGTTTTTTTTTTAATCATTCCATTGTTACAAACAATTCAGCTAAAATGCATTTGAAAGATAAGAAAATTACCTACTTTTCCCCGTTTGGTCCTCGGGATTGACCTCGGAATTGACCGCTTCGTTCGACAGATAAAATGAAAAAGGTGATTTTTAAAAAAAAATGTATATCTCTGAAACTAAACATCATAACCTCACGAAAAAAATACTTTGATGGGTTACGTATCCAACTATATTCCATTAAAATTTCAAGTGATTTGACTTCTGATTTTTTCAGTAATAAATCGAAAACTGAAAAAATGAGTTTTTTTGAGTCTCGATTACGGGCGTAAAAAGGCCTTATTGCACTTGAGATTTTGGAAAAAGGTATGTATTTTATATGTTTTGGCTAAGTTCATTGCGCAGCTACAAAAGCCCCGTGGTTCTTAAGATATCAAGGTTTTAATTTTTTTTTGAAAATTTTTTGATTCCTTATATCTCTAAAACAATGTAGTCAAATGCTTCAAAATTTTATTTGGTGATTTACCATAAACGAAGATATCTGCTGTTAATATTTTAAACGATTTCGTTGAGCGGTTCTTAAGTAAAAAGCTGAAATGTAAAAACCGATTTTTCTAAAAAATTTGGCTTCCTCTTATAGGGTTGTCGTTGCACGTCGCAAAGTCCCTCCCTGCGAATTTATGTCATACTGATAATATTAAAATAGCATTCACATACTGTATTTTAAAATAATATTTTATTTATTGGAACAATAAATTTCGTTGGAGGAAGCTACGTGCCAATGAATTGGCAGCGGTTTTTTCAAATGAATCCATCAACTTTGAATTTCGCGTTGTTATGTACACGCGCACCTTCGATGGGATATTTCTAATCTACATGCAAATGAATCGCCACTGAAATTTCGTGAATTCCATAGTAACTTTGAAAAACACGATTTGAACAGCGCTGCTGCGGTAACAATCTTGAATAAACTATTGTTATTGTCTTGCATCGAATTTGTAAGCAATCCGAGCTAGCTTTATTAAAATTGCGCGATGAGCATAGTAAACATTACACTAAGAAACAGCAATGAAAGTTTTAATCGGCAAACTTTTCTTTAATCTCTGTTCTTATTTTGGCTTTTGAATTATACAGCTGTTCGTATAGAATTTGAGCAGCTGCCATTGGATTTTATTGATATACGATAAAAAAGATGGATGGAATTTTTTTTCCCATTAAAGAAAGTCGTAAGTCGTTATGACTTTTGCAAAAAAATATGATTAATAAACTGAGATCAAATCTTAACTCTACATACACGGCATGCTCCAGCATATTCTGACTATAATGTATACATAGCAATACGATCGAGTGAAGTCCAATATGGCACTTGATTAATTAAGTAACATAATCGCACTATTGACTGGACATACAATCATCATGATCACTATGTAGTATAATATAGTTTGGTATTGCTAGGAGGCAATACATAGAACTCATATCAATATCTAAAGCCATATACCATAATAACAAATTACTTAAAAAAAAAAAATTAATTTTGTGCACTTTATCTGCAAAACGTTGAGTCCATGGCATCTTTTGAATCGGGGTAGTGATTATTGATCTATGCTAATCACAGATTAAGTTTTAACTATATTGACTGCCTGAATGGCTTTCATCTTCATGTGATCGCTTTTAGTGTGCTGAATATGAGAGACTTAGGTATGACGACAACAAGAGTATAAAAACTGTCTATATATACTATGAACGTCATTAATTATAGAGTTATTAATCGACGTCCATCAATCAACCGCCGATTTAGCTACGACTGACATCACCAAATTTGCTATTTTCAATTCTGAATATTCTATTAATCTATATTAATTACGAATATTACGATTAATAAGTCGCATGTATACAATATGTTTAAGTATGTTATATCTATTATAATCATTACGCACAATTGATTAATTCGTATTTTATTTCTCCAAACCGCTACGAAATATATTTAATAATATTATTGTTATTTTACAGGTAAGTTCCTGATGACGGTGCTTCGCAGTCAATCCTTTTGGCATTAGAATTCAGGTCTGGTGACGTAAGTTTCGACTTTGAGATACATGCATTTAAAATTTTGAAACAAATCCCTTTTCTCTGCAAAACACGAAATAGGTACACAACGTTCATGTAGGTTGGTTTACGCAATACAATATCGATTTGAATAAGCAATCGCAAAAGCAAGATCCCCGCGCGATAATCCTAAGCTTCTTAAACTTGTGCGTATATACAGTGCGAGCTAAGACAAACAATTTAAAATGAAAACATGCCAAGCATGTTAGCCTTGTCTCCTGTAATTTTACATAAATCTGTATACCTCGCGCGAGAGCCTGCATTTCAGAAATTGCACGAATGAACAATAACTGTTCACAGACATTGCGATGTTGAAGTTAAGGAGATTAGCGGATTGGTGTCGTCTAGTATGTGTGTTTGTATCTAGCTTGGACGTCGATCCGGCACCACCTCTATTTCGCGCAAACCACACACACACACACACACACACACACACACACACACACACACACACACACTAGCACACAGCGAGTTTCGAAAGGAGAGAGCTGGCTTTGCTCCGAGAGCATCAGCCTTTATCAGTTTGCATTAATATCCAGAATCGCAAGGCCGCACGTGCAGCGTAGCAACGCCACTCGATCTCTCTTTCTCTCTTGCTCCCGCAGCTCTCGCTCCAGCTTTCTCTCTCCCCATCATCGTTGACGTCGTCGTGTCGTCGTTAGGTATACCTATGCCCCGTGTCGTCCTCGGCGTCGTCCTTTCTATATAGCGAGCGATGCCCCGCATTAATATCCTAAATGCTCGGTTATTACTGAGATCCTGCGGCGCTTACGCGAAATATCAGCTATGCATCATTTGCATTGACTTGTTCTACTTGCTCTTGTCGCCGTGAAAGCTGAGCTGTAGCAGCAGTGCAGCAGTAAAGTTGTTATTATGATGCACAAATAATATGCTCGTTTATTTTAACAAAATGTATCTGTCGCTTTCGCCTCTAAAAGAAAAAACCGCTGCCAAGTCATTGGCACTTAGCTTCCTCCTATTCTGCTAGTGGAAGATAATTACATAGGACAATCAACTCATTCTTTGAATCAGAAAACATATATGCACGTCCAATCTTATTACGATCGATCACGTAGTTCCAGAATTATAACAGTATACGTACGCACACACACACACAGACAACACCATCTGCACGGACATTTTATAAAACCATGAAAACTCTCAAAATATACTAAGCTTTAATTATCAAATTATATGGTTTAACAAAAATAATAATGTTCAGTCACACAGAGTATACAGGGTGAGAGTTGAAGAATTTGAATCTTAATATCTTTTAAACTAAAAGGTTTCATAAGCTACAAAAAGAACCTAGCCGAAGTGATCAAAAGATCAATCTTTTCCTAAAATTTCAACTCAATTTAAACCTTTTTACTCCCGTAATCGTACGACATAAAAAAAACATTTTTTTTAGTTTTTGATTTTTATCTCAAAAACTAGTCGCCAAAATTGCTTAAAATTTTTACAACTAGTAGATATCGTTGTTTTTTATTGTCATGAATTTTTTCAAAACATTTAACTATTTATTTTTTGAGTTATATATGTTTATCGAAAAATTACCTTTTATATCATAAAAAATGAACAGATCAGTCAATCTAGAAAATCTTGCGGGAAAAAGTAGACAAATTTATGTTCTTTTAGATACACTATTGTTGAATATATTGTATAAATCATATCATTATAAAAAAGCAAAAATATTTTTTCAAAAATAGAAAAATGGCTATAATATGGCCATAAAATGGTCAGAATCATAAAACAAAAAATGACCTAAATTCAGAATTAGAAAAAATATATGCATGTCAAATTTTATTACGATCCGTCGCATGGTTCCAAAATTATAGCGGTATACGTACACACACACACACACACACACACGCGCGCGCGCGCGCGCACACAGCCATCCGCACGGACATTTTCAAAAACGTATGATTCGTACTCCAAACACCTCCAAATGCGTTTCCACGAAGTATTAGCAAAACTGAAAATTTTACTATTACAAAGCTTCCTCTTGAGGAGGAAGCAAAACTGATAAAAACAATATAGTGTCATTCGCGATAAAACTTCCATCAGTCAAGCTATCTCGTAGTCAGCGAGTAAACTCATTTTAACCCCTAAGCCTTTTATTGCCATAAAGGCTGTCTCCGTATCCGACGATCTACACAGTACAGAGCTTCGTGCATACACGACGGAAAAGCCGACGATAACGACACTGACGGTAACATGAAAAATTAGCAAAAGCTGCTTTTATAAAAAAAAAAAGATGGAAGGCGAGAAGAGAGCCGAGCTCGCTTTCTTTGGCCATTGGCGTCGCTCCGGTAATATTTCACCTATAATATCCCGTCGCGCACTATGGCCGTCAAGCTAACATGCCTTTCGCGACGTATTATGTAAACGCGCGCGGTGCCGGTATCATATTTTTTTTAATACCACATGGCTATATCCTGCATCCTTATTCGCGTATATATACGAGCGCCGATGCTTTATACGAGAACCTTTCCTTTGTGAATTGCCGATGCCTGAAGTGTCCGTTGCAGCGCGTGTATATTATAGTTTCAGTTGGAATTTTTTCCAACCATAAAGAATAGTGTCTTTGTTTTCAACGCGGAATATCGCGCGGGTTATTGTTTATAGCGCAGTTTATATTGTCTATATCCTAAAATATCTTCCATAGCTGGATATGATGATTATAAAACATTCCATTCGAATGCTCTGTGCCCGAATGTGAAAAATTAGTACCGGGATTTACAATTAAGCCAAGTGCGCTGCGATGAGCAAACGTAAATTCGGAATAATAAAAGTTGGAAAGCCAACGCACAATGAAAATGGCGTAGAGCACTTGGGCAAAGAGTATATATGGTTCTTTGTCCTACTTTTCATCAGTTATCTCCTTTTCACGTATTTTTAGATCATCATGCTAACCATACTTCCATGCATACTTTTTACGAAAACTGACTGCAAAATGCATTCCAATTACACGTTTGCAAAAGGGCCCTCTCAATGTTTAAAAATGTACGAAAAGTGCGGGGAAACGTTGAAGGTGTTCTCTTTCTCGAAAAAAAGTTGACGCACTATGAAATACGCGTGCGTGGTGCGTGATATTCCCTTTTTTAAAACTCGAACGTAAAATTCAAAATGACTTTTGCAAGATAAAACGCTTGGTACTGTCGGGTTTACGATTTTACGTGATAAAGCACTTCCGACATCCCCATATAAAGATCTATACGACAGACAGTGGTAAAATTACTTATGCGCGCTTCATACCGCAATAGCGGCACCTCCAGTTTTCTCCAGTTTTCTCTTTCCACATGACTTTACGTATACTTCTTTCACTTGCTCGCTGCTTTTGAATGCAGCTCTTTGCTGCCTTTGAACGTGCGAGTAGCCATATCACGTTGTCTCGATACATCAGTGTCACTTTTAAAAATTTGCCACATGCATAACGGTACGTACGATACAAAAGTTATATATACGAGATGTTACTATTTCAACTGAAATATTCTTGAAATTATAGCTTTAAATTATGGTAACGAAATTGATCACGCATCTGTCCATATAATATTGAAAAACAGACCCAAAAGCTCCCGTATAACAGACGAACGAATATGTCCAGCGAGCATAGACACAAGCGATTTTCCCACAAGCATAGTAATAACGCGCTGGAATTGTATCGATGGATCAGACGAGCGACAGCTGAATTATTCATCGAATTCAATAAGATTTTCGGAAACTCGGCTATACACATAGATGCCCATATTAAGATGCCGAGGCCAAAGCAGCTGCATCACTTATGCACATTGCGAAGAGCCGAGTCCGAGCTCTCTCTCTCTCTCTCTCTCTCTCTCTCTCCTTCCCTCGTCTGCATCCGCACCAGACACATACAAAGTCTCCTCAAAGCGAAGCACAGAAGAGAGACAGCCCGAGCGTTATCATAATAATGCGTCATCGTCGTTCCGCTCTCTCACGTAGCGCAACGCGTTTCGCAAAGTGCGCGCTGCACCTCGCGTAAATCACTTTACGGCGGCTGCACGTGCACTGCCACATGATCATCCCTCTGTCTTTCCTCTCTCCTTTCCCCTCTCTCCCTCACACTGCGAGCCGGACATAGTTGAGGAACGAAGAAGGTGTGGCGCGCGACTTGCGCGCTGCATTGTTCCCTCCTTGCGGCCTACACCCTCTATATACATACAGTTACGTGGACGACTAGACGATTAAAGGCCAAGGCAGATTTCGCAAAAATTCGGAGCATTCTTTTGCGCGCGAGCATACTTTAGCCCTTTGGAATTCGTGGCGCGGAATTTTGAAAAACGCCGAGGGGACGACACCGTGTATAGGCGAGCTGCTTGTGTGTCGAGAAATGAGAGGTTCGTCGGAAAAAAATGTGCGGTTGGGTCTGAAATATAAATTCAGAACTTTAACGCGCACCTTTTTTTTAATTTAATGGTTTTCTCCTAGTATTCTGGTTGCACTACCTGTACCGCGGGCCCGCGGGGGATGTGCTGCTGTTCAAGCTGAAAGCGCGTACAAGTATCAGGCACTGCAGTCTTCCATGTGCTTACGGAAAGAAAGGGCCGATATCTAAAAATATGCGTGGGTCATGAGTTTACAGCATAAGCGACCCAATTGAGTATAGGCCTAAAACAAGACAATTTTGGCATATATGTGACGCATCTCTTGTAAATACATTCCGAAAGCAGATTAAGATGAGGGAAGCCGGAAAGCGCTCCTGCGCCACCTATCGTCGCTAGCCATCAGGTACTACGAGAATTAAAACAGTGGAGAAAGTTTAAGCGGTGAGGGAATTGGAGCCAGACTAAAACAGTTTTGTTTTACGGCTGTAATTCAGCGAATTCCGCATTTATCGCCGAACGTCAAAATTGGATTGCACAAAATTTCATTCTTACATTCTCTTGCTTTAACCTTGTTTGAAACTATTCAAGTATTTTTAGCTCGGTTACACACAGTCGTTTTATATTCCAAAAGACTCTCAAGATTTCGATATCGATCCCGCAAACACCCATATAAGAAAGCAAGAAGAACGTTGATGAATCTCGCCCATTGCCTCTTTGTTATACCATAATATACTCTCTCTTCGAGACATATTCCGCGAACCGTATTTCCTGCAGCTCAAAAACACGAGCAAACTACTTTCGAGAAAGCTAAAAATATATATAATATGAGGAATATTGACCTCACGCCGAAAGGCGAAGGGAATACTCAACGCGAGCCAAACAGTCACTCACATAGGCCAGGCGTCTAAGCTCATATTTCACATAGACAGTTGTGTGTGCGGCTGGCTGAATGACGGCTGCAGGAATTCATTTGTGTCCGAGGACTGTGCAGCACCTTCGGCCTCGCTGTCGGTCGCTATGCACACGCATACGTACGCGCACCTCGCGAAATCCTATATGTAGAGAGCGGAGGCATCGCTGACGACTAGACGTCGATTAATTGTCCCGATTTCCCTGCTGTCACTCGACTAACGAAGACACATACTGACGTAGTCAGAGTCGCAAGATAGACCGCTCTACGGCCTCCGGAGGAGGAGAAGGAGGAGTGATTCATTTAACGATGAATGAGCATTGGAGCTCCTTCTATGCGACAAGATTTCAATTTCGGCGGACGATCGATAATACCTCCATATACGTTTGAATGGAAAGCCGCTTGAATTAAGGCAATGCACGCAGAGATCGCGCGTGTGTGCGCTTGCATTAATAGGAGCTTAATGGGCAATAACGCACCTATACCGACATATGCGCGCGCGTTTGCTCTCTCTCTCTCTCTCTCTCTCTCTCTCTCTCTCTCTCTCTCTCTCTCTCTCTCTCTCTCTCTCTCTCTCTCTCTCTCGTGTATTGTTTTGTGTATAGATAGTTTTGGGAATCTCCTTTTTATTCTTCTACAACACAATCGAACGATGCACCTGCGACGATGTGTACGCCGACGTTTATTACAGTGGAAGATAACGTTGAGATACGTATTTATATATGCAAATCCGCGGCCGACTGGAAACAACTCGGGTGGTGGAAGTCAGAAATTAAAAATTGAGGGCACACCTACCAGACCGATTTTTTCCGGTTCTATAGGTCATCTGGAGTGTGAAAAAGCCCGCGTGCACGCCCGATCGCTTGCCAAACTTTTTTGCCGGACACTTTAAATTCTCTTATGGAAATTTAACATATGGGGAAAATGAACGAAAACCAGCCAAAGTTCGACTTTATGTCAGGTGCCGCAATCGAAAAATGTGTATTCATACGTTCAAAGTATCCGAAAAAAGATTTAATTTGAGCCCCGGTGAGTCAAAAATGGTGGCCTAGAAAAAAACTTGTCTAGGCTTGAATATAGCAAAAAATCATGAAAATCACGATTTTTTACGAAAATCCGTGATTTACTCCCATTTTTAAAATCCTTATAACTTTTGATCCGAGCGGTCAATTTCAACTATCCGGCCCTCAAATTAAAGCTCTTTTCTTCTACTTTTGTTTTTTGAAATTTAGATTAACATTTTGCTGGTTTCATCTGCTATATATATGGCGATGAAAAAAGGTAAAAAAAGAGCTATGATTGATAGGCATATATATAGCAGATGAAACCAGCAATATGTTAATATAAAATCTCGATCGGGCGTGCACGCGGGCTTTTTCACACTACAGACGACCTATAGAACCGGAAAAAATCGGTCTGGTAGGTATGCCCTCAATTTTAAATTTCTGATTTCCACCACCCGAGTTGTTTCCAGTCGGCCGCGGATTTGCACATATACGTTCTATGCAACTAATAGCCATGATTTTCATGCCAGCTTTTTTTAATACTTCAAAGACTATATATATTTACGAATTTATCACACGGGAGCATAAAAAGTGCGCTCAAGTCACGAAGTTTACTCTCGAGTTGCTCGCTTTTTTACTGTCCTAAAAAAAGTTTTTATAGTGCATAACCCCATCGGGAATATCGCGAAACAGGAATCTGCCCTGCATTTTTCTCAAAACGACGCTACCCTTGTAGAAAATTGAGGCATTATTGCCCAGAATCTCTTGAATTTTCTGTCGGGTGGGCAGATTCTATCCTAGATTCTGCTAAGAAACTCCTCCCACGGGCGACGGTACTCGGACAGAATCTCCTAAAGATTCTGCTGACCGTATTCTAAGTTTAAGGCATTAAGAGATTTGTCGTTAAATTAAATAATTTATTAAATAAATAAGTACAAAATAATTATAATTAAACTTTTCTCTTTTTTGTTATCACATTAGTCATTAGAACATTAATTAAACGCTTCTCGATACGTCAACATTACAAAGAAATAATTAAATAAATTATTAAATAAACATCAGTTTAATCTTTCCACTTTACAACATCTGTCTGTCTGTTATGCTATATACACAGCAGAATAGCAGATCCAGAACTGAGCAGATACCACCGCACATCTCCACACAGTTCTTACAGTGTCAGTCAATGACAATGTTGAAAATTATACACAGTTATTGTTAATCAAGTTTAAATTATAAAAAGTGTCATCTATGTGCTCGAACTCACCAATGATGAAGTTTGATAAGTGACTTGCACAGATATTTCCATCTCATCAGCATGCGAGCCAGTTACTGTACGTGTCCAAATCTGTCATGATCATGCTAAATCCATGATATTGAAGTTCGTTGTCTGTTCTTTTGCGTAGAGACTTGTTAAATTATTCCAAAACAGACTGCGATGGCAGTTTTTACTTAACTGTCTTGGTTCGGCTCTTGATCTTGAACCCTATGGCTTTGGCGTCAAAATATACAGGTAGGTCTATACATGAAAATCAAATTCATATCAGCTAGAGTGAATTTAACTTAATATATTGTTTCAACATGCCAACACAAATTAACATGTAAAATTACAGCCCTGTAGGTATGATAGTTTTCAAGTGAGATCAAAAACAAAATTGTAAAACAAGTAAGCGGAATCAGTAAGAATGTTGTTTTTGATCTCACTTAAAAACTATCATACTTAGAGGGTTGAAATTTTACATGTTAATTTGTGTTGGCATGTTTAAACAATATATTAAGTTAAATTCACTCTAGCTGATATGAATTTGATTTTCATGTATAGACCTACCTGTATATTTTGACGCCAAAGCCATAGGGTTCAAGATCAAGAGCCGAACCAAGACAGTTAAGTAAAAACTGCCATCGCAGTCTGTTTTGGAATAATTTAACAAGTCTCTACGCAAAAGAACAGACAACGAACTTCAATATCATGGATTTAGCATGATCATGACAGATTTGGACACGTACAGTAACTGGCTCGCATGCTGATGAGATGGAAATATCAGTGCAAGTCACTTATCAAACTTCATTATTGGTGAGTTCGAGCACATAGATGACACTTTTTATAATTTAAACTTAATTAACAATAATTGTGTATAATAATTTTCAACATTGTCATTGACTGACACTGTAAGAACTGTGTGGAGATGTGTGGTGGTATCTGCTCAGTTCTGGATCTGCTATTCTGCTGTGTATAGCATAGCAGACAGACTGTGCTATACGCGTCGTATGCTTCTGTAAGTGTGTGTACGGTTAGGTACTGCATAATATACTGATATACTATGCAGCTTTGTACTGCGGTATAATGTGTAGGGTTAGGTTGCTTCTCTTTATGCGTACCTTTATGCGTATCATTTTTAAATTGCTGACAAGGTTATCGACCGATTGATAATTTCAATCCCTTAGGAGATTCTTAGGAGATTCTGGACAGATGCTATGCGAGCATGCTATAAACTGTCTGGCCAGATTATCCTGAAAAATCTGGGCACTCGTTAGTGAAGCCGGCAGAAAGTATGGCCAATTTTCTACAAGGGTAGCTTTACGCGTCCCAATCATCGAGAGCTGATATTATACACCCAAGTGTCGATGGCAGAGGAAGCAACAACTTTTCGAAATAATATCCCACGCTACTACTGCGGACACACACTCGGTATCAAAGTTTTTGCTCGAATAGAAAATCAACAAAAAGTTATTCAATTTTGAGTTGGCCCGCGGCGTGTGGAAAGCAAACGAGCTTTGAAACGTGCCCTCGCCAAAACGCTGACCGCGGCTTTGCGCTAAGAATATTACGCGATGATTCTAATATCGCGCGCGCGGGCCTTCGAGCGGTTATATATGCCGAGTGCCGGGTTTGTGGTCGCTCGTTGCACGTTCGCTAGCGCGCGAACCGCTCTCGCGTAAGATGCCGAAACTGTTTCCGCAACTGCGCGTACGGGAACTGCTCGAGGTTGAAATTGAACGAGCTTGTGTGTAACAAAAGGGATATCTCTTCGTCATTTTACAGAATTATTATGATTGGACGGTCTTTGGATTATCATCGGTTAACTCTCTCAGTCGTTGATGTATTCTTGGATTATAACAAGAGAGTCGTGTTCTTGGCCGCGTATAGTGTGTTTTTTTGTTTTTATCCTTAAGATTTGCGTTGGAATTTTGAAAAAGCATCGATACTCTATTTTTGTAACGTATTATTTTGTAAATAAAGATGAATATTTATCTGATCAGATGTATAATACGCTCTCTTTTTTCAAGTTGAAACTTATAGTGCAGTCAACGCTCGCCATTTGTTCGATTCTGAATTGCAAATTGGTTGTTGTCGGAAAACGTATATAGATGATGAAAATCTTTGTTTCCTAACCGCGTAAGTTACGTCTCATGAGAAGCACAAATCTTCCTACTAATTCAAGTTTAATATGGTAATTATCTGATAACTTGGATTTACATCTTACAGTGCACATCTAGCATACTATTTGAAAACAGAAACTAAAAATAAATTCGAAATCTGTGCTATATAATAGGTATTTACTACGCGTTCGTGACAAGAATTGTATTACAACTGCCATCAAGAACTTTGTGTATTGTGCGCTAAAACTAATAAGTTTCTAAATTGCTCGCAAATAAGTTAATAATCCGAAGAGATGAGAATTTCTAATATATTCCCAGCAAATATTTGCGGAATACTCGGGATTAACTGACAAAGTTTACAGAAATTTTAGAATTTCTCCGCTGCAGGACCAATAAATTCAAGTTTTCAAACCCGCGGTTGGCTTTATCAGATTTTGAATTTCCTCTGTGACTTTGCATCCAATTTCTAAAATTAGCATGCAATGTTTATAACAAGGAAAATTTCTTCATATGATACAATGCATTCTTTATCAACTTTGTCATCAAGTATAACTGATAACTGAATAGCGTACAAAGCAATTAGATCCGTTGCAGAAGATTGAACAACTGACAATCGGAGTGATCACGCTTACCAATAATGGAAAACCAATACTCATTGGCTCGGAAGCACGCGGTATTATTCGAAAAGTATAAGGAAATTAAGTGCTTACTCACACAATAACGTAACATCGTGAAATTAATAATTATATATATCCAATGCGTTAATCGCATATAATTGAAGATACCAAAATAAAGTGTTTACATAAAACAACGCGACAATCAAAGCTGCATTGCCTTAAACCATATAAAGCCGAAACAAAGCAGCAGCCGCAGTCTTCTTAGTTTCCTCCGAGAAAGCCATCCCGTCGTCAAAGGCACACCATAATACTCTCTGTCATTGTTTTTCCCCGGCAGCGAAGCAATAAAAGCCGCAAAGTCAATTTTATCGCGGTGGCGCTCATACGGAGAGCTCTCGAATCCAAGTGAAAATTCGCGCGCAGCGGCGATTCTGAGCACGTTGTCGCTCTCGCGCTTCCTTTGTTTACCTCCGCTCACGATTCTCTCTCTCTCTCTCTCTCTCTCGCTCTCAGACAAAAGGCGCGCTCGCGTAACCCAATTTTACCCGATGAAATTACACCCCCTTATAAAAAAAATATTGCTTTTCAAATCTAGCCCAAGTCTCGCACCTCCTCCGCCGAACTCCGGCGAAAGTCGCGAGTTTTCTCCCCCAAACTCTTTTGCTCCCCCCCCCCCCCCNCGACGTTACTCGGCTCTTATTTGGCTCGAGAAAATTCCGCCTTCCGTAGACTTCGCGTCTGGAATATTTTACGAGGAGAAGGACGGCCGCACGACGACGACGACATCTGCGCGAATCCTAAAATTTCATTATTTATGAAGAACTATTTGCGCCTGGCACGTACAACACAGCCGAGGAAACGTGCGTGTGCAAGAAAATAGCGGCAGGTAGAAGTAAGTATGTGCGTGTGTGTGTGTAGAGGAGGAATTTTATACCGCAAGTCTTATCGAACGTACTCTACGTACGTACATAAAGTACCTCCCGAGCGAGAGCCTTTCCCCGCGCGTACACATACGGCTCTTTCGATTATTCACGAGGCTCTTTCTCTTTACCCGTATACCCTCTGCTGCTGCCGCTAACAAGTGCAAATGTCCGTGTCCGTGTGCGGGCGTACCTTTTTGCGGCTCGTATCATATACGTTCTTCTCCCGTTTGCAATTCCGGCCGAAGGCGCTTCCTCTCTCCTACTGACCTTCACCTCGATCCTCGCGTGCCGCGCTGCATCAGGACGACGCGCTGGCGTAGGAATTTTGGTTTCAAGCGAATTTTTTGAAAACTTTAAATTTTTACATTATACTTCGTCGTCGTGCATGGACGTAGAAATCAGAAAAGTTCGGCTCTTCAATTTTCGATCCCCGCTGCACGCGCGCAGAGAAATCCAAAAGAAGAGGAGAAAGCAAGGGGCAAAAAATCCTTTCATCGATAAACTCTTTATCCGCACGAACCGCAACTACCGTAGCAGGAGCTTCGCGAGCTCTTCTTAGCCACCTCGTCTTGGCATAAAGAGACAGAAGACAGGGCACAGGGCGAGTGTATATGCTACTCGGGATGGCTCGCAATCTCACATACCCGGTATTTCCCGAGGGACACTTATATATACTCCTATATGCTCCCTCCAGCTACGCCCCCCCCCCTCTCTCTCTCTCTCTCTTGCTGCAACAATATAGCTATCATATAATATACTTATATCCGTGTTTAAGACTCTGATAATAGAAAGCGGGCTGCCATTGTCCCCATTCAACGGAAAGGTTTAACATAATATTTGCAATGGAAGACCCGGCCAGTCTCTTCTCTATTCATTCAGGAACGCGCCAGAGAGCCGTTCTGTCCTCGTCGTCGCTCTTTTGAGATTTCCGCTGAGGAGAGATGATGCTGAGATGCACTTCAGCGCGCGAGCAAGAGCCAAAGAAACAGGGACGAACGCAAGAAAGTTCAATAGAGAAGAACTATAAGAGACGCGGCTAACTTACGAGTGCGAAAATAATGGGTCAGCGAATAGTAAACTTATATTATTCAATTTCTCTCTCGCGCGACGTTTTCGTTTTCAGACAACTGCCCGCTCATCCGAAAATTAAGCGACTTGAGTTGCAGTAGATGCAATAGAACAGGAGATCTGGATCGTGTAACAGATGGTGCGAGTTTTTCTTTTTTTTTTTAATGTAACATCTGAAAATAGAAAACAAAATTTAATTTTCAAAGTTACTGAAAGTGGAATAGACTTTTTGAATTTGCGAAGTTTTCAATCGTATACAGTGCATTCAAAAGCATCATTTTACTTTTGATCGAAATCCCAACAGTGACTAAGAAGAGAAGAAACCAGGAAGATTATCAGTCATTGTAATTTTTCTCGATCTTGCACAAAACCTAAGAAATCAACCCGCTTCGTGCGCGAAAAGAAAATGTTGCAAATTTGAAAATTTATACTCACAGCTTCGCCAACACGGATATTCCACAACTTTTCCAAAATACAATATTTCGCCCCCACCACTCGAACGGCCACTCGATGACTTATATAATACCTTCCACAGTGAGGCCAGAGCTCTGATAAGTTCCCGTATATTATATGCGATAAGCCAAAGTTTCGTCAGAATCGTACATTATATACAGGCGCCTTTGTGCAGCATCACGACTTTTTCTCTGCAAGCCGTGTATGTGTGCTCTCCCGTGCTGCTATTTTCTTTCTCCCGACACACCATTTATGTATGATATATTGGCGAAGTTCTCGGAAACCAGAATTAGCCGAGCCTTTTTTCGATCGCCACTTATGCGGGAAAAAGAAAGAGACGCCACAACGTATAATAGTTGACTCTCTGTCTTTGACCGGTCGTCTAGCGCTAGTGCTAATACTTACTCCCCCGCGAGCTAAATGATTGAATTCTGCTGCGGATACTTTTCTGATCGTTTACGCTTCTTTGCCCTATTCAAACTTTCCCCCGGGGATTTTAATTAATCGAATCGCGAGAGATGTGTTGGGTGGCATGCGCTTCCGATCGAATACTTGTGCTGACACCCCGTGAGCTAATGGTATCGTTTTTTTTTTTTTTTTTTTTGTAGTTTGGACAAGAGATTATTATACAGTCGAATAACCTTTCTGAAATTCAATTTAGCATTAGCTGAGTAAACGGGCTCGGAAAATTTGCTTTAAAACAGCGCTTATATAGGCAGATTTTATACGGATCATTCTTTTAGAAGCTTGTTTGACCCCTCGAATAAGAGTGGATTGATAACAATCAATTTTTCTATTTTGTATTTATCGACATATTTCTGTATTTTTCATTGTTTATTTTTAGGGCACGCATAGTTATGTAAATAATCATAAAAAATTCACATTTGTAACAATAGTTTAATTATAACGTCAAAAAGAAGACATCTTAGGTAAATAGAAGAGCCAAGAAAGGCTCTACTGTAGTTCATAGGAATGTCGGTCGCGAGTTGTATTTCTTACGCGTCTCTTGCGACGCTCGTAAATGCCTCATGCAAAGCATGTCGTTCTTCTAAGTAAAAATAAAAAGAATGATAGCGGCAGTTTGCAATAAGACGCAATAAAGTTTATGCGTCTTTCGCGACGGGTCTCAAGCCATTTTCTGAAAATAAACATCATCATACATAATACTCTCATCTTTTAATAGCTCAACAAAAATACTATTTCTCTCTGACTTGGGCGTGTCTTTCAACTGTACACTGCGCGATTCATGAAAGAAGAATATTTCAAAGATAGGAATCGCATGAATAATTTTACGAAAAAAATAACATGTCCGCTGCTACAATTTGAATGTAGGTGTATACAATTTGAAACAAAGTTGCCTGAACTAAGATGAAGCGCATAGCTCAATCTTGCGGGTTAATCACTTCCTCTGTATTCAGGAGATAAGGGGAAGACAAGGGATCGTTCAATTTCCGTTTGTTACAGCTAACGCTGAGCACATTATGTATATGTTTAAGTCAACACACATCTATGTGTATATGTATATTTATATTTAGAAGACACGCTTGCAGATAAATAAGCAAGAGACAGATTACGAGTGAGTTACGCCTTCCTTGCATACACTGATGCTAAAAATTTGAGCTTGGCTATGTTTGTTACCTGGAATTACTTTCATAATGAAAACTCTACGTTGCAGCAGCAGTTTATGCTCATTATCATAAGAAGCTAGAACTTTGACGAGCTGCATTATAATTCTGAAATTCGTTTCACAAAAATAAATGACCGTATACAACGACGAGTTATATAAACTCTCTTCTTACACCAACATTTCGTCTCCTTACGTCATTTTACAAAAGTTGCAGCGTATACAGTATAATACGCTGCAGTGAGTTCAGCAACGACGACATCAGTTCTCTCTCTTCCTCTCTTACGAGCAAATTGCCTTCTCTTATTGACGTAACTCAGAAAATTGGCTGGTGCGCTTGGCTTTCGATGGCTAACTTTTCACCGTTGGTCCTTAATCCTTTTTCAGTTCGTCTCTTCCTCTCTTGAAACCTTTTTTCCCCTACGAGTCCGGGGAATATAACTCTCTGATAACTAGCTGGGATTGTCGAAGAGACACACACTCAATTATCGCTGATTTTCACAGGAGAGTCGCACTCGGGGCTAAAGCTCAATTTTATTATGATGGGCGGACTGACCTACAATATATATTCCGACTGCGCGCGTTCGTTCGTTTGTTTTGCTGTTTGGATGAAGGGGCGAATGAAAATGAAAAATACAGAGTTAGGAATTTTATATACATATATACATATATAGTTAGCCACACAGTGCTGTTACTTTTAGCGGGGGGTAACAAGGTTTTACGCGTGCACTTTGTCGGCCGCGCGCGTGAGGCGTGATTGCGAATTCGTTTTCGTTTCTCTCGTCATACAACAAAAGGACAAACTAACGAGAAAAATGCATTAAAACGTTGTTTTCCTCAAACGCTGTACGTTTTTAATTCGAATTTCGAGCTGCTGCGCTGCTGCTCGCTCTCGTTTGTTTTGCTCGTCGTTCTGTATTTGTGATAGCGTATAATAGCGCTAAAGCAAGAATATCGCGTATCGCAAAAGGACTAAAAAAAATTGCAGCAATATACTCCCCGCCATGTATTTATATTGAAATCAAATATTTATCATGCGCAGTGAATTCGAAACATTCGTACAAATTTCGTACGTATTTCTATTTGCCTTGCACGATATCGATAAATTACTCCAATTAATGCGCGCGCACGTAAAAAGCAAATGTATGTTATTCCGATCGCGTTCGATATCTAAATAATTTTGCGAACCGCCTCTAGATGCATGCACACGGCTTCCGTATGCAATTGCACTGCAAATTTGTTTGGCAGCTCACCTTTAGCAACTCAGGCGCACACTTAACATAAAATATTCCTGGCGTCTTATTTATCGACTTGTCGAAGAAAATCGGCTCCAAGGGAATCGCGCGTGAGCGTAGCACACGCCGAGTGATTGATAAGGGTTTTAGAAGCGGCAATAATTTATTAACCAGTCGAGCTGTAGAAAAAGAAAACGAAAGAGCGAAAGAGCACTTTTCCCGCGCTACGCATAGATAGGAGCGTTCGTACGAGTCGAATTTGGAAGAATAGCTCTCTATTATATTCTCGATTCTTGCACACAGAGCGAGTTGGTCGCTCATCAGCGTTTGTCTCCGCGATTTCACACCTAATACAGATCAGTTGTAATTCGAGAGATAACGCGTAAAAAGGAGCTCGAGAACTCGTTGAATATCGTGAGCGATTCGCCTGTAATTTTCTTCTCAGTCATAGTGCACGCTATATATATGTGTGTGTGTACTCAATGATCACACTTATTTATAATAACCAACACAAACTCAGACTTTATTTGATAACACAATTATAACACGTCTAGTCTCAGCAGCTATCATAACCAGACTGATCAAAACAATAACATTTCGAACATCGTTGATCTCGTTGTCAAGGGCATTGCTATGTGCAATTCCCATGTTCGAATCCCACATACATAACAATATATAATACTTTATATACATGTATACGTGGCGTCGCTTCGGGGCAGATAAAGAAGCCCTTTCGCAAAGGTGCACGCGGAGTATCTCTTCTCGATGTAATAACAATTTGACCGTAATGACGTGCTAGTGGCCTCCGGCGGCAGCATAGTGTGCGCCAATTAGGCTCTCATTTTCCTCGGTGTATAGGTGTATACACCTAAGACTCCTTCTCTCCCTTTTTTGTTCCTTTTTGCTCTGCGCACAGTATTAAAAGTATCGTCTGCGTTAAAGAAACTTATTCGACCGCGTGTTTTTATTCTTTTTTCTCGTCGCGAATTCTTACAATGTGCAAAATCAAGCGGTTCGCTTTGTGACATCGTTTTTTGAAAATAGCGAGAAAAATCATGCAAATCTTGAGATTTTTCAAAGTTAAGTAATTTATCCCTTTCTTTCAAGATTGTTCGCAATCTTCAATAATAGTTGCTTACCCCCTCAGACATTGAGTACATGCTGTTGAAACAGTCGTATCACAAAGAACTTTTTCGCAATTCACTGTTTTTTTTACAACACTAATTTTTTTTTAAATCCGTCTAGATAGGTGTGCTTCCATTTGAAAAATGTGACATATTGGTTCGAAAACTATAGCGATTGAATCTAAAAAAATTCCCAATATCCGAAAGAGAGTTTCTCGCAATGTATGCAAGAACCAGCAAAAAATGCGTATACCGCCGTATATATGTGAAAATCCACGGCCAAGTGGAAACTTTTTGGGTCTAGAAGTGATAATTTGAAATTTGAAGGCACGCATTTCAGACGTGTGTATTAATACACACATTTTACAATAGCGCCTCCAGACATTGAGCCTCTACATTTGAGCAATGACTAGTTTTCGTTCATCTTTCCTATATTACAATAATTTCCCATAAGAGACTTTAAACTGCCTGGCAAAAAATAAGTATCTAGAAATCGCGGGAACGCAAAATTTTTTCGTGTTCTGGATGGCCTAAGGAACTCAAAAAAGTTGGTCTGGAATGCGTGCCTTCAAATATCAAATTGTCATTTCTAGACCCAGACAAGTTTCCACTTGGCCGTGGATTTGCACATATCGGGAGCAATGTGACCGCACACACAAAAGCCATCAGGGGTCGAAAACACTCTCGTTAACGCCGTTGCTGACGAATGGGACGAGGGGGGGGGGGGGGGGGCATCGCANAATATCAAATTGTCATTTCTAGACCCAGACAAGTTTCCACTTGGCCGTGGATTTGCACATATCGGGAGCAATGTGACCGCACACACAAAAGCCATCAGGGGTCGAAAACACTCTCGTTAACGCCGTTGCTGACGAATGGGACGGGGGGGGGGGGGGGAGGCATCGCAGCTCTCTGACGTAGTTGTGCTTTCGGAACGGCCACGTTTATCGTTATTATTTGCAAACGAAATCACGAGAGAGAGAGAGAGAGAGAGAGAGAGTATATCGCAACTCCTAGCGGCATTAAGGATTGCGCGCGTTCAGCTGCGCGCGCCACTAATGCCCGATGGCATTTTGCGCGCATGAGGCGATAATGGAGCACTGCATAACCCTGTTATCGCCCCCTTTCTTTCTCTCTCTGTCTCTCTCTCTCTCTCTCTAGACTACGCGCTCTATGGCGCGCGCTTCTGGCATAATTGACTGAAACATGCTCGCGCGCGTGACATTTTTAAGCACGCGCGAATATAATACAATGTATATGTGCGAGTATATAGCGTGATCCGAGAACGTGGCTCGTGAGCTATTAAGTGTTCACGCGAAGACGGAAAATCGTTCGAGGAATCCGGGCTATTCGAACATTCTATATGCATTATATAATTTTAAATTATTTATTGACAGCCTGTGTGTCATGGGATTTAACGATCATCAACGCTCGGTCTTGTTACACGCGATTGACGAAACCTCATGCAACGTCAAATACCAACGCTGTAGTCCCGCTTAATTTTGGACTTTAATTATGATCGACGCTGTCAACTTAGCCTTCTGAGCTTAACTCCAAGTCGAGTTCGACCTTCACGTGAGAGAATATTATATTTTAACCGAATAAAGGCTTAAATGCGCCTTGCTCGGATAGTTAATGGAATATTACGTAAGCTTGCCAGTCGCGGCTTTCCCTCTTGTAGGTGATAATTTTTTATTGGGCGACGTTTTCTCTCCGACGAACTGGGAACACCGAAACTCGAGTGAACGACGATAATTTTCGAGGTACTTTTCGAAATTTATTTTCTAAACAGAAGCACACTGTAAATCGCCGATGAATGATGGGCTTCGATACAATCGAGCCTATATAGCAAGGTATGAACCGTTTATCTGAACATATTTTTTACGCGTAATAGCAGTAACCGTCATCATTAAGTACTTACATTTTTAATATCAATATGAAAGAAAATATCTTAGAATCAACTGTCGATAACTGTTTCAAATGCAGTGAGTTAATATAATTTTACGGCAGATAATTTGATCCAAAAAAAGAATATTTTTCTGCCAAATACGACCAGCATCTCCTACGTTAACTACAGTCCACGAAGACAAATACTCCAACTGATGGTATAGGTTTTTTCGTCGTCTTCCATCCCTTCGGTATTTTCGATTTAGAGTTTTTACTTGATAGTTGGAATCTTACGAATATTTGCAGACAACTTTGGCTTCAACTTCGTTCATTTCAAGTATAAAAAATTCCCTAGTCAAACTCGATTTAAATTACGACCATCAATTTCTCCGCAGAACACTGCAGCGACCGGTTAACATACATCGATAGTGACGCGCAATCAATTTCACCGATAATATGAATTTAAACTCTCGTATATAAAGATCAACATCAACGTGCCAGTACCGCATGTGTGTGCGCTCGCGCGCACTTTAGGAAAGTCAACAAATCTTTGGAATCCATTAGCCGCAAACTGCCCGAGTCCCCCCGAGTCTTTGTCGCGGCACTCGGATGGCCGTCAGGTTTACAATTTTCCAAAGTTAATCGTGGAGCAGAGTCGCAGTAGCAACTTTTCCCGCAGCTAGCTCGTATCGTCGGCCATTGAAAAGCTCTATAGACTGTTCGATGGCTTTGTTTTTCTTCGGCAGCGTCGGGACACAGCCTCGACATCACAGAGAGTGTGTGCATGTGTTATACACACTCGCGGCCATAACCCATCTCGCCACAGTAACTGCGCTCTCCTTTGAGTTTGATAGAGCGGAATTGCTCGTGTTTAGAATTCACCGCTACCGTCTCACTCTTAAAAGTAGGTCGCTCCCTCTCTCTCTCTCTCTCTCTCTCTCTCTCGCTATATGCGATGTCCAATAGGCACGAACTCGATTCAAAAGTTTCGCCGCGAGCACGCGGTCGTCCGCGCGATGTTTTGCCAGTTGGACGAGAGAGAGAGAAAGAGCATTATATGCTTGTAAAATAAGTCGCGAAGGAAGAATTGGACGAGGCGTGTATAGAACTGGCAGATCTTAAATTACAATGCAGGGAGCAAGAGCTGGAGATTCAGACTCAAGATACCTGAAATTTTGGGGGATACGTGCTAGCTCGGCTGACGGGTGTAGCGTTTGAGTATATTTTTGTGAGAGGAAATTTCAGTTTAAGATGGAGTAAATTAGTTGTTAAATTTTCTCCGATTTGGAAGATCCGTCTTTTTTGTATGAAAAAATACTTGGGCACTTGTATATTTTATAATATGCGGCTCTTTCTCCAATACTTTATCATCTAGACGGCTTCCCCTACTTATTTATAGAAATTTATTACCGACATTTTTAATTGCTGAAAGTAATCTTGTAAAGGATAATGAATCGATAATTGTACTTTAGCCGATAGGACTGCAAATTCCGATAAGTTCAGCATTTCAATAGCTGCAATTACATTGAGAAGAATGTTTCTTCGAATTTTTAAAATTCCTTTGGAAAGAGATCTTAAAAATAGTTCGACTTTCGAAAAATTAATTACAGCTAAGTGCATTATTTATATTGTCTCGAGTTAAGATTATTTATACTAAACTTACCTCATATATATCAAAATATTATCTGCAGATTGAAGTCGAGAAAATCAAGAAAATCAACAACAAGTATAAGTAGCGTATATGAGAATCCGTAACTTTTCATTTCGAACTGATAAAAGTCCTATACATTGATTCTCGACCCTGCAAAAATGTCTCGTATCCCCCGAAGCCGGTACGTGTATCCCGTATCCCCGACAGATCACAAAGAATCAGCACACATATCGGCTCGGGCTCTGCGTTCAGTAACTCGCAGGTCGATGAAGGCATACTCACGAGGCGTTCTTGCCGCTGCGAGCGATATACACACACACACACACACACACACACACACACACAAAAGCTTCCTCTATTCTACATAGATTCTCCGATCCCTCGGTGATGTGCACCCACGTAGCCAATAAATTTTGCATTTCTTAGACAAAGACTGTGTAGCTCCTCTCCCTTCGAGAAATACCTGCGTCTTGTGTGTGAGTGTGTGTGTGCACCAGCGTGCACCAGCACCGCGGCCTGGTCGACTAGAATAAATAAGCCGACGAGGCATCGCTGAGAAACGAGAAAAAGAGACGGATATATAGAAGGAGGCTAGACAGAGATCCCCTAGAATGTGTAAAAAAAGAGGCAAGAAGAGAAAAGCCGGGAGGTTTTGTTTTGTTATACCGCGCTGCAGTGTGCGTGCGTCGAGTTTCTCATGCATTATATAGGTACGTCGAGAGGAATACAAAAGGATTTTTTCAATTCGCGAATCTTTGTTATTCAAAGCATGCCTTTTGTATCCGAATTTTTAATTCATCAAAACAAGCAAGCCATTTTTCTTTCTCGCTAATCGCCTTGTATCTTCGTATAGCTCTAATGCGAGAAGGAAAACAGACGTATACGACGAAATTTCTACAGCAGCGTATGTGTAGCGTATAAAAAGAAGAAACGATTCGAGTATACGCCTTCCTAAATCTCACTCCGCCACGTGCGCGCGCGCGCGCTCACGATTTTGCAAAAGCCACCTCGTACGCGTATTGATTTATATCCCTGTCGATCGGCGCACGAGCTCGACGAATTGCGCCTTTAAATCCCCGCCGCTCCTCGCGACTTTTCTTTTTCCCCATTTCGCGAACGCGACGCGCTATTCCTCCTCTCTACCTATGTATATATCTATACGTGCCTGTATACGCTTTTCTCTCGCACATTTATTTCCGTATACTTTACATTCCGAAGGCTTCCTCGTGTCTTGGTGCCGCATCTCTCCGAGTTATATACATATATACAGGTATATAAATACACGTGCACTTTGCGCACGATCCCGAGACGGGATGAACGTTTCAGATGTTAATAAAGATTTCCAACTTTTTCCCGGGTTTCCCCTTTGCCGAATGAAAGTCGCGCGCGAGCGCGAGCTTATTGGATGCTTTGTCGAAGTCTCTCTCCGCGAGCGGTGGATTAAATTTCGCGAGCGAGGAAATCTCGTCGACGAAAATATCGAGAGAGTATGAAAGGTATACACTCGGCGAGAGCGACTTGTTTTTCGAGCTTGATGCTACTGGAATGATTTCTTGTTTTTTTTTTTTTTTTTATTTTCTCTGCGGATCGATTATTTTTTCTTCAATATATAAGGTTTCTTTATAATATCAGCCATATACGCGAGTGAAGTTCCGAAACGCGAGATGCTCTTCGCGCGTATAATTAGTTTGATTTGAGCGTTTCGTAATCGCGAAACAAGATCAATCGAGAGCTCGAAAGAGAGGGATAGCGCGCGGATTATTTTCTCGTTTCTCTGTCTATCGTGTATAGACGAAGCTTGGAAAACTTTCTTAACAATCCCAGCCTCGAAAATCGTAAACCCTCTCTCGTACGCCTCTAGAAAATTAATTCGGCGTTCATTCCGCCCTCACGGAAATGTTTTGCGTTTTATAGCGCTTCTTTATGGATCAAGTCTTTTTATTTTAAGTATAAGCAAAAAATAACGAAAAAAAAAACATAACAAGAGCGTCATCACCGTCGATGAGCCATCCGCAGCCCGTTCGGTCGCGCCAACAGCAGCAGTCTGACCACACACAGTGAATAACTACTGCGAGAGAGTAACGTATGCGCTACAGATGTTTCGCCGCGTATTGCAATGCCGACACGAGACGGCGGACGACTTTTTCAAGTTACGTAGTCCGGCAACTTGATGCCCTTTCTGTTTACAAACTGTTACACCCTGGTAACCCTCTCCGATTTTCTCATGAATTATGCGTGTGCTACCAACCGCAACCACGTGGCTAACAAGAATTATGCAAACCGCGCGTTCGGATTATGCGACTTTTAACATTTGTTGCTTTTCCATTCTCTGCACAATCGTCCTGAAGTCATTTGATGTAATAATTAGCATTGAAGTATGTATAAAATCCTGATTAAAGCACTTGAATAATAATATATCCACACGCATCAGCAGCTTGCATAATGACTCTATCCATTTTTTAGCGTCGTTTCCCGCGGCAATATAGCTCGAAGCCATTTAAATCGCTAAATAGTAAGGAAAGCCCCTCGTGTAAAACGGAGCTCGTTACGTTAAACGGAAAATGCACCGCGCGCTCGTAGAAGCTGAAAGAGAAGCAGCGCGAAGCAAGAGAAAGATCAAGTGAGAGTCGGGAGAGAGAGAGAGAGAGAGAGAGAGCGAGCGAGGGGAAAACAGAGCTCCGAACTATACGGCATCGAGGGATGCGAGAGAGCGCTCTGTATAATATATATACGTATAGAGTAGTGTACGCGCGAAAAGCGAAACCCCATCAGACGATATCCGGTTTCTGGGCAATTTTCGTGCTCGCGGCAAGTGCGCGCGTGTCTCTCTATACTCGCCGAGGTGCGGCTGCACAGCACCTCCTCCGTATATTAGCAAAGTCGTTAACGGCACGCGAAATTCAAGGATGTGCTCAAGTTCGTGATAATTAATCGCTGCGCGCACTGCTGCATCGAATTTATCTTTGATTTTGTTCGCGCGTTTTATTCGATGCGACGCGTGATGCAGATGTTAGAAACATATATAAGTCACGTGTTCGATGTGTTGAGACTTTATGCTCAAATTTTTAATTTTAGAGATTTTCTAATATGGATTTGTTTCAAAACCGTCATTTAACAGTAAGGGTGACATATCGATGACGTAGGATCGCTATCCAAAGCCACCTAGAGGATATTATTCGCCAATAATTCAATCTTTTTTTCATTGCAACACGACACAAAGTCACGACCTGAAGGGGTCAAATCAGATAGTCGTGCGCAGCTCGCGCGGAGGACATCCACACGTACTTCGTAGAAGGACCGCGATTTCGGTATACGTGTCTCAACTTCGACAAAAGCAGCAACGAGAGCGTGAGAAAGCCATCATCAGGGCACGCGAGAGAAGGCAGAATCGTCGCGGCGCTGGTAGCTTCCTTTGGTAACGACTTTCAAAGCCGGTAATTGAACGCCCGCGTATCTCGAGCTCGAAATCTCGAGCTCGAGCGACTTAGACTTGAGAGCGCGTATAATGGCTATATGGCTCTGAACTGAACGAGAGCCCGGCTGCGCGAGCGATAATAGATTACTTATATAAAGAAGCGACTAGACACCCGCAATTCGATCGATATGCGGCCGACTTGCCGAGAAAAAAAAAAGCGTTTCTATACTTTTCGCGTATACCTACATGGCATTCGCTGCGTAAGCGCGCATACGCGCGAAGAGTTTATCGACACGACGCGCGTCTATTTCCGGTTCATCGAGAGACTACCGCACACTGGGCAATATGCCCGTACACCGCTGCTAAACTCAAAATGCTTTTATATTCCTCGTGTATAAAGTTTGTGCGCGCGGGGATTTTCTCCCGACGCCTGGCGCGCGCTTTTCCTGTAACCCGCTTTCGTTTTACGCGCGAGTTTAGCTCTCGATTTTCGAAAATACGCATACGTGCAGCTCACCGTGATGAATTGAGCAAAATATAACTTTCCTTTCGTAATACACGGGGCGAGAATGTCATTTATTTGAGTTTGTTTTTGTATGTAATAGCGTGAAACATTGGATTTACGAAAGCTGTAAAACTATACACACGGCTGCAAAGTTATTACCTGAACTCTATTCAACTGTTAAACTATAAAGCAGCCTATTTTAATTAAATTTCAAACTCGCGACGCCCGACTCAAATTCAAAAATTCAAAAGAAAGCACTTGGTATTTTTACGGAATACTCCAAGCTGAGCGCCAACGTTCTTTACATCGACAATGTCCCCCGCGGCAATTTGTCCGACGTCCGCAAAATTCGTCCTTCCCTTCTTCCGGGACTCTTTCATCCTCTTTTCTAGCCCGACCACAACAGAGCCTGCATTCTTCCCATCAGCCCCGCTTTACTTATATCACAACATCAGAATGCACTTTAATAACGTGACGCGTTTTTTTTTCTCCACCCAGCATTGGATGCTGTCTCGCGAATAATCTGTCGACGCAGGGTGACGTGGCGCATAACTCTCGAATTTTTCAGCCTTTGTATGTAATGACGGCGATTCGCTATGAATTTTATGGCGAGCAGACCGATTTTTCCGCGTGGCGCATCACTCGTGATTCTCGAGTACGTGTTTATAAGGGTTTCTCATATTGCGTTGAACTATGTTACGGATCATTCGATGTTTACTTGAACTAAATATTTGCCGACTATAAATGCTTCTTAATGACGGTTAATGGCGGTATTCAATCGGAACGAGATATCGAAAATATTTTCGACAACTAAGCACTCGGACAATCATCCGTTTTCGAATAATAATTAATGTACTCGCTTAGAAAGGCAGCTTGTTATAATAAATGGTTCTAATCTTGCTTACAGTAACGCTGAGATTTTGATGCTGCATCGGCAGCGTGAGCGATGCGTGTTATTTTATACTCTCGTCACTCGGTAAAATATGACGCCCCAAATACACTTCCCGCTGTCCTGTTTCGAATTGCTATTATGGGGGATAGGTTCGGAGAAGCGATTCAGTACATGCCATGGGTGATTCTCAGTTGAATGAATTATCAGAACCAGCCAAGCCATCGTCATGAGGATCCTCTCGTGCATGTAGGTCAAGCAGGGATTTATTAATAAAAACTGTATGCGTATATACGAGAGTATATTAGTTGAACGAGGATTTTGATACCGCATTTATGATTTAACGCCGATAATTCTGTTGCATATATATAATATGAAAGCTATTCTGCAATTCAAGCTCGTTCGATAATTGTTACTACTCGAATAATCGTACAAGCAAGCATTATTAATTATATTATAGCGTACGATTGTATGTATATTTCAGGTAAAAAAAATTGGAAAAACTATGACAACTACTTTATTTGTTCGATTAAAAGACTTGGCCCAGGGCCCCATACCATATACAATCACCATTCGATCGTTCCAAGGCCAGAGTTCTAAAGGGGAAAGCTCGATTTTGTCCTGCACATCTCTTTCTTTCTCGCTCGCGCTAATTAAAGTATAATGTATAATACGCCTCGACCGTGCCACCTAGGTCAAAGCGGCTTCTGTTGGCCATCGACCGGACCTTCCAATCTCACACGCACTCTCTCCCATAGGCATTCGCACTCGCGGCGCTCGCCGCCCGATATAATAGTATGAGTACCTACCTCAAGAGGGGGGCACGAGCCCCAGGTTCCCTTGACTTATCTCGACGCGCAGATGCCTATAGCTGCTCCCTGATGAAGGCGATGCTGGCTTTCCTCTCGTTTCTTCGCTGACGGGGAGGAGAGTTTAGGGCTTAGACTGGCCGGACGGTCGGTATTGAAGCGCTCTTTTCTCCTCCTCCTCCAACATAGACGGACTGGCTTCGGGTATGTTTAGTATGCTTCGGCGGATCACTCACCAAGGTTTATAGTACTTAGCTGTTAGTTTCTGGCTGCTCCTGTATAAGACGATGCTGGCACTACTCACAACACTGCATCTCGCGCACCTCACTCGCACGACTCGCGACACAAAAATCCTCGACGTGTAACGTCCACGGAGTACAAGCGAAAACTGGCGGTTTTACCGGCAGTTTCCGACCGCGCCGTCGATCTTCCGGTCGGGCCCAGCTCTCGCCAACTGCTCTGATTGGTCCGTGGACTGCGCGCACAGTTAAACTCCGCGTCCTCGCTCGTTGATTGGCTCATCAGCTCATGCGACGCGAGCAACGGTCGCTCGGGCGATTCCACGAACTCGCCGATAGTTAGCTCACTGGTTTCTTGGAATTAAAAAAGGGGAGAAGCCAAAACACCGGCGCCCCCGATTTTTTCAAGAACTGACGCCTTGTGCTCTTATTCCCTGTCGCCCGCTGATCGAGCTGCTGATCCTGCTTTTTCTATCGACAATTACTTAACACGACAAACTGTTGCGAGTTTAACCTCAACTTAATTGCGATTTGTGCGTACGTGGGATCGACGATGTATCACAACGAAGCAGTGTTTTTGGACTAGCTCTTCTGTCACTTCGTCGGCTTCGTCCCAGTGCAAATCAGTATACCTATACAGGTATGTATAACCGTTCAAAACTGCCTTTCGTCGGGCCTGCATGTCAGCTGCCTGAGATTCTCGAGATCGTTTCTATGCATTGTTGGTTATAAACAAATACCAGCGGCACATTTAATTACTTCTTTTCAAAAGCACCGGAACTCTAATTTAATTTCTAACTAAACCCTCGTCGCCGAGCATAATGCTTACATTCCAGCTTGACAGAAAATGTGGACGCGCGAGCTCTTAGAAATTTCTAACGAGAGAGATGAAAAAGACGACGATCTCAGAGAGTGCTTAATTTAAAATTAGCAAACATTTCTTCGTCTTGAAAATTGAAGGCTTTTTAAGAGAAAAATTTAGCGCCATACTAACTGTATAGCTCGCGTTTCATTAGAAATTGCAGGTAGCTCACACGCACGCACAGGAAATTATCTTAATTACGGTTCCTCCTTCTCTCTCTTCCTGTCGCTTTCTGACGTAACGTAACGTAGCAAAAAGGTTGTGAATTAACCTTATACGTGCACACACTGCGGTAGTCTACTTCAAGAAGTTGCTTAGGCGCTGAAAAAACTTGACCCGGACGCGAACTTTCGGAAAGTTCAAGGAGACCGTTTCGAAAATAGGCTAGGTTTTTAAATCAGATAAGTATCTCCGAGTATCTCAGTGAAAGCTATAAAATGAGTGATGTAGGTTTATGATATTTGCTTTTTGCATACATTGTGAATTCTCTCGAGGAAGAGGATCGCTTCCTCAAAAAACTTGTGCAAAATTCTTTTCCATAACAACATCAGCTGAGCAAAGAAGCAATTTTTTTTTATGACTCGATCTCGCGCTGAAAGCTTGCGCATATCGGCGGCAGAAATACTTTAGAAAACGGTCACAGCGACGTATAGTGTTGTCGCACAGAAAGTGGCTCTACGTTGTAACTCTACTCTTTTCGATCCATCACTTCACTGATGTGTTATAATAGAAGCTAAAAGACGCCGCAATTCATAGATCAATCTTGTTTGTTTCGCCTATACTTTCCTCACATTTTTTAACTCGTGAAAACAATTTTTTTTAACTTAAAAAAAACGTCGATTAGTTGATGGATGGCTGCTAGAGAATCTTCTTATTTCATCGAGCAAGACGTTATATGGATTTATTAAATTCTTTGAGAGATTTTTCGTAATGAGTTGGGCATCGTGATGGGTTGGTAACTTAAATGAACTGCTCAAAGAGTTATTAGGTCGACGAGTTTAATTTTGAGCGACACATTGGATGGATCGATTTTATTACAGGAGAAAGTGTGCATTTTTAAAGAGTTTATGTTCTTAATGTTTATTATTTCTCGTTAATATAAGTATGATATTTTAATTAATTATCAGAAAAAAATTATTTTAACGAATGAACGGCTTTAGTATTGAAATCTTTTCACTTTTGACAGACGTACCGTACAAAATAAAAGTAGTGACATAGCTTTCTAAAGGCAACTCGGGCAGCATAGACCATTTACCGATCAAAATCTCTAACGCCTGTGTTCTTGAGCTTGGTCACGTACGATCTTGATATTCAGTAAGAGAATTCGTGTTTCTACCAAATTTCCCGTGGGATGTGTATATCGATGAATGCGAGCTGTACCGGATCGATGGAGCATCGAATTTCCATCTGCCTCATCCCATTATTTGCCGTGAAAGTTCTCATCCATCTCGGATCATCAATACTACTGCTGTAGAATAATGGATATAAAATTTTTCTACAATTTTTCAAGCATTGATAAATCATTGAAAATCAAACTTTCTCTCTGTCTATGTCTTTCTATGTCATCTTGACTCTATATGCACGTTGATCGGATTAAATTCGCCTAACTCATTTTCACAAAGCTCGGCTAGTTACCAGGTCATATATATTAGGTCGAAAAGCTTGCGCGGTGCGCCCAGAGTTTAAGTTAGCGCAAATCCTACAGACGTTCGCGAACCGCCAGGATTAGTACTTTGCGCGCACATTACAACGCTTGGTTTCCTGCTTCAGGTGCGTAATGCGCCGCATATCGTTGCAGAAACTCGAATGCCGGCAACCAACCAACCGATGCATATCGTGCACGTATATAATACGCACTTAAGAATGACAAAGTCGCATATATATACACACACACGCACACGGTGAAATAATTCTAGCCTGCTTTTGAACATTTCCAACTATATGAGAGGGAGAAATATCGACTTTCAACGAAAGCCAATAACTTTGGGTTGCGTGAAATCAAATCCCGCGCCACGCGCGGAGAAACAAGAAGAACAAACAGCAGAGAATGCGAGAAAGGGAATAAGCTGGGCCCTGGCTTAGTGGCTTGATAAGTGATGTCGTTTCTCGAGTCTCGCATTACGTGCAGATCCGCACTGAACATCTCTTCCGCTGCATCAACACGTATACGCAGTATGTATGGCAGGAAAGAGGAGCGTATATTACTTGCTCTCGCTCGCTCTCTCCAACTGCATCCATTTTCCTACCACACGTCCTTTGATGCGCAGGATGTTAATATAGAGGTGTGAAAGCACGAATGGCTTCCAACTATTTGACGACTTGATATACTATACTATACTGAAACAACTCGCTTCGAGTGTATCGCCAATGACGATAGGTGGCGCATAGACGCTTTTCTATTTAAATCCCTCATCGCGATCTGCAAAGTCAATGTACATATTGTGCCTAAACTGCCTTTTTTTTTTGACCTGCTCGAGCCGCTCCTGCTACAATGCTTGACGAGACCCAAGACATCATTAGTGTAAAATTGTATGTTTGTGGAATTCGAAGTACTGTTGAGAAATCGTATAATTATACTTGTAATTGCATAGTATTTATATACTAGTGCGAGCTTAGTCGCGAGTGATTAGAAGCCAAGAGTAATTTTGTTTACGAACATTTACTATATAACCTAACTCTAGTCAATTTCAAGTGGGACAATGCTCGAAAGCAATTAGCAGGTCTGTAATAGAATCGACATTGAAGTCTTGGCGTGAATACCTACCTCGAAACAATCGATCATTGTTTTGACTGGTGCGCAAATGCCAACTTCTCCGCATCCGATATTCAATGAAAATAGTTCATGTTCATGCGAAAAATGAGACGCTATATCACAAAGCCAACTTTTATCTTTCAACGTGCTTTTCAACGCCTAAAAATTGCACAGCAAAGCTTCGCCTCGTACTCGCTCCTTCAGATTCAAAACTTGAATTCTTCCAAAATACTTAGTCAAAGAATACCAGTATGCAATAGCCGAGTTTAATCAATAATCACTCAAAATAACGTTCGATTATCATCGTAAATTATATCAGGTCACGTCCAAAAGACGCACTCGCCGCCAACAAGCTTGTCAATCGCATCGTTGCACTTTGGGATCAATTTTATGAAACAGCAACCGGTTAACCAAGCGTAGATCATCAAATTACGAAGGGAGTCCACTTTGCGTTATGTTGTACACGGAGCCGCACATCAGCGCACTCGCCATGCGCGTAATTAATGGAGAAGCGTTTACCCATCGTACGTATACACATACTCCCGCGACTAAGCTTTGATACGATACTCGACTCGTTACTCTTGTTGTAGCATTAAAGCGAGTTCTCCATACTGAAGAGATTCATCCACCTTAATATTCCTAGTACTCGAGCAACTTGTATTGGAATTGTTTGAAATGCCTCGTTAGCGCAACTATTTCAATCAATCGCAATGATTCGCGAAGCTTTGTCAGAGTAATACATTGCGTTTATTTAGACGTTGCTGTAAGAAAAAAATACACTGACTTTCTATATTCTCCAAGCACAAGCTTCGCACTTATCGACTTTGACAATATGCACACCGGCAATCGCTAGAATATACGCGGCAGCCGGCAGCGGAGCATCGGTTCTTCCATTCGCGCGTTGGCGGCGGCGAGCTTATCTGTAAGCTTCCGCCGAGCGAAAGCACGCGGCGACGAGCGAGCAGTCGAAATGGCCGAAACAGCCTTGCCCCCCGCTGCAGGGGGGGGGGGGGAAGGGCAATGTAGCCGCGTGGTCGCACTGCGGGATCATCTGTTTCGAGCATGATAAGCCTGGCCACTGTAGCCGCTGTTGATGACGCCGCGGCAAGAGCGTGTATATATATACAGCTGTGTATGTGTGTATGTGTGTGTGTGTGTGTATTATGCCGAGAAGGACTCTGCGCTGGGTTGCATGACTCCATTATACTGACAGCGGCTGGGCTGTTGATGCCTGTGCGTGATGTCGTTGAAGGAAAAAAGTGTGAGGCGTTTGGATTTTTTTTTTAAATGAACAATTTTTTATTTGTAAAATAAAGAGCCTCAAAGTTTTGCTTATTTAAGGCTAATTGGTTTTAAAGATTTTTTTCGCAGCTGCTCGTATTTGTTATCATGTTATCGCAGCTCTATAGCCGTTCCAATAATTTTCAAGCTATAGCCCATCGAAGCTGTATAATGGCCCTGGGGCCGGTCTAGTGTGCGGTCACGTTATCGTGCGCAGTCAAGATAAGTAATTACCTAACGATTTAGCAGCAAAGTATCGTTGTTTAAAAAAATCTAACTGATTTTCTCAAAAATAGCCAGGTTAACGTTCAGCAGAAAGAAGCTAATAGTTATAATTCAAAAGTCGTAATGATGAATTGAGATAGCTCGCGCAGATTATACGGCGAATAATTATTCTTGAAAGTTGGGCAAGCGGGCGTAAAAACAAACACGTTATTCGCCTCTGCTTGTCATTAATTAATGAGATTGTATTCACAGCCGAGTTTCCCGAGCGCCAAATCGGGCTGTATTTATATTCTGTCGCGTAACTGACGTTCCCACACTCGGTGCTTGGACTAATTAACGATCTAACGCGTTGCTAATCGCGACGAGACTCATAATGAATATTATTTCTTGTTCCGCTGGTATATACGTCTCATTACTTTTGTTTATACTTTGTAAATTCATAATAAATTCTATAATTATCAATGATATACGTGTCTCGTCATGTGTTTCTTTTTTTCTAATTAATAATACATGTAACAAACCACTGATTATACTTAAATATAACAAAAATTAAGCTCACCATCACAAGTCTTTGACTTAGAGTAAAAAAATCTCCGCGCAAGCAATGGAAACTTTATCTTGGATTTACGGGTCTATGAACGTGAATCTCATCTTAGTCGTATTAGAGGCATACAAACCTTATTTTGGCTTTTTCTGGGCTTGTGTATAAATACACGTCCACGGGTGGCCATTTGTATGAAAAACTCCAAGGGAGAGACACGAGCTTTGGCATTAGCAAAGAGCTTTATCTCCTGAGCTGTTTGGCATGGAGATTTTTGCAGAAATTTCTCAAACATAACATTTGTTTAAACGATTAAATACTCAAAGAAATCGCAATTTGTTTCTACATTTTTTTAAGGCATATAAATCCATGCAAAGCAGTTCAAGAAATAGTTTAGTTTGACGTGAAACGCCTGCAATGCTAATGTGGCTAACGATTTAACCGAATCATACCAGCGTAGCTGTAGCCTCTTTGAAACTGCTGGTAGCGAAATAGTCACTGTAATTAACGACACGTCAGCCTGAAACCCAAGAGATTAACTTGTTCTTCCTCTAAGCTCCTCTTCGCAGTATCTGTGACTTCGCAAAACAACCTGCCCCTCTTTCCTCAATGTTTTTCCACGTCTTTCTTCGTGTCGTTCGCTTTTTCTTTTTTATATATTGCTAAATTTGTATTTTTTTTTTTTTTCGTATATATAGATGCATCAAAAATATTTCTCACCACTAACATGTCATATGCGCGGTAAAACAAGCCGTATTCCCCTCTGGGTTACTGGAATATTACAAATTTCTCTTAATCACTCGTCTGACCGCAAATACCCCGGACAGGCAGTAATGCCGGAGGGAGTTTCTTTAATGCGGTCTGGTCCTCGTAAGTACACTCGGTGCTATGCACAGTGCTCTCGGCATAACTTCGTGCATAAGTTTCAACGGAGCCTCGCGAACTGGGCGGCCTGTTCAAATAACCCAGTGCTCCGCTGGTTAGACCATGGATATACTTATAGAGAATGGAAGCCAAGAGAGAGAGAGAGAGAGAGAGAGAGAGAGAGAGAGTACAGCGAGTATTTATGAAAATGTAGGTAATAAGCCAGAGCGGAGCGCGCTCGCGGCTTTCGTTCTATATGATTCATGTTGATCCGCACGCGAGGGATTTTGTATTGAACGCTTTTGACCGAGGGTTCGCTGCCAGAGATTGTCTGGATTTTGTGGGTAAAGGTATATATATAATTTAAACTTGGCAACGGACAATTTTCCATTTCGCGAATGCAAATTCGAAGCGAGACTGGAATTTGAATTGATTTATATGTATGCGATGAATTTGTATTTCTGCCACGTGATGTCTTTACAACGTTACCTGATAGTACACACACACACACACACACGTACAAACTGGGATCATGATATTTTTGTGAATTTTTCCCTATTCTAAAAAAGACACGGTAATCATTCTATTGGTCTTCTGATTAGCTGTTCATTACCGCGCAATGTCTGCGTAGATATGTTTTTGTATTTCTAACCTGAAAAAGTGAAAATTAAGAAAATATAACAAGGGGTTATGTATTTCGCTATATTGTTGCGGAAATCTGAACCTTTTTAAATAAAAATATGAAGTACACTTATATGTAACGAACATACGTATAGGTATACGTGTGGACCACTGGAGCGATACCAGTGACCAATAAAACAAAGCAATTTTGGACTGGCCCCTCTTCGTCACCGCCTAAACTCTCCGTGTATGTGGCAGGTGAAAATAGGTGGCGCGTGGGCACTTTTCAATTTTCCTCATAATAATATGCGCTTTGAGTCTAGATATAGTGCTGTTCCACCAATGCTATTACTGTCTTATTTGGCCTGCTTATTTGGCCGCTTATGCTATAACTGCATACGTCTATTAAAAGTAATAAAAAATGGCATTTCTATTTTCTCGATATGCGGTTATGGTACCCGAACGTACAGCGGAGATCCCATCTTTTTCACCGATTCAAAGCTTTCTCTCTGATCAAAAGCAAAAGAATAGAATATAGACAAAGTATAATAAAACAATAGATAAATTGCAATAAAAACGCAAAACTCGCTGCACTAACAGTTCTTTAACGCTTCGTTGCAATGCTTGTATTTTGCGAACCACCCGCGGGTATCACAGTGTATCGCCACATTTTTCTAGCTAAAGTCGCAACGTATACATAGTTCAGCCTTATGCCTTCGCGTACGCGACGACCTTTGGCTGTTCCTCGTTTGCTCGCCCCCGTCGCTTCGCGCTTATTGAAGCCCACGTATATACGTACATATAGCGGGTCTCGGCCAAGTTTTAGTCGTCCCTCTGAGCCGTATATACCTATATATAAATCTGCATATGGAGCTTCCCAAACTAAGGAAATTTGTTGATGCCGCGCCGTCCGTCGCGTCTCGCGTTGCCTCGCGTTGCGCGCCCCAACGTGAAATCTATACTGAAGCCTCGCGCTGAATACTATAATATATACGAGAGAGAAAGGAGCATCGAGCTGCAGATGCTGGAACGAGAAAAGGAGTAAATGAAGCTTTGCAAACTTGTGCAGTTGGCAGATTGTTGCTGAAAAATTATCAAGAATTTTCGCGTCCGTTTACACCGAATAGGAATATCGAATATATAGAGTTATATGAATCACCGCGAATATCACGGATACGCGCATTCGATGTATTAATGTATCTATATGTAGTATCGCAGTTGCGTTAAATAGTTTCGAGAGACTTTATCGAGTTTATCACCTCATCAAAAGATATTGCTATTCAACTATTGCAGGGCATTCGAACGGAATTCGAGGAAGAATTCAGACTCTGCATTTGGAATTCGAACGGGGCGATTTTGGTTTATTGTGTTACGGAACGCGTTTTAATATCGTAAATAACTCATGGGACTACGATAGCCGCTAAAGGCACATGGAACAATATTTACTGATTTCTTTTTATATAACTTGATACACAACCACCCAATATTTATTTAATCCTATTGGATATATATATATACACACAATAATAACTATTTAAAAAAAAAACAGTGCATGGCATCGGAGCACAAAGACGAGTTGTTCAGAGTATAACAAAGCGTCACTACGTCAATCAGCTTGGATGTCTCTCATTGAATTTTTCCGCGGCGCTGCTATTTTTCCGACTTGAAATAAACGAAACGCCGTTCATTGCAGCGCGCAAACAGAGTGACCCCCTGAAAAAGCACTCTAAATACAAATTCTTGCCTCAACGCAGCTAGGAGATGAGAGAAAAACGAAGAGAAAGTAAATTGCGGAAGAGCAAAAGTCACACGAGCGCGCGCATAAAGAAGAGCTAGGAAAAGCAAGGCCATGTGCTACGAGAGGCATCAACGAGTGTACGCGTTGATATATATACACGTGTATACGCGTTCGTCCTGTCCGGACGAGCTAGTATATATAGAGATTCTCGTCGTCGTCGTCGTTGTTGTTCCAAGCCGTATAGTCGTCGTCGCTGCTGCTATGGCTCATTGGTAAGCACGGCACGACCGACTGAAATAAATCAAGTCTTGCCACTCGCTTCTGCAGCACGCTGCGCGTCACCGAGGCAAAAGTGGATCTACTTCGTTTCTTTCTCTCTTTATGTTTCTGAATTATTCCGGCTATCACTTATTCATGTGTCTTGATCCTTTATGAATAAACAATGATGATTATTTGGCTTCGTTTTGGGGGGATGTTTTGGTAGGAAACGATATATTTAGTGATTCATTTATTACTGGAAGAGAATAATTAATTCTGAATAGCTGAAAGGTTTTTAAGAAGAAATTTGAGAAGAAAACACGTAAGAAAGGTAGATATTTACTTTTACGTCGGATCGACAAAAATTCAACAAAAACAATGCGCCTTATCGGTCGATACCGCGACTGTACCTGAAAAATCGCTACAACCAGGCTAATAACCGCGTACTTTTATAACAATAAAAGTCTCGGGGCAAAAGTATTAACCATCCGATAAATCAGCGTTCAACGATAAATCAGAGATTTCTTCTATTCTTTTCTGGAAGAGAGTCGCTACCGCTGAAGCGGTATATAGCGCAAAAAGTCGACACACTGGTCCAGAGCAGCGCTTTGATTCATGGAGTTCGAGCTCGTTGCCGGTCTATCGCCTTGTCCTGCAGGTTCGCTGTCGTTCGTCGTTAACGGGAAAACGCAACTCGCTTATATATCGAGGGCAACGAACCTCTTTTCTCTTTGATCACTCGATTCTACAACTTTTTCGTTTAGACCTTGGATTTGAAAAAAAAATCAAACTGCCTGTCTATATGTATACTTTCTACGTCGTTGACTGATTGATACACAACGTTTTTTAAATTTCAATATACATTGTTAATACAAGCAATATTATTTAACGATTGACGATTGTTGTACTCTTTGTTTCAGGTTTACGGGACTTGGACTTTGCCGGGAGTTGTGTGCGACTTTTACATAGCGATGGACGTAATGTGTAGTACCAGTTCGATTTTCAATTTGGTGGCGATTTCCGTAGATAGGTGAGTATATATGAGAATGAGAATACCTCGTTAAAATTTATTAATTTAATGGCCGTGACAAGATAAGAAAATAACAGCACATCGGACAAAAAAAAAATACTACTTAAAATATGAAGCTTGACAGTTTGTTTAGCTCTCGATGATATCGTACACGTTGGTATACTCGAATCAAAACATCGCGATCCTCATTCATAATTGCCTTCTCTGCAAACGTTGTACATTCGACGAGCCGAAGGCGCGTACAAGTTCTCTGTATAATACATATATGCAGCGTCTGCAATGTTTGCGCATGCATGCATTCGAAGTCTGCCCCCCCCCCCCCTTGCGCGTAAGCAAACAGGGTATAAATGAACTTGTTTGTCTCTCTTCTTTGAATTGCAGATATTTCGCGGTGACCCGGCCGATAGAGTACGCCAAGCACAGGAACAACAGAAGAGTGTGGCTAACGATACTGCTAGTGTGGGCGGTATCGGCAGCGATCGGTAGCCCGATCGTTCTTGGCCTGAACAACACTCCCGATCGTTTGCCTGACCTCTGCCTCTTTTATCACACCGACTTCATCATCTATTCGAGCCTAAGCAGTTTTTATATACCTTGCATCACAATGGTCTTTCTCTATTACAGGATATTCAGCGTGAGTCGTTTCTTTCGTTTCGCCTCCCTCTATGTCGTCGACTGACGCTATAACGATGTTCTTATTATGAGCGACAGGTGTGAATATGACTGACGCCAGCGACGATTTCGAATGACTACCGTGTGTTTTTTTCAGGCGCTTCGTGACAGGGAGAAAAAGAAACGAGCTAATCGGAAGTCGAATATGGGTGACGTCAAGTCGGGCTGTATTATAGAGAACATAGCTAATACGAGGAGGTGAGTAGCTTATTGTGAGCGCTTATATGTATACTGATATTATACTATAGTGATACAGCTTGCGCTTTCGTTGTAGTATAAGTAGACAAGAGTTTTATTTTTATATGTATGATGACAGGAAGGTACTTTGACGCAAAATTCACCAGATTCATATGCGTTTGACCATTAAATTATGCCTTGATGTCTTCTTGGAAGTTCATGATGGATAATTTATTAAAGTATAAAAAACTTAAATAATTATAAGTAAAACGTAGTTTCTTACATTTGATATAACTTATTCTGTTGTTCATTTAAAATTAAAGGATACAAAAGATGAGCCGAAAGTATAGTTCTAGCGGAGCTTAAAAAAGCTTAATTTCACGTAAACCGTGACTCTGCATTTTTATTTCGTGGAAACCGCGTAAAAAAAATATGGTTAATCCACAAACACTTTTTGTAATCCTCTCTACAAAGCGTTACGTGTCTATCTGCAATTCCCTGCCAGTTTGTATTTTTACAATAAAACACAACGTTACTCACAACCGTGTAAAAATTCGCGCTAAAATCCGACATTCAACGCGACATTTTCACCAAAGAAATCGATATATTATTATAACTACAAAAAGAAGAACCAAAATACAGCGTCCGCGCATAAAAAATAATCGCTTTACATATATCCACGCAATAAATTACATTGCTTTCCATTTCGATTATTCCGCAATTAAACAATGCGAATAAATAAGAGACAAAAGCTCGAGGCAGCATAAAAAGCTGCAAACTCGGCAAAGAATGCCATTAGTGCGATCCATCAATATTCCGGAGCCTTGCCAGCCTTCCATCAAAAAAGTCAGCGCGTTTCCCCCCGGCCCTCTGCGACTTAACGATGATTTCTCGATTAACATGCCTGACCAAAATACATAGCAACGCTGGCGTCGTTGCCCAGACACGTATAAACGGACGGACCGCGCGCGAGCTTGCGCGTCGCAGAGAGCAATGCCAATAAATTGGAATTAGGCGAGTTTCGCTACGACGCGTCGTGTATTTCATGGCGGAAAGTATTGCGAGTTTCCTGCAAATTTTAAATTCACTGTGATGCCTGGATGCTAAAGTCATTTGCATTATCTTTGATAATTATCGCTTAAACAGTTGTAGTAGGTCAATCGCCCGGTCATTATCAGTCCCTCGCGAGTTGCAAGTTCACGAGTAAATTGATCGATAAAACAGCTTCGATTCCTCTGATCTTGGGCCTCGAGCATTTCGATGTAAATAGCAAAACGAAGTCGACGAAAGCTGTGTGAAAATAGCGTTAATGTTGACGATGCGGGTCTGAACTTGAGCGAGCTCGCTTTCCCGTGTGAGCTTTCGCGGTTTTCCTTACACGCTATAAACCACTGGCAGCAATTTCTCATTTGAGTAAAGTGATTGGCACAGGTTTGGACGGGTCTTCAAAAGTTGCTTCCCTCCTCGCTCTTAACCATTTCTACTTAATTAAAAACCCGGAAGCTGGTCGTGGCAGTCGTTATATAGACACACACGTCGTAAGAACAGAGAATTTCTGAGAATTTCGTAATTTAAATAATAGCCAGATAAATTGAAATTATTAACTGTTTCGTAATGCGCTATTTAATACGCGTTCGATGCTTTTTTTCGCTTTAAATGTGAACTTTCATAATGGGAGCTATAGGGAGTACAATATGGAACAGCACGGACGTACTCGAAACTTTGTCCAGCTCTCAATTTAATTATGTTCGCGGAGTAAAGCAGCCAAACTCTGCATCAATACTGAAAACAAAACATTTGCCTACGACTCACAAAGCTCTTTCCAGATAATATTTCATTTCGAATGGTGCTGATGCATATATATATGTATGTAAGATAACATTTTCTCAGGCGCTAGCATGTTTATTTACAAATGAGTATATACGATGACAAAACTCAAATTGACTGTGAATTTTTAGTTTTCATATACAGTAAAAGTAGTGTAGCTATTATATAGTGATGATCGTTACTCGCACAACTCGATTCCAAGCTATAAAATAATCGGCAGACCCGATCGGGAAGCAAAGAAAAAAAAAACTAGAGCTCAGAATTGCGATGAATATTAGTGTATGCTGTAAGCAGTAGATGCTTTTTAGAGCGACATTTGACTAAGGTCACACGTAGTGGATATTCTGTGGCAAGGTTCGCGGAGACGGCACTTGGAGCTGCAGCTCTCGTCGCGCCGGGCATCGAGGAGCCAACGAATACGGCGTCGGGCAGCAACGAGGACGAAGACGAGACGCCTCTCGACCCCGTCGTCGTCATCTCCAACGACAAAAGCACCGAGTTCTTCCTGGCGACCGTCGTCGAGGAAGCTGCGTAAGTTCAAAGCTTATACTTTATACATTATTATTTGGTTGTTGAAAGTGATCTGGAAAACCATTCATCATTCTGCGATGTACTGTTTACCTCATCTGCAATTCGACGAAAAGATAAAAGAAAAAGCGTTCGATCAGACGTAGATACAGCCGAGCCAAAGCGCTTTTCTTCCTATACAGCCAATGTAACGTCGGAGCGTATAATTGCAAAAGTTCAGCCTCATTCGTATCGTTCAAATCCACAGCCGGTACATATATAGCAGTGAATGGCATCGTCGAAACAATTATTTCCTCTCCCCCCCCCCTCTCTCTCTCTCTTACTTTGGGCGAAAGCTCGCTCGCGCGCTTGGCGGCGATACATAAGCAAGTCGGAGTTCTCGTGGGTCAACTTGAACTTTCGTCTTAATTGGCTAGATCTGCTAATTAAGGCGGTATTACTTCTGCCTTGGATACTGCAGCCAAGTTAGCGGCGCGGCTGTCGGCACTGCTCCTCCGCTGCCACCTTGTACACACAATCTTCTGGCACGCGTTTCATTGCTTTATCTCTCTATCTCATTTTCAAATTGCCGTGTGGGTTATCTATACCTATATACGTGAATCCGCCGAACGGCCAGGCAGGAAATTACGTTGCTTCTTTAATTTTGTTAATCTCATACTTTTGACTTTTATCTCGAACCACAACGAAGTCGAAATACACGTGGAAGTATATAGAGTTTGCTTTTGGACTAGAACACGTGCTGAGATTGAAACATTCTAAGCTGTATGCTTAAAGAGAGCTTTGCATAAAAGCTAAAAGCTCCGCTCGTCAAAACAGTTCATTACTTTTTAATGAAAATATCCGAGTCGAGATCTACGCTCTCGTAACGAAGGAAAAAAAAAGCAAAAGGCTTGCAAGTACATTTTGTTAGCCGGTTAAACCCACACCTCTTATGCGTCGTCCGAGAACAACTTCTTTTAAAGCTTTTTCTCTCTCTATACGTATACAGCTTTTTCTTCGCCATACCGCTCTCGGTATATTATTTTCTTCTCTTTATTCGCGCTCACGCTTTGGCGCGTTGCGTCTTTTTCGCGCGTGTCCCTTTTTTTTTTAGTTAACTTACCCCAAGCAGCGAAGCTCCTCTAGTAAAGCGCCAGAAAAAAGACTGTACTACCCCTATGTATAGCTTTATTTCCCCTCTTGTTCTTTCCTGCCGCAAGGCGGAAATTAAAAGACGGACAATTTTGAAAGTTTCTTCGTCGAGCTTTCTCGAGAGCAGAGCGTGTACCTCGCCGCCGCTGTCTAAGCGCGGACGCGAGGAAATAAAATGCATGCGGCGTTGGACTGGATTTGGACTAACGTTGTTGCGTATGTACAACGTGTTCTCGATTTCACGCTCCGCAGACGTGAAAAGAGGAGACTTGACATAATTCTAAAGAGAAAAATTATCTGCGCAGTGACGATTAATTATTAATTATTCCCAATATTTACTTCAATTCCATTCCTGCAGATGTCGATTCGGCGCAGTGGCACAGGCGCAGCTAACTACAAGCAGCACAATCCGCAAGGATTCAGGATACGACCCAGGCGCGAGCAGTACAATGCTGAGCGACGCAGTCGAGGTGACGGTTGAAAATTCAAGTCCCAGTCCACATCCGAAGGCAGCATCGGGCCCATCTTCATCTACGTCCTCTTCACCGCCACGAGCTGCCTCGGCTCTCTCTTCGCAGCCGAAAAAGAATGGCAGTGGTCCCAGCAGACAGGAACTCAAGCAGATTAGGAACATAGGCTCCTTGCTGCCTCTTCAGTTTGGCAGGTAACCTGACTTCGTTGTATTACAGACGAGAAACCAATCAGTCAATGCCCTGAAATCATTATACATTTCGATTTCTGCAACTAATTACTAACTCTTCGACAGGTCCAACACATCGAGCCTCCCTCCAGTAAGCAGTATCACGTGCGTGAGCACCGTCAGTACAGTCAGCGTAGGCGGAGGCAGTAAAAAGGAGCGAAAAAACGAGCCGTCAGCGTCGACTGGCTCGCGCTTCAACCTGCGCAAGGCTAACAAGACCAGTAAGAAGAAGGGGGACAAAATCTCAGCGAGGAAAGAGCGGAAAGCCACCAAGACCCTCGCCATTGTTCTTGGTGCGTCTGTATATTTCGCTCTGTTACTGTTGTTATTGTTTTTTTTCCTTTCCTTCCGAGTCGACGCAACCTTTTTTTTTCGCCTCCGCGCGACGCGTTTCCCTTATTTTCCGCATTAGCCAAGTTTATGTACCGGAAAAACGCGTACTTGTACACTGCCCGCCGCGATGTAAACTCGTAAATGGAGAGTTTGGAGGAGGAGCGGAACGGCTCTGCATGAGATTACCATTGTGCGCTGCGCGATTTTCTTTCGCCGACTTTCGAGCTACCGGACTGAAATCGCCGCTCCGTAATTTTTAATAAGCTTGGAGAACGTATAACAATGAAAATAATGGTAACGAGACGCTGGGCTCTTTCCAAATATATATAAGCTATTGCTTCTATATTGTTGGCGGCTTTTTTGTTTATAAAGTAATCTCGCGCTTCAAGAAACAGCTTACTTGGCTATAAGCAATCAAATTTTTAGTTGTATCGTGATTGTCGTTACTTTTTTTTTGTTTAAAGGTGTGTTTCTCGTTTGCTGGGTGCCGTTCTTCACGTGCAACACCATGGATGCCTTATGCTCCAAGATGAAAAGTGACTGTCAGCCAGGCGTTGCGGCGTTTATCGCAACATCCTGGCTCGGCTACATGAACAGCTTCGTCAATCCCGTTATCTACACCCTCTTCAATCCGGAATTCCGTAAGGCCTTCCGCAAGCTCATCAGCCCATAAACGTCATCTAAATGACCGTCGACATATATACAGCTGCCGTTCGATCAGTACCTATAATAAATTATCGCCGTCGATATAATGACAATGATGATAGTTGTGAAAGCGCCGCACTAATGCCGATATAAGCGGTATTATACTTGATATTCTCAACACCAACGAGCATGTGCCACTTCCTCGTTTTCAGTTATTCTCTGTCTGTCTGTGTGTGTGCGCGCGTGTGTGTGCTGAAAGACGTACGCAAATTTCGTTATTCGAAGCACTGCATTATTTTATTATACCTACACTTGATTTTTCGAGTGCAAGACGGTATCATCAGTCATTTCAATAATTTTTCATTTGTAATTGCTGAATCGAGCTTGTACGTAGATTGTTATTGCGTTTTATTCTCAACATCTCTACAAAATCTCAGTAACAATCTGTTGTATGTACATAAGCAGGTAAAAAGAACCGAGAATCATGTGCAACTACGTAATGCTCATTTTTCTTTAAAAATAAAAGCCGTCCGAAAGGTAACACAATTTTCTTTTTACGCGTTTTAATTTAAATACACTGTTATTGCATATACATCGGCAATGCAATGGCTATTGCAGTCTTGATATTCCTCTTCACACGATATTATAATAAAATTAACTCGGTAAATTCATTTTTCGAAGATTTTTTTTCAAAAAACAAAATAATACATAATAAAACAAACACATTTCCTATGCGACGGGAAAATATTTCAAACGATGACAGTATTATTAGCAAATTAAGACATTGGATAATATATTTTTCCTAGAATCTTACAATGTAACAAAATAATCTAATTAATATAGATCTCTGACGAAAATGAAAAAAAATTCGATTATATTCGTTTCGATACTCGGCACACGTTACAGTACTAATTTCAATTATTATTTTACTAAGATATTATATTATGTTGGGATATTTCTAGATTTTATAATAAATAAGTCTGACTTTATAATACTATGTCATTTAAGCTTTTAGAGTAAAAATATCATAGTGTAGCTCGATTCCTATTGTTGAAATAATATGATATACTTGTTGATTGATCAATTAAGTTTTTATAACAACGTTACCATCAGCAGAGGGCCACCTTTGTTAGATTTTTCGTTCTTGTCTGCTAAATATTTTTACTTTCAAGATACTCAAAACTTATTTATAAATTTACGATAAATATACGACTCATGTCCACGCGTACGAAAGAAACTATCTGGGATATGGTTTAGACATTGTGTCACCTAGATAATGATAAACACAAATTTGCTTTTTATGTTTATTTTGATAACAATGTTAAACTTTTAGCGACTATACTTTTACTTGTAAAGCTTTGTTCTCTTCTCATATTATTTTTTGGTCACTAATTTTATTGAGTTTCGCGTCCAAAATAATAAAAGAAAAACAAATTTTTCTAAGTATCGTAATTGAATTGTTATTATTTTTCAATTTTTATTTCGATGGTTAGCTTTGCCCAACACAGTCCATCCTTTCTATTATAATACGGCTTATAGTTGATATAAAAAATGGTTGTTATTTTTTCTTAATAAAATAATTCGTGTACTTGTGTGGTTTACTACGCGAATTCTCCCATTACCGAATTTTAAGACATATCAGAGCAATTTTTTAACATTTAAAGACACAAAAATGCAACAAATTTCCGAGATAAATATTTAAAATCAACTGTTTAATCCATTGTAAGGAATTCCAAAAAAAAAAGATTGGAATGAAATAAACTTGTACAGTGTGAAAAGACTCAATAAGCAAATAAATAGACGTTTCTTGTTATATAGCTGGATTGTACATTTACAAATGTATATAACGAAAGAGTTAAATAAATTTAAAAGAGTAAGCTTTAACTGAAAAAAACAGGTGTACCAGGTAACACTTTGATTTTGTTCGCTACTACTGTGAGCTTCTAAAATCTTTGAAAGTGTACAGAGTAGCTCGATTTCAAGCTCGTGACCATTTCCTTTCAAATTATTTACTTTAAAACATACAAATAATCTTGAGTTGAAAAAAATTTTTTATGAAAATAAAATATATACTATTACTATTTTTATGCAAGTGATAAACTATTACATTGCTTTTTAGTTAAAAAAAAAAGATTATTTATGATAAAAAGTCATCACCTTATTCTTTAAGTAAGATCAAACTGCACCCGGGAGAGAAAATAAGAAAATTTCCAAAGTTTATCAATTATTTTCAATCTTGTAATCGTGTAATATTATAGTAACGATCTTATCAATTTGACTCTAAGAAGTAGCTTATACTCTGTGCCTTTTCAAGATTATCGATCTTATATTTTCGATAAAAGAAAATAACCAAAACTGATTTTAAAATCAACAAAAGTAATACAGATTAAACTAAAGTTTAACAATTCAATACGAATAGCATCGTCGTATATATCGAAACTCATCTTGCCTTTGGTGTCCTCTATCATTATAGTTTCGAAAAAATAAAAAGTATAGAAAGCTTTTCTTTTTTCCATACAATAGCGAGGAAATGGCCAAATTTGGTGCGAATATAATTATATGTAAAAATTAATCCATATACAAATGCGAATAAACGAAACGAAACACGACAAAAATACAAAAGTTGCTCCCATTTCTTATTCTATGTTAATTTATTATAAATAGTATAAAATTCCTAAAACTTGAAATAATAAACCAAGTTCCATCGAGTTTTTATAGAATGAAAAACATCATTCTATAAAAACAACAACAAAGTTTTAAATTTGATTTGAACGAAAAATCAGAACAAATATTAACAACAGAATTATATTTGATTCATTGTATTTTTACTGGAATTACTTTAATAATGCAAATTGGGAGTTGCTTTGATAATAGCCAAAGTAAAAAAGGTTCTTAAGCCTGTGAAAAACACGTTGGTTGTAATGTATACATATACATATAGAATATATAAAAGCGACAATGTGCATAGATAAGAAAAACGTCTTCTATATTATTTCGATAATTTTGAAAGTTAGAAAATAAGTGAGTGCAAGAGAATTTTACTACGACTTCACCTTGTAAGAATCGCTGTATTTTTCTAACCCGATACGTTCTTTTCTTGTAAATAACTATAGCGGCGTAAAATTGACTCTTTAAATTTACTGCGATGCGTGAATATGTAAAAAAAAATTAGTTCTACATGTACAAAATGATTGTATGAGAAAAAATAGCTACGTAGTACGTGGTGAACCTGTTACATGTAAATACACACTTTAAGTAGGATGTATGCGAGTAAGTGAAATATTGTAATTTATCGGTAGAGCATAGACAAATTTCTGATGACTCATCACTGAGCCCAGAGTCAATCAGAAATTTGCGGGCGTATTAAAGGTTTGACCACTTCATTTCCTTTTAATCTATGAAGGAGGTGCAGTTGTCAAGGTTATGAAATTTCTGTAAAATTTTTTTTTCGAATTATTGTATAAAAAGAAAATATTAAAAATGTTATTTATAATATAGATTAATGTAATTTAATAAAACGTTGATTATATGATATTTTTAGAATTTTATTGGTTATGTAAATTGTATTAACGATTTAAAAATTTATTTAATAAAAGGAAATCATATTATAATTGTTGATATATTCTATAGATTTTTTTAATAATTTCTTTTTATGCAATCGAATAAATGCGTAGCAAAATACGGTATGCATTGAGAAAAAGTAATAAAAAAAACAGCTTGCGTTCAATTGCAATGGCGAAGCGTATGCAGTTTGTTTTTCAATGGATTTTCTTATTCATTGTCGTACTAATGGTCTATACAGGGCATAGGTCTTAAGTCGCGTCTTTTCTTTTGTTTCGCGAGAAAATAAGTATAAAAAAAATTTTAAAAAAATTACGAAACGTGCAGTGTAAGAAAACGTTTTGCGAGAAATATATGGACGGAGCCAAGAAAATACTGTAATCGTAGTAAGAGGACAAAGTCGTTTTATGAAAGACAAACAAACTTGTAAAATCATGCAAACAGTGAACAGAAAGCTATTCACACGTAATACACACTCGTTCACGTTAACACGAACACAGTACGAAATACAAACTACACCAAAACAAAAGATTGTTACAACTAATAAATTATAGAATAAGTTAAGTTTAGAGTTTTCCATTTATTGAAATTTCACCCGAAATTCACCAAACATTAAGTGTATAAACTGTATTTTTCTTTGTCAATTTTTCCTTTATTTCATTTGGATCATCGGATGCCATTATGATGTACAGCCTGTTATTTCCATGAAGCATCTTACGAGCAAATAGAAAAGAGTATGTGCAATGGCTAATAAGAGTATTTGCTGACGCTGAAACATTAAAATCCGTAAGTATCGCATTGGAAGTTGCCTGCTTGGAAGGGAGTATTTCGTTGCGGTGGGACGAATGCTGTCATCCCCCCAGCGAGCGACCATTATTCTTTATTGCAGCATTTTTATGACAGTCTTGCCATCTTCTTATACAACTAATTACGACCGTATAAAGCGAATGAAACGTTCCGGATGCCGTAAAGTTTTCAGTGTTTCTGGCGCAACAGCTCTTTCAGCTATACGGCTATACCGTTTCCAACTTTTGCGCGTATGTATATACATGATACAGGATAAAAAGTCAAAGATAAGACTTGCAGATTTTTTTAAAAGGATTCACCTTCGCGGAAGATCTTTTATGGCAAAATCATTCGCTAATCGAATTGTGTTCAGTTGGCTAAAGTTTTCATGGTGGAACGTCGAGGTTAATAGCAAGCAAGAAAAGTACGCTTTCCAAAGCAGATCGACATAAATCCTCTTTAATTAAAAATATTTTATGGTAACAAAACAATATACAGTGTAAACAAAATGTATATATGTAACAATGGGTTTCAACAGTCTTGCAAAGTTATTATAAAAGTAAGTCACGTTGATCACTCGTACGACGATCCTCCCGCAAGTACACGGTAACCTTAACTTCGAAACGCTTCAACGCGTCTACTGGCTTCATTGTAATCGATAAACGTCGATGACTTCAACCTTCTCTTCTTGTTTTCTTCTAATTTTTGCCCACCATTAATGGCGAACGGCTCGCTAGCTGCACATCCTCCGCAGCAGTTAGTCGTTTACCAGATATTCTGGCCAAATCCGATCTGAAAGATGAAGCAATCAAAGAAATTTACATAAAGAATTGAATTAATTTTTTTTTTTTTTTTTTTTTTTTGACGATAGACAAAACGCGATTAGATCAAAGTACAATTCAATCGTCGATTTCATAACACTGAGATGCCTTCATTGAGGACTCGAATTTATATCACAACCATCAATTTCTATTAATATTTCGCTCTAATATAAACTGCAAAAATATATACTTTCATAAGAACAAGATAATTAGTAACGAAGAAAAAGCAGCCAGCCAACAAAATACAGTTATAATAGACAGCGCGCAGTATTATTCATGCTTAGGTGGAGAAGCGGCGACGTAATAACGTCGCGCAATACATACAGCGACTTCACGGGGCTTATATATCTATACGTATATACAGTGGGTGTATATTATACGCGCCGGTCCCTTAATTTCGTTACACCAGTACTCCGGCGCAGCTGAAGGTCCAGACGGCGCGCGCAATTCAGGCGCCATTAATCATATTTTGGAGTTGGAAGTAATTGCGAGACATCCGGAGGAGATCTGCGCGGCGGGAGCTCTTGAGAAGCGGTGTCGCTTCCCGAGGATGAAAATTGCCGGGCAGCATATACCAGTGTATATGTATATATGCTAGACTCGATGCAAATATCGCGGAGTTAGAGGCAACCGACGGCTTTAAAGAGGTCAAAGACTGAGAGGTGACGGACGTACTTTTTTTTTTCAACGACGCGCACATTTTATTTGCTAAGAGTTTCACACCGAGACTAAAAAACGTTCTATATGCAGACTTGACTTTAAAGCGGATCTGCCGGTATCAAAGTTGCGATTCCAAGTGCGGGACTTCGTTTCACGATTGTGGATATATGATTTAGTAGTAATCGACTTATCAAATAAAGAGTTCATTGCCGTCGCCGAGTCAATCTAATTTTTGATCGAGTGTGTAACAAGTGCATATACATTTTACAGCCTCAAATCACTCGGACCAGCTTCGCCGACCTTCGTGTTTTTTGTGATCACACGTGGCTGTACAATTTTATGCACTTGTTACCGAAATATAATATGTAAAAAAATATCACACAGTAGCTCGATGTATTCGTAGCATTTATAACAATTTTAAAGCAATTAAATATTTCTGAACTATAGTGCAGAGTTTCTCTAAAAAATGGTGACCAAATCGATTTTACTGTCAGCTCATGATTCGAGTTATATTTTTCACTGACGTAATGCGTATTCGTAAAAAAAAAACAGGAAGTCACAAAGAGTACTTAGTACAGAATATCATTGAAGCTAGATCATTCAGATAAGCTAAAATATTTTTTTTTTTAATTATAAATGGTTATAGCCAATATGACTTACTTTCGTTAACATTGTCTCGGTTGGTCGATACTGTTCCTGCAGAGTTCCTGCAGGCCTCATTTGCTCTGAATTGCTCGGTGACATGAGGTATTCTATTCCTCCGAAACCACTTAATTGCAACTGCAATCCTGGAATTCACATAACGGCGTGATTAACAATTTCGAAATTCATGAAATGCATATTGCTCTCATTTCGTGAACCGTAATTATCAAAATATTCCAATGCACAGTAGTCATTTAGAACATTCTTAATTGATCAAAATATTAACGCGCATTTTTAGATAGTCAGATATTTAGATATTTGAAACATCTATAATCTTACCTGGAGAAATGCCTGAGTTGACTTGCTGGTTTGGTTGTTTAGCCTGCACATTATTTGGTAACAAATAAAACGATCCTGAAATGATAAATTAGTCATTTGTGAGTGACAAAAAAAGGATCTCAACTTACTGCAAACCAGTTTTTTAATTATAACCTAAAGGTATGTTTGAGCTGATTTGTCCGGCAGGTTTGGCTTGTTCTTGGGGTTGTAAGAAATAATACGACGGATTACCAGGAGCTGAAAAATCACAACAAACTGTATCTTTATTTGCATCAGTGTATTATCACGCTTGTAAGAAGAAAAAATTTATTGGTTTACCATTGTTAACGGCTGGATTCAATTTTAGTTGCGTCACATCTATGTGATTTTGACCAGAAGTATAGGCATTAGGAACTGAAAAAAAAAAATATAATAGTTGCGCTGTTACTTTTGAACATTCGGAAATCATCAAAGTAATGAAACATGTTTTAACCTGCTGGAAGGGACAACGGTGAACGCGCCAAATCTGCAGCGGAGAATGTCAGTTTCATTTGACCGGTTCCCGATGATGGATTGGTTTGAATTAGCGATGTCGGTATACTGAATCTAACCGGAGATAGATTATTATTACTGTTCTGGTTGCTAAATTGTTGCTGAATTTGCTGTAACTGTTCATTAGTGAAAGGATGGCTGTTTTTCGAATCGTAAAAGAACAGATTCTGTTTAATGTCCGACAGCTGCAGCTGCTGCTTTCCAGATTCGATTGGTAACAAACCATGCGTCGGTGCTGGCAATTCTTGCGTTATCGCCCTGCAGAATGACAAAAGTTTTATCTTAATACTGGGAACTATTAAAAATTAAAAATACAATTTTTTATCATACCTAAGATCGTATGCAGTCTTTGGAGACACGTAATATTTTATCGTAGCACCATTTATCTGATGCCCCGTAGTCTGCGTAGAGTCAAAATTCAACTTATGCGTAAGCGACGGGTTCTTGGACGTTGTCGTTGTCGGAGTCGTCGGAGCCACGTCGTTAGGCTGAAATCGATTGCGAAGCATTATTCGCCGTTCGAAAAAGGTGCATGCGTACGCGTTTCCTCTGCACTTAGTATACCACAGCTTTTATCTTTTACCCCCTCTCTCGAAAAGCTAATATTTCAAATATAAGAGTATAACGTACGCAGGGTATGTGTACTTTCTGATTTTTCATTCCCCGTAAATTTATCATCATAAAAAAAAAAGAAGAAAGAAATATTTGCAAGTTCCCTCGTGCGAAGAAATATACGAGATCGAGCTTACCGTGCTCTGTGCTGCTTGGCTCGATGCAGCGCCGGCAATTTTCAGCGAAGGCGACGTCGCCGCCACTGCTGACGTTGGCGTTACGGAGCTCGTGGGATTCGTAGAGGGATGTTGCTGTGAGACTTCTATGCCCGATGTCGAAGAGGACTGCATCGATATCGTCGACGCCAAAGTTCCCAGCGCCGTTGCTGTTGCTGCTTTTGTAGTGGACGTAATCTGTGCGACGGCTAGCGGATTAATATCCACGGGTGTAACGCCTGCTACCGAAGCGAAGCCAAGCCCGTGGTTTCCTTTAACAAAGCATAAATCCTCGATTTATCGGGCGTCGCTGCAGATTTATCGGATTTTATTAATGGAACTCTTATCCAAAATGCTTGAATTTGGAGGGGGATGATGGGTTAATTTATAGAAATATTTTTATATTAATTACCAAAACTAAGATAGCTAGAATGTCCACCAAAAGAGAGCGGTTGTCTTGTTTCCGCGGTTGTTTTATATTGTTGCTGCTGGTGTTGTTGCTGGTTCTTTGGTTCCTCGTTAGACTTTGTTGCTCGATGATCGTTATTAGAATCGCCACTGGGTTGTTTATCCGTTGTACCAAACGCTTGTTTACGTGCATCCTTAGTTAGAAGCGGCGGTGGTGGACCTGTCGAATAGAAATTATATAGCACATTCAAAGTTTATACGTTGCATAAACGTTGAATCTGAAATTGTTGAAAATACTTTTTAACAGAAGTTGACATTATTTACTTTTGGATAATGTTTCCGATTACTCGGAAAAGATTTTCATATATGTAAATTTAAGCCAATAACGCGAGCAATAATAATAGTTTATCACCCAAAAATTTTTGTATTTTGCGCTCAACCCTTATTATATTATAGCTTTATCATATTCACGTGTGGTTTTCCTTTGTCGTGGGTAGCCACATTGTCCGACAAATATATCTTGCTAATATTATTAATGATCCGACTTTGTAGTATAAATTTGAAACAATTTAGATATTTTCCAAATAATATATGATTTAAATTAAAAATATATAAAAAGCTGATAAAATGCACTGAACTCAAATCAATACGTACTAATATTAAAAGCAAGACAGGTAGTTATCAGACGTGTTAAATTGGAGAAACATGGAAATTTTGATTATGCGCGTGCACTTATATTCGCACAATTATCTTTGTTACACTTCAACAACAGCGTTGACTTCATCAGAGTAATCAAAGTAAGCCTAAGTTTCAACAGTTGCAACTAAGTTACAATTTTGTTAAATTGATCGAAACATAAATATAAACTAAATTAAATGTTAAATACATTAAAAACTCGCAAATAAGTGAAAAAAAAATAATAATCAACTTCAATTCGATACTGCAGCAAACGAACCTTTGTACTCGTACGTAATGACCTGACCATCCCGGAAGTCGGTCGGTCCTTCCCAGTGGAACGACTCTGGTCTGCTCGGCGGAAAATATGAGGAGGAAAACGGCGAGTCAGCGAGGAAGATGCGACCCTCACGATATGGTGCTCGTGATGGTGGTCCTTCGCTGAAAATATCCGATTCTTCGTCGCTGAAAGATTGTGGCCGACCATAGAACGTTGGCGACGACGACTCGTGTCTCGAGAACGAACGCAAGAATGACGGCCGCGGCGGAGGTTTCGGAGACTCGATGTAAGATGGAAACTCCGGATACTCAGAGTCAAAGGCTCGTGGAGGTCGCAAGGCCTCCACCGCCACGACCACTGCGATGAAAATCACCTACGATTTGTAATGATTATTTTAGACTAATTTATTGTATTGTTTTATACGCTCTACGAGATTTTTAAAAATACACTTTTTTGAGGCCCTGGCTCGATACAAATGAAAAGAAGTGTTTTTTCTTTTTTTTTTTTTTACAAGAGTAAAAAGTAAGGTATTAAATAATTATTGCCAAGTCAGAAGCATAGAATTAGGCTTTCAAAGAAAGCCTAATGAGAAAGAAAACTCGCTTTATTCCATTCAATCCACTTTCTCGCACTTCACTGATTTATTGTCAATCACTCGCGTAGTAAAAAATCTATACGAAGGATAAAAGGTAAGCAAGAAGTGATCAATTTTTCTGGACTCACCGGGATCTTCATTCGCCGCGTTTTCCTTTCACCTCGTTTTTATTTTATAAGTACACACGGCACAAATGAAGGAAACTTTTTAATAAAAACGGCCTCGCGACCCGAGGCCACGAATCTCTAAACCTCTATGTGACTAGATCGACGAGCGGTGCGCACTTTTATAGACAAGCCAGTCGATCGCTATCGATTGGCTTCCACCTCTATCACCTCTATAAAACTACTAGTAGGTGCAAGTTCGCTGGACGCTTAATTGCAGATCCGCGGCAAAGACCTTTCACCAAAGAATGTTGTCCCTGTCTGTATAGGCTGCTATAAAAGCTACTTATGTACTTGCGCGTACTTACTGAATAATGAGGCTTTTTGCGTAGAGATGCCCCACTGCATATTATGCAATCCTTATTCCAGATTAGATGAAATTTCGGCGTATCTTTTGCAACGAATATTGATTTACTGCTTTTTCTTATATCGTATAAATCGAATCTGTTGGGTATCGGTATACATGTTTCCCATATAAGCGTTAAATATATATACAATACAGATATCTGTACTTGTACCTTAGATAGTCTGCTCAACTTAGTTTTTGCTTCAGCAACCCAAATCGAGTATACTATGCTACCTCCAACAGAAGAAAAAGAAAACCCAATCTAGTCGCTTCTATCTTGGTTCATTGTCTAACACGTTTACTGTCTTATATGCCAAGCGACTTACACTTACTACGTATTCACAGTGTCGATGTACTTCCACGAGTTAACGTGTATAGCATAGCTATAACTCTATATGTTCATACATAACACACTATAACGATGATATAGGTACTATCAGTTTCACACTTCAAATCAGTGACCCGTTTAATTGTCCACTTTTATTCTGCTTTTATTTTCTTAAAAAGTAATATCCTAGCACACGTACATTTCCAATTTATATTCCAAGTGGATTTACTACAGGTCCAACAAAATCTCCATGGCACATTTCGACGTATATGCATATCGCTACACTCTATAAGCCATTAATATTTAACGCTACAACTGCCTCACTACCTTCGCCTCCTCTCTAAATATATAACGATATCGTTTTGAATCTCCGTCACCTCGTCGATGTATATACACGTGCAATGCACGCGTCTTTTGAGTGGAGTATGCGCAAACGCTCGTGTAGATCTGAGACGGAGATAGACCGAAAGCATAATCCGAACGACCTTCCATTTAAATATCAAAATACATGCAAATTCAACGCGGCATAGCTCAACTTAAATGGAAGTGTCGATTTAGCCGGGTTAATTGAATTTTGCCAAAGTTTTGGTTGCGTCTCGGTGCAATGCATCCAACACGGTATCGCGCTGTTTTGAGAGGGACAACTCGCTTTCGGCCAGATCAGAAATGAATTATGCAGAAATTTCATTAGCCAGTATTCATATCCTACCTTGCTTTCTTCGTTACGCTACGAATTACACCCCCTGCATAAGCAAAACGCTGCTGAAAGTGTCAATCGAGATTTATTCATAAATGCGCGTCAAAAGCAAACTAGAGATTGCAATGAAGAACGATAGTTGAATATGCTAATAATAACGAGAAAATAAAAAGCAAATTTTTTTTCTTTTTTCATCATCCTGATCACTTGCTGTGAGAAAAGAAAACAAATCATTGTCGTGGTTGTAATGAATAATATTGTTTTATTATTGTTGTTATCGTAATTCAGATATAAAGGTAATCACATTGAAAATAATGAAAGAGAGGTTTATTGTCGCTTTATAATGATTGCTGCAACCTTTTTGCCTAATGTATTGGTCTGCATTCACAAATACCGTTTTCAGAACACATGACATCCTTATCGCGAGGTATATCGGGATCTGGATTAACGCCACAATAAGAAAAGCAATCGGCACCACTAAAACAAATCTCTGCAACAATAACAACGACAAAAGCATATCTTTATAGAGCAAACGTCATAAATTAAATTGACGCGACAGCAACACTCACCAACAGGTTCACCACATACGCAGTAATTATTAATGCAAGATGCATCTTTTACTCGATTACCTACTTCACCAGGCCCACGACAATATTGGAAACAGTCACTCACTCTTGAACATTTATCTAAAATAGATTAGATATTTTGTTAAAATGCATTAAATTCAGCTATATATTATTGACACTACAAAAGCGTATAATAGCTGTTGAATTATAGTTATAACTTACTTCGAGCATAAGCCGACGATACTACAAGCATAAAAAGAATAAAATACGTTGTTTTCATCTTTACTTAATTGAGAAGTGTAAGACTCTGCTGCGTCACAAAAACTGATGCTGAAAAGCAATAGTCGCACTTATATACGAAGATGTTCCATCACACGTTATCACGCTTTCTACTGACCTCGAAAGATATATTGTGCAACCGTATTTTAACGCAAGAACAACGTTTCAAATACAACATGGATTTTTCATTCAATGAGCATTTTAATATATTTAATTTTCTAAAACAGCAAACCAAATTTCTAAAACCAAATTTTATTTTATTACTCGAATTGCACACTCGACGTACAAAAGAGAAGAAAATGCATCAAAAAACTACTGTTAACTCCCGAAATGTAAGCGAGAATTAAAAAAATTGATATTTAACATTGCTGAATGTCACATTTAAGCGTACATATTCAATTCTTATAAACATTTGACTATAGGGTAAATTTTAGATTCTACATAAACTTTCTATAATAAACGCGAATTTAATATTTGACGTCTGTTGGCATCTTTCTTCTTTTTGATATCCAAAGCCTTGCAGTTCCACAAGGCTAAAGACCTCTACCAAACAACATACAGTAGAACCACGAGTTTTCACCTAGACCAACGTTCCTGTATGCGCCTACACATCAACCATCGAAAGGGAAAAAATGAGCGGTACGACCAGAAAAGCGAGGTCGGTTAATTTTTTTTTCAGTGGTTTCTGTCGGTATACAGCGGCTTGCTTAGAATCAAGTCGACAACAGTGGCAGACAAGTTCAAGATCAAGTTTATTCACTTTCGAATGGAAGGCGCTTAAGTGAATACTCAATTCAATCAGAAGAAAAGGAAAACTGCTTTTGCTTTGTACATTATATGCGATTGCATAAGGCATTATATGCAATAAATGCATAAGTGCCATAATGCATGATTAAGTGTTTAAACATTATCAATTATAACACTATGCAGCGTATGTACGTATAAAGCTTGTGTATTTACATTTTTTTTTTAATTGGAATTATATATGTATGATATCAATTTGAAATTAATCTCGAAAAAGTAACCTTTTAGGGTTTTTTATCTTACTAAATCAATAAATTGACTAAAACAAGTTTTAGAACTTTAAAAGCCCTTTTGAAAACAGAAAGTATTCCTTCCTTTTTGCGTATTTCTCAAATTACGTCAATTTTTTCAGATAAAAAATTGTTTACTAACGCAACACGTTTTATTATTTAATTATTTTTATTTTTTTTTTTAATTACCACGACAAAGCTGAGTATTTAAGGCATTTTGTGAATCATGAATCTCATATGTTCTCGTTGTGTTTAGTGAACATTTTTACGAATAAAGCAAGTCGTCCAAAATAATTTTAACACGATGTATTTTAAGAAGTAAGTATGAATATTTACGAAAAATATAAACGTAAATCAAACACAGAAAATATTTAATGTATAATGATTTTTATGGATACATATATTTGCAGATATTTAAGATGTCGAATATGTTTTTATATATTAATAGTCATCGCATCGCACACGAAATCAGTTGGCTCCAATAATACGGGTGGTATGTATTGTGATAACTTTCAAAATAAAATAGTAAAATAAAATACAATATTCAAAAGTAAGTCAAAATATTTATCACAAGTATACAAAAATGATATACACGACAGTTCAAAATCTCTAACCGTAGAAATTGTCATAAAATATTCTAATAAATCTACTTATTTATACTTTACCTATATGGATTGACGGTGGGAGTGAGCTCAATGTATGTACGTTAGAAAGCACTTCAAAGAGAATACGAAGGAAGACGTGAAAGAAATTATGACTTACGTCATTGACGGATTCAAAGACATCCTAGAAAATGTAAATATATGTTTTCCATGACTCGCGTATGGGTATTTGCGCGAGTGATTTGTAAAAATGATGTTTACAGGTCACTTGGATAGACGCATAACTACGAAAATAGCCGCTTCGCGAAAAAGCGAATTCGTGAAGCAGATTACGTGAAGAATCTAGAAATATCCCCGCACAATCATTTCCAAAACTACTTGAACCTGCAACGTTTCCACTTCGACTTCGAGTTGACCGGTATCGATGCTCTCTCGAACAACAGCCTCTGGACCATAAAAAACCCACAGGTAGACGGAAGTCTCACAGTGAACGAAAACCTGGCGGACACCGTACGGTGGAGCTTTGATAGCATATCACGCATACGAAAAGTGGGTCAAGACTCACGGTGAAGAGGCGGGTCTACCTGATCTGAGTTACAACGCGACGCAGCTGTTCTGGATCAGCGCGATGAGTTTCCTCTGCAGCAAAGACACGCCGCAACACTTGCAGGACTGCAGTCTACTAAGGAGAAACGAACACACGCCTGATGATCAATTTCGGGCTATGGGTATCACGCGCAACTCGCTGGATTTCTCGAAAGCCTTCAATTGCCCAGCTGGCACACCCATCATGAACCCTATCAAGAAGTGCCAGCTTTGGTGATATCGAAGGCTACATTTTGAAGGACAAGAGAGTTTGCGTATAAGAAATTGTACGAATGTATAGGTATATGCGCAGTATCACTTTTTATATTTTGTACTTGTTTGTGAATAAAGATATTCGTACAATTGACGTTAGCTTGTTTTTGTATTTTGTTTAGGATCGATCGTCGAATATTTAAAAAGCTATTAAGTAAATGTAAAATTTTGGGCCCATATTGAATTTCTGTCGATCCATAATTCGGATGATTCTTATCAGGGTGTATCACGCAAATTAATTTATCGCGTTCTATTCACTATAATAATTTTTATAATAAATTATTCAATGTGAATCATAGAAAACCATTTTCGCATTTTCATTTTCAAAAATGCTAAGTCTATATAATTAATGTTAGTTTTTGCACTCTTTATTATTATATGCGTATGCAGACGATGCAGTGCGCTCTGCTATATATATAGGTGGTGGTGGCGCTGCAGACAATTCGAACGAATAAGTACTATACTCGTATGGTAAGATACCTATCGTATCTTCGCGGTGCACTTAGGTCATGTCACTGCATCGTTACCTGCATACCAATAACAAAAATAAAGTCTGTCAATCAACCTGTGAAGTGCATCGTAAGAAATATTTTTTACGTTTAAACGAAGAAACAGCGATTTTTAACTAAATTTACTACTAAAGTATCTTGGAAAATGACGATAACACAGAGAAGGTTCGTCTGACCAAAGCGAACAAGACAGCTTCGTTTGACACACGCAAAAGAAACACAAGTTTTTAGGAACAAAAGTTATTTTATCTTTAACCGACGACCGAAAATGAGTTCGGGATTCATTTCTGAGGCGGAAATCGCTGAACAGCGAAAGATTCGCCAAGAAGAATGGGAAAAAGTCAGATCAGCTGATCAACCTATAGGTTAGGATTGAACGTTTGTTTCGGAGCAAGTTCTTGATACAGAAGTTAAAATGTGATATTTAATTTTTCGTTTTTGTCTACAGAGGCACCCGAGGAGGTCTACGATCCAAGGTGCCTGTACGAACGGCTGCAAGAGCAAAAAAACAAGCGAGATGCGGACTACGAAGAGGCACACAAACTTAGTAAGTTATTGATTCTCATTTTGCTACTTGTAAATAACTTTGCAGATACTCTTTTTTTCCCAGTTCTATTCTCTGTTGATAATCAGTATACATTTCAAATTTCAAATTACAAGTTCTAACGTTTGAATTCATTTCCCAATATACTGAGAAATCGTTGGCTGTTGATGTTTATTAAGTGTCTTGTATGTACTATATTCCTTTGCTTGGATAGTACTAAAATTCACTAGTTTCATTCTCATTTCACTTTGCTCCTTATAGAGGTGAAGAAGTTTATTGTTTCAAAATGAAGTGTACGTGTATAATTTACCAAGTCTTGATTTTTAACAAATTTTAATCACACTGTTATAACTTAAATTTCATTTCTTTACAGAGAATATGATAAAAGGTCTTGATGACGACGAAGTGGAATTTCTTGATTTAGTTGATAGAACAAAAATGGAAGAAGAACGTAAAAAGAATATGGAAGAAGAAAAAGAAATGCGCGATTTCAAGGCAGCAGTGGCATCTTTACAAGAAAAAAGTATGGATGAGCGATTAAAACAAGAATTGAAACAACCAGTGACACATAATAAATCTGCTGCTTCTAGGTACGTTTATACACTACATATGTTGAAAAATAAAATATTCTTCACATTTCTTGATAACACAATTAAATTACTTTTACATTACAGCAATAAAAGTTCGCAGCTCAGGTTACTTGCTGGTGTAGTAGTAAAGAAACCTACTAAATCAGAAAGTGGTGAGTTTAAAAGATTTATTTTGCATGAAGTATGAAATAAAAAAAAAATTTAGTTTATGATTTACAAAAATGTATTTTCTCAAATAAGGGTCACCTCCTAAAGCAACAAAAAGGAAATTGTCCGATAGCGAAGCTAAAGCTGAGAAATCATCTGAACAACCTCCAGAAAAAGAAGCAAAAGAAAGTAACGAAACAAAGGTACTTGTACCACCAGGAGATACAGAGGTACAAACTGGTGCTCTCAAGTGCGTAGCAATATTACCAGGACTAGGATCATACGATGATTCAAGTGATAGTGATAATAGTTCAGATTCTGAACCAGAAACAACATGCAAACAAGTAAAGATTGATATGTTAGGTCGAGAAATCCAACCTCCTAAAGAGAAAGAGGAGGGTCATTAATTATTTGTTAAATTTATTATTTACAATGTAAACATTTATTACTAAAGTAACAAATTAAAGAATTTTTTCCAAGTTCTTGCCTTTTTTCACCTTTTAACACCATTAAAGAATCGTTTGACCTTCTTTTTTCAATAAATATCAAAATTTATGAGACAATGATATTTTCAACAATATTACGAGCTAATAAATTGGAAAAATGTACTTTACGAGTGGAAATAGCGTACGTGAAAAAAATAGATCTCTTAAATTATAAAGTTATCTATATATTGTATACAGTTGATCAATGCGTCTCCTGACCTAGTAGAGACAGTTGTTTCAGGAATTGTCTAGCGTTCGTTAGTGTCGTTGAACCATACACAATGCGTTTATTTGTACCACCTCCAGTCTTTTGCTAAAATAATAAACATTTATCTCAAATAGATATCACTCGAATTAGAAAAATACTAGCAATAAGAAAATGCGCTGGTAAAAATAATAGCATATTAATTTAAATTTAATTAAAAATTCTACTATTTATAAATTTCATATAATGCAAGAAAAATATAAAGTAGAAACATTAGAAAATTTTCATAATGTCAATTTTCACCAACAATTATTTAAATTTGCTTACCTTTACATAGTCCATCAAATTCTGATACTCTATATAATTTCCACCTCCAACAATAAAGACTATGGCTTCTTGAAATACTGTTCGATTTTTGGGAGCCTGCTCTGTAGGTTTCAACTGTTTTGGATCAAAGTAACAGTAATCATCAGTTTCAGTGGATTGTTTCATTTCTATCAATTCATCAACTATCCTTGTAACAGGTAGATTCTACAAGAAAATTTAAAATGTTATAAATATTTTAATAGAATTAATAACTAAATGTCTTATAAAATACTCACATGTCTTTTTACAACAAGATTTTTCACACCTTCCATTACAAAAGAAGATCCTTGATTCATTAATTTAGAAAACATACTAACAGTTTTTGTTCCACCACCTTCATAACTATTTTGGACACCAGCCATTTTCATATAATTTCTACAAAAAAATCCACGTGATGTTTAAAAAAAATATTCGTTCTGATGCAGTTGATTTATATTTTGTATATTCACCTCCATCTTCTAAGGTAAATTAAGGGATTTAAATCGCAGCCAATGTTTGACAATGCTGCTTCATGTTTATTGTACTCTGCATCCGACATATTTGTGCAAAGATAATAAATAATAAAAAGACGCAGTTTATCATCGGGTAGGCCGCATTCTGGGTCATTTATAATATCCAGAATACTTCTGTCTAAAGTCTGTTTGCTCATTATTTTCTCTTCAAGTTCAAAGAACGTGTCCAAACGCCGAGATTTTATTGCATTCAAAATTCCTGTAATAACAAATTAAAACTAGTAACTAAAGCAGTTCCCAAACGATTATATTTACTTTTAAAATGTACCTGTAGCTATTGTCGTATGCATATCAATCAAACGCTTCGTCTCGACGAACTGCGGCACAGAATGCATTGCATTACTCAATTTGGATGTATTATCCATCATGACCATTGACACTGCTTCATCACTTTCACCATCTATACCCTAGACAACAAAAATGATAAAAATAGTTTTTCTTCCATCACTAGTTCAAAATTTTTTTGATTAAAATGTAGTTAATTTACCATGGACGATTTAAGTTTCTTCATTTCCTGATCAAACGTACGATACTGCTCAAGCTCCTCTTGAATGGCCTCAGCGACTCTCGGAAACGGGCTACCTTTATGTGCAGACCAGAACTTGTCTCTGCCATCAAGCTCGTAAGCTCGCGTCTTAGAACGCGCACCACCAGCTGCAGATTTACCTACGCTCTCTTCAACGACAAGCCTATTTAGAGACAGTTCCAATACATCGTGAGCCAGTGCTTGATACGTCCACGTGTGGTGAAACACCGTCGCCATATCCACACTACGGTCTAAAATTATCAGTACTGGTCTCTGAAAACTGAACATTAAGGTTCAAGCTTTGATTACATTTTAAATAGATTTATAAGCATTTTAGATATACCTAAAGTGACTAGACCTAATTCCTTCGCCTTGGAATAAAGTATTTCTAGAGTCCCAAACATTTTCTCTTAGTTTTTTATCTAGCTTTCTGGAAACCTGTTCTGCAGCATTACCTTTAGGACATCTGATTATCGGAACTGTTCCAAGAGTAACAAAAACAGAGAAAAGACTATCTACAATTATATCCAGGATTTGTTCCATTTCTGTATCCTTCATTGCTCCTCGATTTAAAGCTAAAAAGGTTAACAAATTTCAATCAGTATTGAATGTTTGAACATAAATTACTTATCAGAAATAAATTTAAGTAAAGACCCCTACCATGATAAGAAATAATGTCACTGTTTTGGTGTCGAAGTATAAAAAGATCATCTTCTAATGTAATAAAATTAAGATATTGATCAAATACCTGCAATCAAAGTGCAAAAGCACACAACAATTATGAGTTATTATTAAGAATATTATGTACGCACACAAATAATATTCTACCTTATGAATATTGGCAACAGCTCCAGCCATCAAAGCTGCAGAAGCTAAATCTTCCATCTTGTGCCTTGGTATTGGAGATATGAAATTCATATGATAGATGTCATATAAATTGTTTTGTAAGTCTTGACCAATGCGTCCAATATTCTCATCTGTTGGAGCACAAAAGTAAACGGCTGGCACTTCTGGAATAGGATCTCTGTCTGCGTGTAACTGCCTGAAGTACAACAATATGAAATTGAGTTAGAAATTTGTATCTAAATAGAGAGAAAATCTAATAAATATACTAACAGATGAAGCGTGACTCCAAGTTCTTTTAGTTCCTTGACTGATGCTAATAGGCTAATGATATCTTGACCCAACCGATCATAAATCAGAACTTTCCATACTGGTATTGCACCTTCTGGTCTTGGCTCAGGATCATTCAAATTGAGCATTTGCTTTAAAGCACCTATATAAATGGACACAACATTAATTAAAATTACAAAGAATTTAAAAAAAAATAATTTAATCGGATATGCAATTATCAAAAGGAACAACATCTGCTTATTTTATAAAAAAAATAACAGCAAAATTTGTTTGGTTTTTCAACACAATCAAAGTGTATGGAATTCGATCAAAATAATGAATCCATCAAATATGCATTTATAACACTAAAAAAACCATAGATACAAATAAATATTTGCGAATTAAAGTAAACACATGAGACAATTTCTGATGCAAGAGACATATTTACCAATTTGTTTTTCTCGAAGAGAAGCCATATTTCACAGCTATCAAAAACTCAAAACTGTGAAAAAAATGTACATAAAGAAACGTTAATTAAAACACATGGAACTTTAATAACAACAATCCCATCACACAGTGGCACATCAGAAAGCATATGACGTTGACAGCCATGGAGTGTGCGGTAACCTAAGATGAGACTTGATTTTGCAACAATAAGCGAGTTCAGGTTTTCTGAATCAAATGGCTTCTAAAAAGATATTTTGAGTAATTTACGAGTCGCATTAACTTGCTGGATATATCTATGATGCCCAGAAAATGGCAATAATGGTAAAAATTAATTTATTAGAAACAATTCGTAAAATCCTATTCGTGAGACAGCTAACCGTCACGAAAACGGCCATCAAACTCGCGTAACGCAACGGTCTCGTTAATCGAGTATCGACTTTTGCTTTTGCGCATATATCTACTTGGTCTACTTTGTCTCTGACTTCCATATCCAACTCCAAGAAGGTTTTCTCTCTAACCCCCCTCTCTCCACCCTCTTCTCTTTACTTTACCCTTTCTCTCCTGGACTTTCTCTCAAAATAAAAATTCAGAGAACGTGCGCGAATTTCCTTTCCGGCTTTCAATGCAGGTGAATTGAACATCGAGAAATCATACATTGTGATGTGGAGATAATAAAATTTTGTGATATACCGAAGCAATGAGAGCGCGATTGTGATATGTGAATGTAACAGGTAAATCGTAAGTTTATATCAGAGACAACGTTGTGTACATACCTACATACATTGTACCATTTGTTATATACTCGCGATTCGCGAATAAGAAATGGCAGAGCATCTCGGCAAACGGCCCTCCAAGGGAATCTTGAAAACATCCAGCAGTTTTGACAACCAAGAGACCCCATCAAGGTGACTAATTTTTCCGCATCTTTTAATTTATGATGGATTTTTTAAGTTTTAATATATAATTATACTATATTATGAATACCTGATTGATTTGTGATTTGACAAAGAAAAATGTGGTTTTATAAATAAAAATTGTGTGCTTATTGTTTGGGAAGCAGTGAATATTGATATGTCTGGTCATCATTTGATAAACTATATTTAACTTCAGTAAAAATTAGTGATTCACGTAACATATTTCACTATGATATGAATGATAAATGTTGTTATTTTTAAGGGCAACAAAAGAAACTAAATGGGATGAGATGAATATTATAGCAACGTTACATCCAGCTGACAAAGATTATGGACACATGAAAATTGAAGAACCCAAAACTCCCTACAATTTTGAAGGTGCTAAGAACGATGACCATTTAGACTCTTCAGCTGTAGCATCCAAGTAAGTGGTATTATGAAGCCAGAATTTTTATCTAACAAAATTTCGTAATTATTAAGCAATTATGTTTATTAATAAAATATAAAATATAATATAATAACTAATATGATATAAAATACTTTAGACTGGAGAAAAATATTAAGCCAAAAATATTTGAAGAATCAAGTGAAGAAGAAGACGAAGAGACACCAGAAGAGAAAGGTACACAATACTAATCTACAAACATCATTGTATTAACTATTTCTGAGATTTATATGTGCTTAAAAGAATTTTTGTCATTATATTTTTAGAGAGGAGAAAAGCTTTTGAGGCCAAAAGAAAAGGTCACTACCGAGAATGGGAAGCTGTTCAACTTGCGCGCAAAAAGCTATTAGAAGAAGAAGAAGATGAGGAAGAAGAGACAAACAATGAAAGAGATGAAGAAGATGAAGAAACAGAAAAGGAGGAAGATAAAGATGACGTAGAAAAGTCAGAAGATGACCAGAAAGAAAGTGATAAAAAAACTGCAAATAAGTGCGTGCCATTAAGTGAAAATGACACTAAATCAGGATGAGTGCTATGGCAATAATCATGTCATATCACTCGTCGCGCATAAATCGTCCATTGAGATTGATATTTTTTGAAAGAAAATATCTTATTTTTGTGATTTTTTTCTGCTTTTTTATCTATACACTATGTTCCTCATAATTTTTTACAGACCCTGAAAAAAATTGTATATAATTATATGATTTTTATAATTCAATTTTCTTAAGACAATTAACAGATTATGCATATAATCGAATTAAGTTTCATGTAAATTTAACTGAATTTAAAAATCATACACTACTGTTGGAAAGTTGATATTATTTGCCAAAGCGTGCCAAAAACAATTTCGTTTTTTTCTTATTTCGTGTTAACGATTTTTTTGCCTGATAATTATTTAATAACTGATGTAATCTAATCATCTAACTCTTTGCCAAAATTTAGTAACAAATTGGAATTAAATTTTTGTTAGGACATAATAATGATAAAAAAAATGTTAGTTAGAAGCTATCTAATGGTAGTGTACTTAACTATATATAATTATTGGATGTGTATGTTTTACTGTAAACTATTATATTTATATAATCATGTATACAGAATGATTCATGATATATGATTATATAGAGTCAATATAATTACGCATACATTTTTTCCCAGGGGGCTAGCTGTAGAACTTTACGCTTACAGCTTGTAACATAAAATTGAATCATATTATTCTTTATTATTATTAATTAATGCTATCTATTATTAATTTCTGTATTGCTTACAAATCATTGTTAGGTTACACAAAAAGTAACATTGCCAACACAGATCTATACTGCGATAAACACGTTGAATATTTGTATGATAAACATTCTTTGTAGAGAATTCATCCATTAAAAGTAAGGGTGATGCACCCGTTTTGGTATCTTCCAATAAAACAACAAATAACACCAAATTAACTCCATTTTAGACAAGCAGCTTTCAAAATTTTACAGTATTTGCGCCAAAACAATTTTGAAATAACGAAAATATACTGTAAAATATTATTACTGTTTTTGTTGTAATTAATAATAGTATATTTTTGCGTTGTAAATAATAAGATTGCAGAACCCCATTAGTTATATTTACCATACTAAGAAAAAAACTAAGCAATGCTGTCCCGGTAATTAAAATAATAAAAATAAAAATATAATATAAAGATATAGTAATATCTTTGTCATCAATTGATGAATCTTGTGAAACAACGTATTACTTTTTTTCTTTTGCGAAGATGGAAACTCGTATTGTGAGATTATTAAATTCTTTTTCTTTTGAACTATTAATTTGATATTTTCTCTAACTTCATATATATATCTTTGTGTTAAATAACCACTGATTAGGATATTTATTATGTTTTGACAGAAAGACTTGCAATGTCAAGTATCTAAAACAGACCGGAGCCAGTCGCAAAAATGGTTGTTGTGCATGTGTAAAGAAGAAATTCAAGAAACAATATTAAAAAATTGATGTACTATTTGATTATGTGAAAGTTTTGAAAATCAAAAATGTATTACAAAATAAACAAAAATTATTTAAGTAAATAATACGTCTCAATTATTATCTTACACTTTCTTTCAATTAACAAATAAGTAAGTAAAATCATAAAATATTAGAAATTTATATATTTATTTATTTTATTCATTAAATACCATGTACAGCGGACAAGCGCTTTAGAAATTTATATATTTACAAAGGCTTATTTACAAATTTACAAATTTTCATCCGATTCAGTAAAAAAAGGAGCTTTTGAGCATAGCGTTTTTTCTTTCTTGCTTATATCCTCAACTTTATCTTCTACACTTTCATAAGTTTTCTCATCTTCTGATAGAGTAGGATTTAATTTTTGTTCTTCAGCATTACTTGATTGATCATCTTGAGAGATTAAATCTATAGGTAAACGATCACCCCAACTGCTTGCCTTAGCACATTGATACAAAGGTCTAAAAAAATATTGTTTTATTGTATATGAGTATACTTTGGTTATTTATAAGTGAGTATAAACTATAATTAAATATTTTGATCAAAAATTATTGCACAACAGTCTATAATTTAAATACTTACTTTCCATATTTTGATGCTGTGAAAACAACTTCCTTTAATTTTCCATTTGATGTACACAACCGACATCTAACATGTTTTGAGCGAATAATAGTGGGTCTTACAAGACGGTGCCAATTATCATTTTCTGAACGTTCACCTGCCATTTACATTACATCAAATGTATATAAGAAAATTCTTTAATTTTAGATGAATCAACTAAATTAATTTATGATTTTGATTACCTTTTTTAAAAACTATATAAGAATAAAGTTCAGTCTGAGGTCTGGATGGTCCTACTAGTGGTAAACTCTGATAATGTGCTAAAAAATTACATGGTGTTCTTCCCTCTGTGAATCTTGGACAGGATAGTTCATGAGGACACTAAACAGATATATTATTGTAAGTGAATGAATTTTATCAACTAGAATACCAATAAATAGTATATTACGATACAAGTGGCATAAATAGTCCATTACGGCACGGCGTATATTAGCACCCGAGCGTAGCGAGGGCGATCAGCACGGTGCAATAATGGACTATTAGTATCGTAATATACTATTATAGAAATGCATAAATTAAAACTTACAGGAGCAAAAGTAAAATAGTCTGACTTGATATCAAATTTGTTTGTCATATACTTGACAAAATCTCTGGCTTCGTTCACCAACTGTTGCAAAAATATTGAATTATATTTCAAATTGTAGAAAATTAATAATTAATAAGAATTACTTTCCTTAAAACCAGCATTTGTTCCTTGTTCAACAATTACTAAATATTTACTTGTTTTTCTCCATAATTTAGATATGACATCCAAACGGTTTTTTGTATCAGGTAAATCCATAAGAGAATATGCACTTACAATGATGTCATGTTTGAGCTAAAATTTGTATCATAAATGATTATTTATTTAAGATTTAATTAGATTTAATAAATTACTCACATTAGACACTGGAAGATATTGACGATATAGAAGGGCTTTTATCTTTTTAGGTGAATAAGACATAATAGTCTCTGAAAGATCATTCATATCATTTGAAATATCAATGCCCAAATACTCATTGATATTTTTCCAATGAGCATTAGCTGCCCTTTGAGAGAGAAAAAGAAATAAAAATTAAAAAATAATGAGAAATATACAGTAGAAGGTTAATTCATAAATTATTATTTCTATTTAATGTTGCGCTAATATTGATCTACTAACCATAATACACTCCCAACACCAGATCCAAAGTCAAACATTGTGCGAGGATCAAAATGTGGATCTCTGACTTTAATTTCTTCAAAAATTTTATGTAACACAGAATACTCTGCTGTACTTCGTGCAATCATATACAACAAACTTCTGTGCTTATTGTAGTCCACTGACTTCCAAGCAAAGACACATTGTTTCAACTTATGCTTAACCTGACCTCTAATCACTTTGCGCATCTCTTCTATTTCTTCTTCTGTTGATTGATCATTCAGTTTATCCTTTAAAAATTTTGCTTCAATGGATAGATACTGTTCCTGTAATTCATGTTTTTCTAGCGGTAATCTTCTACTAAATAAATAATTTTCAAATATTTTGCGCTGTTTATAAATATCTGTACGATCAGCATCTATTAAAATTTAATTAATTCATCAATTTAAAATTTAAATAATTAATCATCAAAATATTGTACTATCTTACCATCAAACCTTTCACTCATCGCTTGAACAATCCAGTCGGGTAAACTAACTAAATTCTTTTTTATGATTCCAGGATGTTTCCTGGGTTTTATCTTCTCTTCAACTATTGCATTTTCCACTTCATCTTTGAGTTTAAACTGAGCTTTTGAAGAGACCTTAAAATAGATTAAAATGAAAAAAAATTTTTTTAAGAATATAGTAATGTATACCATATTTAATTGTTAATTCATCATACCCATCTGACTTGCAAGCTAGAATTTAGCTTTAGCTTTTGAAATACACATGAGACCCTCATGATAACAAATATACATACAGAAATTGTAAAGTTAGTCGTTGAATTTGACAGCGGTAATCATTGAAGTATTTAAACGAAAACACAATTTTATTTTACTGAGTAATGTCGTTATTAAAAACTAAAATGCAAACGTTTTCAAACATTTCCGGGTAACCTAAAAATTTCTTATTCAATTTAATAATACAATATATTTATGTAAATATTCGATGACAATATTTGAAAAACCATACAATATATAAATATTAATATTGATTAACTTTAAAAAATATAGCTTGCTTCAAAGTTCAAAATGTTTGTTTGAGAAGCATATTACCAGAGATTATTAGTAGTAGTAGACTCTATCACTCTACTAATCTCTGCAATCTGTATATCTATATTTCTATATATATTTCACCATAAATATATATATAGATATACTTTATTTAAAGAACCACGTGACTAAGGTATAACTTTGAGGCTCGTTTCAGCGCCCTCTGCCGGGACATGGAAGTGCGAATACGCTCCATATATATGTTAAAAAGGATACTTATTTTAGTTCTATAATACTGTAATACTGTCAATACTGACATTACTGACCACCCCATTGACATTGTCCCCAATGGACTCCCCATTTAATTTTTTTACATGTATTTTTGTGGCGCACCCATGACCCATTGCATATACCCTAGCTACCAAGTGCCGAGAGATGGCGCATACGCATTAATACACACGCCAGCTAAGATTTCGCGTTTTTGCAAGCTCGACATGATTTTTGCAATTGAATAATATTTATTTCCTAATGATTAATAAGAATATCTTGGTGTTCACCTCCGCAAATGGTGCCGTTATTAGTTATTAACAAAAGTAACTGCAAAAATATGGTTTTTTGGCTATATCTTAAAAAGTATAAACTTTAGAGAAAAAAAGTTAAATTGAAAATTGTTTATTATAATTATTCGCATAATTTTGTATTCTCGTACTTTTTTCTCAAAATACATATTTTTACAAAAAATTGACATAACCCTTACGCAACAATCGCTGCGCAGTATCTATGTTTGGTCGTCAAAAATTTCATGAATTTTTTCAATATCGACTCAATTTTTTTTTTGCAATATTGTTGTTTTTGTATTATACAATAAGAATATCTTGGTGTTCACCCCCGCAAATGGAGCCGTTATTAGTTATTGACAAGGATAACTGCAAAAGTATGGTTTTTCAGTGATATTTCAAAAAGTAGCAACTTTAGAGAAAAAATTTAAATTGATCATTGTTTATTATTGTTTTACCAGGGATTTGTATAATTTTACGTAATTGTACTTTTTTCTGAAAATTCATACTTTTACCAGAAATCGACATAATCCACTTTGGCAGCACACGTTTGCAGTTATTCTTGTTAATAACTAATAACGGCTCCATTTGCAGAGCCGAACACGAAGATATTCTTATTGTAGGATATATGTATAAAAAACAATATTGCAAGAAAAAATTAAGTCGATGTTCAATAAATACATGAAAGTTTTGACAAACATCAAACATATACAGTTGAGCAGCTAGTCAGGATTATGTCAATTTTTGGTAAAAATATCAATTTTAAGAAAAAAGTACAAATATTCAAAATGATGCAAATAATAATAATAAATAATATTCCATTCAAACGTTTTCTCTAAAATTAATACTTTTTAAAATATCACTGAAAAACCATATTTGTATAGTTATTTTTGTTGGTAACTAATAACAGCTCCATTTGCATGGCCGAACACCAAGATATTCTTATTGTAGGATAAACATCTAATAATACTTAAAAAAAAATTAAGTCAATATTGAAAAAATACATCAAATTTTTGACAAAAATCGCTGCAGAAATGGACTATGTCGAATTTTGGTATAAATATGAATTTTTAGAAAAAAGTACAATAATGTAAAATTATGCAAATAACAATAATAAACAATGATCAATTTTAATTTTTTCTCTAAAGTTGATACTTTTTGAGATATCACTGAAAAACCGTACTTTTGCAGTTATCCTTGTTAATAACTAATAACGGCTCCATTTGCGGGGGCGAACACTAAGATATTCTTATTAATCATTAGGAAATGAATATTATTCAACTGCAAAATCATGTCGAGCTCACCAAAACGCGAAATCTTAGCTGGCGTCTAATGGACTACATGACTACATATAGGATCAATTATCAGGCATTATTAGCTGTTATACTCCTCATCATATACTGTTACCAATAGAGGTTAGGTTGTCATGTGTATTGTGTGTTTGTATTTTCCTGATGGTGCGATGTTGATGTTCTGAGACTGTGGTCAAAGGCTGATATTGATAGATTAGTTACTGTGCTGATCTAAAACTTGAATAAATAACAATGTCGAGTGCCGAGGAAACATCGGTGAAAATTGTATTTAAAAAGAAAAGTCGCAAACCTCTGAGAAAACGACGTGCATCATCTGATGAAAGCAACGATGATGAAGAAGAAACAGGGGTTAGGTAAGATAATCTCTACATTTACATAAAACGTATCTCATCATATTATAAATTACTTATTTTAAATACAATAAAAATTTTCTTATTTTTAGGTCAAAGTTGGAGGAGTTAAAAACGCTGCAAAGACTCAGGGAAAGGCCCAAAGGCGTGAATGTCGCTGGATTGGCTTTGGGGGAAGTTATAAATGATTCAATAGCTGCTGTAAGTATTAATTATCCAATTTGGAAAAAAATAATATTGTGAGCTTCTTTTGTATGTTCATGTCTATCATTTTATTAGTTTTTTTTTTATTTTAGTCAGATCCATTTAATGTCAAAACTGGTGGAATGGTAAATATGGCAGCATTGAAAAATGTCAAAGTAAAGCAAGATGATGCTTATGACACTGGTATTGGAACACAATTTAATGCAGAAACAAATAAACGAGATGAAGATGAAGAGATGTAAATATTTTATTCACCAATTTAATTCTTATAGATGAAGTAGAAAGCATGACTACATGTACATCCATTATTTCAGGGTCAAATATATTGAAGAAGAACTTTCAAAAAGGAAAAATAAAAATAACGGTGAAAAAGAGGATGAGTCAACCAAAAATAAGCAAACATATTGTTCTCCAGAAGAAGCAGCTCTTCAAGCAGTACCTGAACATCTGAGACAAAGTTCTACCCACAAAAGTGAGGAGATGTTGTCCAATCAAATGCTTTCAGGTATCCCTGAAGTTGATCTTGGTATAGAGTAAGTCATTGTGCTTTTGAGATATAAGTATTTTTTTATTTATTTATATCATTAAACTAACTTTAATATTTTTTAATTTTTTAGGGCTAAAATTCGAAATATCGAAGCTACAGAAGAAGCGAAGTTAAAACTTTTGTGGGATAGACACAGGAAAAAAGATGGACCATCACAATTCGTGCCTACCAATATGGCAGTAAACTTTGTGCAGCACAATCGCTGTATGACATTTTTTTTACTATTACATACGAATATTTGATGTAATTTATATTACAAGTGTTTAACGATTTATTTTTGTTGCAGTTAATATAGAGGACGCAGATGCTAATAAAAGAAAACAAGATGCTGCTGCAAAAAGGCATGCAGCTCAAGCATCACACTCTAAAGAGAAACGAAAAGATAACGACGAAAAGGCCACTGATGACTATCATTATGAAAGATTTAAAAAACAATTCCGGAGATTTTAGTGTATTATTAGTGTGTTAGGAAACTAAAATAATGATGTATATAAATCGTATATAATTTTTTTATATGTAAGCTCGATTGTGACAAGAGATCTTTTGTAAATAAGAATATAAACGAAAACAAAAAGTACTTGAAAAATGTAACTTCAAGTAGTTCAATAATTTTATCATTTCCATCACAAGAGGAAAAAGAGAAAGAATGTCCAGGCCTTGACATCACTCGAATTCTCTTTATTATAATTGAGTTACAGTTCAAACCAAAGAGCATGGAAAATCCATCAAGTGCATCAAAGAAGCCTCTCAGTAACTGCCATCATCAGCAAACGCCTCGGCTTGTTCGAGACATAACTTTCCAACCCATAATTTGTCAATCAACAATACCAACTATACCTCGTGTTCATATGGGTCCTTACGCGATCTCGCCAAATCGACCTCCAAGCTCCTGCAGTTCTTTGAGAAACAGGGAATCAAGAAGGAAAAAAGGCTAATAAAAAATTTGTTTTACAAATTTATTACAATTCCATTATTTTTGCAATATTTATCCGCATATAACGCCTGCTCCAAAATGTATAAATGGAGTACCGCTTGCTCCAAAATGTATCTCGGAATTTCGGAGCGAAAATAATGTACCTAATAATACCGAGTTATAATTAATGAAATTCCACGTCGATTGAACGTATGCGAAGATAATATTACATCAACCTCATTTCTTTAATTAAATTTATCACACATAGAGTATCTATAGGTATTCAATCTATAGCAACAGTATTTTTGATACAAAAATCGCGAGCGCGCGTGACGACGACATAATATTCAAAATAACCATACCCCTATACTCTATAATAATACTTTAAGCGGCGCTAAACAAATGCGCATGAGAACTTATACTCGCGGGTAAAGAATTATAACTCGGCCACTCCAGCAATAAAGTTATACGTAGTACTTAGGTACCCATGTTGTACCTAACGAACGAAAAATAATAGGCCTACATAAGATTTTGGTCGTTAAAATGTTATGCGCCGGCGCCGGCCGCACTATGTCTAACTAGATGATATAGATACCACATTACTGCGCTTCTGTATACTAGCTATATATATATATATATATATATATATATATATATATATAGCTGTATTAATAAGAAACCCAATTGTGACACTTGGCTGATCTCATCGCGCGAAGAGGTGGGGCTGCGGGGACGATGGGCGCGCGGGAGTAGGGGGAGAGGCAAAACAGAGAAAAATCTATTAAAAGGGAGTCCGTCAGCTAGCTCTAAGTACTATAACCCGTGCACACACGTTGTACATATATATAGATATACGTAGTTAAACACAGCTATAGTGTGGTGCTGTGTAACGAGGGGTTTTCCCCATCGCGCACACGAGCCCGACCCGACAACTACACTCCCCTTGCCTCGCGCGCATCACCTCTCTCTCTCTCTCTCTCTCTCTTTCTCACAACTCGAGCCAGTCGCGCATTATAGTGGAGCGTCGTCGTCGCGCCCCGCGCGTCTCCTCCTTTTTCCGTAGTAGCGCGTGCAGTGCCTGCGTGCAGCTTTTCGTTACAGTTTGCACATTGTTTTTGTTACAGTTATTATGAACACCTGCGGCTTCGTTACTTGCGGTCCTAACGAGGCCCTCGTCGTCTCAGGTAAATGCATGAGCCACCGAAGGGAGCTTGTCGACGTGTGACGTGGGTGCGATTTACTCGATGCCGTCACCTATTGCTTGCTCTATGCATCGAAGGGTGACGGCTGCTGCTGCTGCCGCTGAGTGTATTGTGTATATGTATAAGCGATTTCGGAAATCCCCAGAGCGTCAGGGTGGAGCCGATTTGCGAGCTTATTTTTGTAATTTCTCTGTGTGAACAGCGGTGGCGGCTCTTTTGAGCTCCACTTGATTGATTTTGTTGGAGTTGTACAATACTTGTTATTTGAAGGAATTAGGTATAGTGGAGCAAAGGCCTTGACTAAGCTGGAATGGGGCTTGAATTTTAATTATGGACAGGCTCTGCCAAATAGTCAAAACCTGTATTATCAAAATGTAGTTTCAAGCTCTGATGCATACATTTTTTCTACATTAAATCGGATGCACTTTGGATACACTTAGTATCACTTCTGTATTCTAATATTCTGATGACTCTTTAAATAGTTTGAAATAATGTATACGTTGTTGCTATAATGCATATCTTTTTCTAGAAACTAAAATAAACAAAAATTATTCTACAAAGAAATTGATAGTACTACTGAATAAACTCTGTTTGTAGAAGAAAAGATAAATACTTTGATAATTATGTAAAGTATAATTGCTGTTTCAATGACCATAACAATGCTTTTACATAAGAAACAATTATTTGTAGTACAACTTATGCAGAGCTTCTACCACAAAAGCTTCATATGCATACAAAAATTTTTATGTTTGAACACTCATATTTGCCTGTGTACCAAGCTACTTTTTCAAAATAATAGTATGCCTAAGTTTCAATTTTAAAGAAATTTTATTTTTTTAAGGATGTTGCTACAGCAAACCGCTGTTAGTGCCTGGAGGCAGGGTTTTTGTCTGGCCAATTGTCCAGCAAGTTCAGAAGTAAGTATTCCTATTAAGATCAGTATATGTCATAGCTGAATCAATTAGCTGAACTTCATAGAGACTATAGAGATTCAAATTGTATTTTGTGATTCTATGTCAAGGTAATACAATACACTAAAAACAAGTTATTTTTTTCAGAATTTCTTTGAACACCATGACACTGCAGGTCGAAAGTCCCACTGTATATACTTCCCAGGGTGTGCCCATATCAGTTACCGGTATTGCACAGGTGAATAAAATATATTATAAATAATATTGATGTATATAATTAATCAAATAATTAAAACTAATGTTCCTGAAACTTTTTTGTGAAGGTGAAAATACAAGGACAAAACGAGGAAATGCTGTCAACAGCTTGCGAACAGTTTTTAGGAAAATCAGAAGATGAAATCCACAATATTGCTCTTGTTACCTTGGAAGGTCATCAACGAGCAATTATGGGTAGTATGACTGTTGAGGTATTTTAAAACTCATTGCACATCGATAACTTTTAATTAAATGTAGAAATAAAATTAATTAATTAATCCATTACTGTGTTTCAATGTGTAGGAAATTTACAAAGACCGCAAGAAATTCAGCAAAGAAGTTTTTGAAGTGGCTAGCAGTGATTTAGTCAATATGGGCATAACTGTAGTGTCATATACATTAAAAGACATTCGAGATGAAGAAGTAAGTTCTCACATTTTTTTCATTATCCATTACGAATTTTTATTCAAAATTTAAAGATATTTGACGTAGCATAAAATGTTTTTAAGACCCCTTTTTAATACTGCTAAGTAGAAAATCTGCAATTAGCTTAAAATAAAAAGGTAATAAGTCCCCCTTTAAGTATGAGCAGACAGACAGCTTTGGTTCATTTAATTTATACAATTAGCTATTTTTAAGTGTTCCTTACTGTTTTTTATTCACAATTACAAATATACAATACGTTTTTGTTTTGCTACTTGCAGGGGGCAAAGGTATGTTAACTTTTTGTTTTTCACTAGTTATATATTTTAGAGCACTGGCATTGTCATAGTTGTATAAATCAGATGAAATCACAGTAATTCAGTAGCTTGGGATAGGATCTAATAAATGCGTAGTAATCATTTTCACATTTCCATGCCTGCTTTGAATGCAATCCCATGTCTTATAAATGTCATATTTGTGTAGAATTTTTTTTATCGCAATCATCCAAAGAGGATGTAAAAGTCATCAGGTATCAATATTTATACTTATTTATTTTTGTCATAAATCAATCAAATATAATTTTACAAAATTTTTTACACATTTTTATGCAATAAAATATTTTTCAGAGTCAAACAAATATTTTGCAAATCGTTTCAAATTTACATAAAATTAAAATGTCACTTTCATGTATTTATACAAGCAATAATTTATAGTATTATTCATCAAAACATAATCATAAAAAAGCTAGTAGATACAACATTTGAATAACACATGTAGTTACTATACATATACACAGATAACTAAACAATTAATATAAATTATAATCAATTTAAATATAGATAATAATTGCGATTCTTTAACTTTTATATTCTCTTAAATGAGCAGTGACTCAAGTATTGAAGTATTGTAAAAAAAACTCTTAAAGAATGTAACCACAGTATTTTGACAAAAAAAAAACACTTAATCTATATAGATTCAATATTTGTTGTGTATTATTCTTCTACTGTATCTATCTATATACCAAACATCAAAGCTTGCAAATAATAACAATCAACTGCAAAAAGCCTTAAAGTAAATTCTTGAATCGTGTATCACTATGATGATAAAACATCAACAGATTTACCAGTGCAGCTACTCGCTTCAATATTTCCATCTTCCTCGTTCCAGGGCTACTTGAAGGCACTAGGTATGGCCAGAACGGCCGAGGTCAAGAGAGACGCAAGAATCGGAGAGGCTGAGGCCCGCAGAGATGCCCAGATCCGGGAGGCCATCGCCGAGGAACAGCGGATGGCCGCTCGTTTCCTCAACGACACCGAGATCGCCAAGGCACAACGAGATTTCGAGCTCAAGAAGGCTGCTTACGACGTGGAAGTTCAGACGAAGGTGATTTTTATTTCGTAACACTGAGAAGCAGAGTAGTGATAATTATTTTAATCTTTATAATAGAGGAAATAGATAATGCATTGTATACAATACATGTATGAATGAATCAGGAGTATATCTAGTGATTCACCATTATATTTTTATAGCTTCTGTGAAACAAATTTTTCGATTACATAAACTCATTTTACATCGCTCAAATTAAACTTTAATTTCATTCCATTAGAAAGCTGAAGCTGAGATGGCTTTCGAACTTCAAGCAGCCAAAACTAAGCAGAGAATTATGGAGGAACAGATGCAAGTTAAGGTTGTTGAACGTGGTCAAGAGATTGCTGTACAAGAGCAAGAGATGATGCGTCGGGAAAAGGAACTTGAAGCTACGATTCGACGCCCAGCTAATGCTGAAAAATACAGGTGCGACTTTATTTTGGGACTGTTGTTATATTCATAAGAAATTTATGTTAGTGGCATTAATGAAAATAATGGTATGCTTGTAATCACGTTTGTTGAATTTTTTTATTTGGATTTATCAAGGCTGGAGAAGATGGCTGAAGCTAATAAACTCAGAACGGTCATGGAGGCCGAAGCTGAAGCCGAGGCTATCAAAATTCGCGGAGAAGCTGAAGCCTATGCTATTGAGGCTAAAGCAAAAGCGGAATCAGAACAAATGTCTAAGAAGGCTGCTGCTTGGAATGAATACAAGAGCGCTGCTATGATCGACATGATGCTGGATACTCTTCCAAAGGTAAAGAAACCGTTATACAAAACTATCTAATTCTTTTGAGTGCATGATTACAACCAAAAGGTTTTTAGTAAAAAAAATATTTGAATTTAAATATTAATGATAAATATTTCTGCTTATAGGTCGCCGCCGAGGTAGCTGCTCCGCTTTCTCAAGCGAAGAAGATTACCATGGTATCAAGTGGAAATGGAGCGATCGGAGCTGAGAAATTGACCGAGGAAGTCTTGAACATTGTATCTCGTGTTCCAGAGCTTGTTAAGAATATGACTGGCGTGGATGTTGCAAAAGTATGTGTACGAAGCCACTGAATTAGCCCATTTAGCTGCCAAAAATGCTTTTCAATAACGCCAGAGAAAATTCGCTAGTGCTCGATAACGCAAACATCTTACAAAATCTAATTTTCCTCTTTATTTTCAGTCTGTGTCTGTACACGCGGCGTAAAAAAGCAGTGCCAATATGCCTCGAATGCATTTTTCGAGACGAGGGATGTTTCTTGCAACTCCTTTTATTTTAGATTTCTTCGTGGAAAGTTTTAACGTGCATACTAACTTTGTAGGCTTTACTGCATAAGTATTTCTCTACACCTTTGCGATAAATTTCACCGTTTAGTACCAGAATGGTATCAACCTGTTTCAGTGATTGTTTTATTTAACGATAATCCTACCTACAAAATTTAGACATAGTTGTAAGAATAAAATCTTTAACTAAAATATCAACACTTATTGGGATTATTAGGGTAGAAATCAAATTCCTTAATTTTTCACGTACGACTATCCCTAACTTAGGGAATATACTAACAAAATAACAATGTATATCTAATTTTTCGCAAAGACTAAGGAGAAAGCTCTCTCTTTATTATGTTGTGAAGCCTCCTTTTTTCTATTAGTTAAAGATTATTACAAAAAATAATTGCAATACTTCTACTGCCACCACGTTTTTGATGTTCCGAACTTTTTCGATGTCGATGTATACCAACCATTCCATAAAATCAATAGTTTCGTGAAATATACTGTCACGTTTTCTTATAGTTAAACGAATGAAGAAAAATATTGTCTGCACAAGAAAAAAATATTTATAAATCCAAATAATGATTTCAATGGCAATGAATCTGTATATAAACGTAAACCATTTCTAGACTTAGTTTTTGTCAATTTGTGTAATTTCTTTTGATGTTGAATGTTTATTTTTATGTATCGTTTTATATAAAAGATTTTTATTTTGCATTCCTTCGTAAGGCATTCAGAGCGAAGGCAAAAACAAAAATTTAACAGAGTTTCTCTGTTCAATGGCAAAGAAAAGAAACACTGTATGAGAAGCAACGACTTTACCATCTTCATGAGAGTGACTTTAATGCCAAGATGTGCCGAATATCATTCCTTCGAGTATTTTAATACTCAGTGTACCTTCTCAAGGAAAAACTTTTGTAAAAATGAATAAACTTCAGAGTTAATAAAGACTCATTTCAGCCAATTCATTTGCTAATTCAAGTGATTATAATATTTATCAAAATTCTGTAAAATCTTATTGGAAGTATTATTATAATTATGAATTCATGATATTTTTTACAGTGATATTATCTATAATGTTTTTCGGTATACTTGTTAAAAATTTTTCTTTTTGAATATTTTTAAATACCTGTCTAGATCTAAATATTACATTCATGAATGTAAAAATAGTTAGTAAAAATTGAAGGTTTTTAACAAGTATACTAATCACTTTTAACATTGTGTATTAAGACCAACGTTGTGCATATATTACTTTAAACGTTTTTACTGAGGCCTTTCCTTGAATAAATATTTATTTATAATTATTAGGTAAATGAAAGTACTCCAAAAAAGTCGCCCAGGATGTTGTGTCGTTGATGTCAATATTCTCTAGTCTTCAAGATTCATGGCTTACAAAAATCCACGCAATTACTCGGTTAATTAAACATAAGTATATTTTCTATGTAAAGAATAAAAAGCTACTGTATTTTTCTTTGTATTGTTTACATAAACTAGGATATAGCATAAGAGTTATAAGCTCTATGTGCAAGATCTATTGTAAGTTTAGATGAAATATTTCAACTCAATTGTGAACTTGTAAGCTCAGTGTGCAAAGCCTTACACTCTAGTAGAGTTCAAGTTTGAAAAAAAAAATAAAGTAAAAAGTAAATTTAAAGAGTCGATATATCTTTTCTAATAAAAAAAACCTACTTCCTTTATATAAAAAAAGTAAAATTAATTTTCATTACTAATCATACTATACTTATCAAATAATATTGCACCATAGAAGAGTGATCAAAACAAAAAATCAATGGTCTGAAGTTTGTTGATAAAAATTATACTTACAACTTGTCGAAAAAACTGAAAGAGAAAAAAACAAAAAAGGGCAGCCTTATCAATGTAGTCAGTCCATATACATTGCTTCTGTCCAGAATATTTTAGCCTAAGCTTGTAATTTGAAAGCTTGACCAATAAATATAGTTTGATTAAAACTTAATTAAAAATAGTTGCATGTTATTACTATGATCCTGATTTCTTTTACTATAAACGCTACACATCATCTTATAACATGTCAGATAGTGTAGGAAAGTCATTCTTGATAGACTTCTTTGCTGGAGGAATATCTGCTGCAGTAGCGAAGACGGCTGTTGCGCCAATAGAACGTGTAAAACTATTACTTCAAGTACAACATACATCAAAGCAAATCAGACCTGATCAGCAATATAAAGGTAAAATAACTAAATTTAAAGATCAAGTTGAACACTAGCTTATTTATCTTCATGTATTATCAGATTTCAGTGATATTTTAAAATTAGTAAAATGGGCAAATAACAATTATGGGATAATTTATAATAAAACACTAAATTTCTAGGGATCATTGATGTTCTTGTTCGTGTACCAAGAGAAACTGGATTTTTTAGTTTATGGAGAGGAAACCTTGCCAATGTTATTAGATATTTTCCAACGCAAGCTTTAAATTTTGCCTTTAAAGATAAGTTTAAAGCAATATTTTTGGAAGGTGTGCCAAAGGATGAATTTTGGAGACAATTTGCTGGCAATCTAGCTTCAGGAGGTGCAGCAGGTGCTACATCACTTCTGTTTGTTTATCCTCTTGATTTTGCACGAACAAGGTTTGTTAAATATACAAGCAATAATATTTTACTTTTGGTTCTGAATTCACTCTTTTTAATTATGTTTACACAGATTGGGTGCAGATGTCGGAAAAGGGGATAAAAGAGAATTCAAAGGAACAACTGATTGCTTAGCGAAAGTTTTCAAGTCAGATGGACCCATAGGATGGTATAGAGGCTTCAATGTTAGTGTTCAAGGAATTATTATATACAGGGCGAGTTACTTTGGGTTGTATGACACGATAAAATCATCATACATTCCTGACCCAAAATATTCACCATTTCTTATCAATTTTATGATTGCTCAGGTACGTTTAACTTGCAAGTAATTTTTTGTTTAAAATCCATGAAATTATAAGTAAAATATTTCATTCAAGGCAGGAACAACGGTATCAGGTATTATGTCATACCCATTTGATACTGTACGTAGAAGAATGATGATGCAGTCAGGTAGACCTGTAGCTGAAAGAATGTATAAAAATACTTTAGATTGCTGGCTTGTGATCACTAAGACAGAAGGACCAAGTGCCTTTTTTAAAGGAGCTTTCTCAAATATATTACGAGGAACGGGTGGTGCACTTGTTTTAGTTTTTTATGATGAAATAAAGAAAGTTATCAACACTGCACTTCAACCTTAAAAAATGGAAAATTGAGAAACAGATTATTTCAAAAAAATTTATTTGAAAAATGATTTTTCTTCAATCAATTATGTTTAAAGTCAAAATATATAATTTTTTACTAACTCATAGTTGTATGCATTTACACACACATTTATATTCATTTTCGTAGTTCAGCTAAAAAAAAAAAAACGATAATAAATATTTACATCAATTAAATTTAAAAATATCATTAAAAACATATGTAACTGATTATTGTTTTCAAAATGTTTCCCACAAATCCATTGAATATTGAATATGTATAAATAGAATTTAAGAATATTGAAAAATTTAATGTACAACTTTAATTAAGCATTGTATGGCGATCATAAATGTTACGTCTCTGTTCTCGAACTTGGCGCTTCCATTTATCTTGTTGATGGCCAACCCGATTCAATACATTGCCTCTGACACCCATTGCATGTGACATTCCAGGTGCAACCGATGTATCATCCTGCATAAAATTATGAGTTTTAATAAAATATAAAAAATAAAAAGTTGCATTGCAGATTTGATGATCAAAATTATTTGAAGTACAGAAAAAAAAGGAAAAAAATTTTGTAATTATTTTATTTTCAAATTTACAAAAATAGCAAGCAAACAAAAACAAGTTACAAAATAAGCAGAAAAACACACAAAGCAAGAAACATAATACTAATTTTAAAGCAGCTAATCTATGTGCTTTGATTTTTCATTATGCATTAAATCCATCGGTATGAAAATTACATTATCTACCTCCTCATTATTGTGTTCCTGGTAGCCAACATTTCCAGCAGCTTTATGCAATCGCTTATTTAGTAATGGCTCCAAACAGATTAGGAATAACATATAAATTACTAAAAGGGATATAACCCATATAACAATTATAACTACAATCTGCAATAAAAGTCAAACAATTAGCAATAAGAAATTAGTTATTGTTATCAATTTAATGATAATCAGCATTAAACCTTACCTTAATAATCGTAGTATTTCTATTTTCATATTTACAATCACATCGAGGACAAAATATTTGTTCTTTGCCCTTTATTGGATCCCCGATTCTGGGTACGACTACATCATCACAATTACTGTATTCATAGAAAAAAAATCAAAGCATTCAATAATTTTCCAAGTAGTATTGAATTAGATACCTAAGTTGTACAGGAAAAGTTAAATATAACTTACCATTTATCAGCTGGAACATTTGTGATAAAGTTTAATACTTTTTTGTCACCTGATGTAGTTCTGTTAAGAACCGTGTCAACATCTGGGCATATGCAGTGGCATCTCTTGTCATCATATGATGCCTAAAATCCAATCAATCAAGTGATTAAAAACAGATGTTTGCAATGGTATCAGTAAGATATAGTTATCAAATGCAAGTCTTTATATCTTGTATTATATATCAAATTCATGCATAAACTTCGCAAAATTATAATCCCTCACTTGATAAAGAAATACCATTAGAAATAAGTTTTTCAAAACAAAGTTCTAACCTCGCACTGCGTGAAGTACAGTAGAAGAACGACAGTGAAGGAGAACTTCCACATTTTTTATGTGCCCGTTTGACAGATTGTTCGTCAATTATGTGCTGCCTGTTTAATTACACTATAATAAACCATGAAGAACGCGACGTTGGACTCATCGATGCGAATCACTTAGTACTTATTTCTCGAAGATATGATTTTGCGACGATTTGACGATTTGACATTTGTATAAGTATAGAGCGTTACAGATTCCTATATATAATAATAATAATATTCTCGCGAAAACATATTAGACGGAGTACGGAATACACACGGAATAATAATATAAAGAAAGACACCCACTGAAATCTGAATTGTAGTTTAACTGGAAGACTGTAGGTGGAGCAAGTGTCCAATATGGCTGACACAGCGGCAGGGGCTCGTTATATAGAATTTAAAAAACCTTATTTTCTAATTGTAGACTACTTACACAATATCCAGATAAAAATTTATCGGTTTCTATTAGGCAAAGCTACAAAATTGATGTTTGTGCATAGATATGCACTAATTATTATATATCTCGATACGTAGTACCTTGTGTATGAAAAGAAAATAGGTCTAAAGTAAGTTATATTATAAATGTTTCTTTTAAATAAAAAAATTAATGAAACAAATGATAAGTTTGTTTTTATTAAATACTTATTTCTTTATTAAAATTATATTTATATACTTGAGTACATACAAACAAATCTATGCTTTATAAAATTTAACGTTTTTAGAAGCACGTCGCAAAAAAGAATAATTTTGAGATTATTGCAGTAATTAATACTGACCACTGAAATAATTTACTCGACATTATTAACTTATTAGATTAAATGTTAATTAAAATAACTTGATTTGTTTATCAATAATTGTAATATAATAACAATAATAATATTAATGATAATTACAATAGTACAACAATACATACATATTTTCAGAAATGGATTACAAAGCTTTGTATACGAGTTAAATCAAAAGTCTTAAATTAATTTTCGGAATGACTGATTAAGCATTGTCAAAGTAACACATTTACAATTATTGTGCTTTGACCTGTAAAGCGATAACAGTATTGCACATTACTTCATTACTGCATCACGACTTTCAATCAATACATTTATATTTGCGTTTTACATGGTATTTTCTGTGAAATAATTTTGAAATTTTTGGTTAACTTATTAAGGGAATATTATGGTGAAAGAAAAAAGAAATAATTTAATTTTTTAAGAGCAACAAAATATTATCGAAATTTATTAAAAATATTTAAAATAAAATGCTTTATGAAATAAAAAAATTGCATGCATCATTTATTGCATTATTAACAAACCATTGTATTCAGCATTTAATGAAATATTGCTTTAAAAATACAGATTTCCAAAACGTCCCCTCAATTTATTCAAATCATTAACTAATATTAATAAATTTCCAGTATCTCCATTAATGCATGACGAAAAACGTATAGTACAAATGGACACCAGGCATCACTCAAATTGTTCCTCGTCCATTAACAAGAAATAGGTCTTGCACACAAACATTATCACGAATCATTAACAATAGCGGCACTTGCTTGATTGTACAATCAACAATCCTGGTTTTGTTATATTTCACTATATTTTTATGGCTTGTTATCTTCCTTTACCTGCTCGCCAACTATCAAAGCGATCACGATTTAATTCATGTCAGAACTCACCAACATGATAAAAAATTCTTAAAAGTGGTCAAGTACTTATTAACTCTAAGAGGAACTCTTCCAAGCAATGATCCCAATTAGAATGGACAAAATGACGGCACCAATTACTGCCAGTATGCACTTCTTCTTGCGCAGTTTATTTTTGTAGGTGGATGCTTGTCTAAGTTGTGTAGAGCCTTCATTAACAAATACTTCTGTTCTCTCAACAGATGCTTCGATGGAATCTATAACTTCTCTTTGCTGATGAACAATCGAACCAAGTTCTTTAAATATCTGATTCACGCTATTTATATCAGTCTGAAAGAAAAATAATTAAATACATAAATCTTTTGTACACAAAAACAGATCATTTTCTAGTTTTTCAAAAATTAAAAATTGGACATACTTCAAGTTTTACAATATTTGCTTCTTGTTCTTCTAGCATTCTTATATTCTGCTCTTCTTGCTGTTGTTGTTGTTGAATTTGTTTTTGACTTTTGTTGTCTTGTAACTCAATAAGGGTCTCTTGCTTTCTTTCACCAAAGGGTCCTAGACCAACATTAGACTTGGCTTTTTTAACCATATCTTTTTCTTTGCTTGCAGCTAACCTTTGCACACTCTGTTAAAAAGTTAAGAATGCCAATTAGTATTTTCACTACAACCACAGCAAAGTCAAATCTTTAACGCATGATGCAATATCTACCTGGAAATTGTTGAGAGCTGCAAGAAACTCATCCAAGAGGCGTTCACTCTGCATTTTATGCTGTCGCTGTTCCCCAGGACTGTTGGAACCTGAACTGTTTGCCAAAATAGCTAGTTCTTTGAGATTTCCTTTCGTATCCTTGCTAAGTTGCTGAGTATAATGTTGTATTTGATGGCTAGTTGGGAACAAAAAACAAACGTTAATCAATAATGCAAACAATTAGTAATAGGTACTAAACAAATCTTACAGCTAGATATAAGCATAACTTACAGCTGGTTCCGCAGTTCTTGCGAATCTGTTGAGCTGCCGAGTTGATTGACCATTTTTTGCATTGAAGACACTGAAGTTAATAATCGCACAAATGGTTAGGTACCTTAGATAAATATCTGATTTCAGTTTGTATGCTGCAGCAACTTACCATTCTGTGATATTTTCAATATCGATGTGCCAACAGTCTGGGCCAGTCTGCTGAAGTCCTGCTCCCTTGTGGGACCACTGTTGTGGTACGAAGAAAATCCTGCATCCATGTTGATGATGTTTGGTCTGGAAATGTATCCCAAAAATTGCTCAAAGTATCCCAAAAAAGGTCAGTGATCACACTTGTTATAGCTGAGCTGAAGAGTAATTTTCCATTCACTGGGAGTCAACACAAAGATCAGCTGTCAAGTAGCCCGACATCCTCACGATAACACAAAGGAGATTATATAGAGGACCCTGTTATTATGAGTCACGGTAGGAGTGTACGACGTATAGTAGTATTATAAAGTAACGAAATAGACGAGACGCGCAATAAAAATATTTCCTCCCGCGACCTTCTGCGAGGTGCTTCTCTCCCGCAAGTTCAGAGCCGAGTCGAGCAGCAGAAGCACTAAAACTTCAGCGAGCCATCCTCTCTATGTCTCAGGAATCGATGATGTCGTGTCGCTCTGCGGGAAAACTTGAATGGAATGTCCGAAAAGCAGCAGCCGTTGCGCTCGACACCTCCTCTCTTTGCTCTCTATTGTCGTCACGAGCGATATGGCGATTCCTCGCTTGACGATAGGCTCTCATGTGTGAATGTATGAGTTGTATATATTGTTCACACAGCTGCACCGCGGATATTAGGTATCTATAGGTACAGACTACACTTCTCTTTGGCAAAGATAGTTGGGAGCGGAGCGGAGCATCAATACGTAGTACTACATATATGTATGTACCCACTGTCACCAAATGTGGGATCGGTTATATATTATTTTATTGAGCAAGGAACGTCATTTATTCTGTCAGCTGACTAATTGTTCACGTATCGTGACGAGTAAGTGACGGTTGATCGAATTTGGCAATCTTTTTGCAAACTGCAAAATGCGTTTTATTTTTTATCAATTTGTTTTCGATAAATTGATATTTTAATTTGAAGTTTTAGATATTATATTCGTATAATAATAATTTTTAATTAAAATTCTGGTCTTATTATTCTTTTAACCATGTTAAATCTTATTTTTATTTCCTCGAGATGAGGTATATTTTGATTTACTATACCTACTAATGATCAGATATTAACTGTACCTATTATAAGTACCTAGTCAGCTAGTATATAGTGCGGATAACACAATTAGACTCGTAAATATCGTGAGCATTTAAAAATGGATCTGTTTTTAAAATGGCGGAAGTACACTTATAAATGCGCGGGCTGTCGGGATTGAAGATATGACAGTTTGAATGTGTTTACGCAGGTGATGATACCTATGTATATAAAGTGAACCACTTTGTTTATGTTTATTAAGTTACTCGTTGTTGATTGTAAAAAATAGTGCAGTTATATAGCCAAGGAACGCGGGGACGTTTCAGTATTTGCACTTCCAAGGTATTTCTAATTAAACACAGTTTATTATAACTGTAATTTATCATCATAACCTCTAAGATATTCTTCAGATTTACACTATTTATACACTTATTTATTCATCAATATAAATACATAAATGTTGTACTTACCAAATCAATGCCATTAACTAACGAAAGTAAAAATTGGAATAATGCATATGAAAATTGCGGAATATAAATGTCCTTTACAAATGCTTATTGGAAAGAACAAGGGAAAATGAATTGTTTTCTAGGTTTCTTTAAGAATAAATGCATTTCACTTTAGGCTTATACATTTCAGTAATTATAACATGTTTATTTGCGGTGCACTCGACACGAGTTCAGAGTCGCATATCTGTAACTGTGAGACAATCAATCATATTTGTATTGTGAATTGATCAATTGTTTTTCCAAGAATGTCATCAAAGCTAAATACTTAAAAAAATTTCGTAATCAACATATTTTCGCTGTGTGACTCTGACAGTAATATACATTTTGAATGTGCAAGATGGGATTTCGTTTTAAACAATTTGTCTACGCTTAAGCATTTTTAGAATTTTTATATGAATCAACACAGCTCATAATCTATTAAAAGACAATAAACAGTAAATTGGCTTGACATAGCTATATAAGCTATAGCTACAATCGAGTTATTAAGAATTTTGTGAGATCAACATAAGCCGCCTTCATAATCTTCTTCCTCTTCTTCCTGTGTTACTGCTGGAGCAGGTGGTGGACTAGTTTCAGGTTGAGGTGCAGGTTGAGAATCAAAGTGAGATTCTGCAACTGGAGTGGGTTTACTGAGTTCATCTTCTTCTTCTTGATATTTAGGTGAAGAGATTTTCTCTTCCTAGAAAAAGTAAGAATGATTACAACTTGAAACTATGAACTCAGAGTGGTTAATAAACAATATCTTATTATCTTACTTGATTGACTTCTGCTTCAACGGTCGCCTGACCTGTTAATTTATTGGCACTAGGCGATATGTATGAAGGGGCAGCATTTGCTCGCACACCAACTGGTGGTACAGCATACTCTTGCTGTGGCAATGGAAGACCTCGAGCAAGCTTTGCATATTCTACATCCATATGCTTAATAAATGGACTATTAAGTGCTGACCTTGCTGCATCTGCATCTTCGTTATCATATGCTTGTAGTAGCATTTCTAAAGTTTGTACCTATATTGAAGACATCAGAATTTAGGCATCCATGTATGTCTTAAGAATTAAAATTTATTTTATTTATTTCCCAATGTTTACCTCAGGTGCATCACAGTAATTTCCCCATTCCTTAAATGCTTTTTCAGCTGCAACCTGATCTCCTCTTGCTAGCTGAACTAAAACTAATGCTACTGCTAATCTTCCCACTGATGGTTGATGGTCGATTGCTTGATGCATGCCAATTTCTTGACGGACAGCATCAGCTGCCTGATCATACATACCAAGTTTTACTAAGATTCTAGCAACTTTACTCATGTATTCAGCAGCTTGCCTGGGACTGTCTTCTCCCTAATAAATTAAATAAAAAAATGTAGTAAGGTTTTTGTATAATCCAGTGTTAATTGCGAAAATAATCATATCCACCATAACAACATCAGATGCTCGTTTATACAGTTCTAATGCCTGCTCTGGTTGAGTAGCTTCCAGCATTTTTGCTGCTTTGTCCAGAACTGTTGCACCAGATTCTGGAGAACCATGTTGTTCATATAGTGAACAAGCCCTATGTGCCAAACTGGGTGCTTCTGCTAATTGATTCATTTCTTTTAAAACTAAAAGGGCCTGCTCGTAATTCCTGAAAGAATATCATTGAAAATGTTAATGAATTATTTTAAAAATCAAACTTGAAAAAAAAATTAAATCCAAATGGAAACTCACTTTGCTGCATGGAACCATCTATTATTATAAACCGAATAATTAAGGAAAATATATTGAACAAGTTTTGAAATGATGAAATGATAATTTTATATTTAAAAGAAGTATTTCAGAGTGTAAACTTTTAATGAATGACTCACTGTTTTGACTTTAAAGATGGTGAGGTAAGATCATAAAAAATTGCAACACAATTATTCAATCCAATATAAGTATAGCATAATCAAGACATGACAAAGGATACGATCTGTTTTGCTTGAAGCAGTCAGCAGCCTTCATAAGGCAATCCTTGCATTGCTGATAGTTCTTGGCGACGCGAAAACAAGTGGCTGCAAAAACAACAAAAAACAAAAAACATTTAGCCTGCAGCAAGCACCAACTATATGGATGAGTCTATTTCATCCAAGCAAAACTCCCTAGCTTAACCCTTTATCTCGCAGTCAAAACATTCTCTCTCCCAAAAACGATAACCCACCTGCAGCCGCGTACTCGTCTGCGGCGACATCGAAATCGGGCCTCCATTTGAGAAACGTCGTCTTCAGGCTAAGAAAAGCATATATCGAGTTTGTATATAAGAGCCATCGTAAACAATCGCTCGATGATAAGACCGATTGACCCGCTCACCTCTTTTCCGCCTGACGAATGTGGGCGTTCGCCTCCTCGATCTTGGACATTCTCCTGCGAATTTTGGCTGGTCCTGCTGGTGTCCCGGACTCCTTAGAGCAGCGACGAGCCTGTCGATCCGCGACAGTCCCTCGACTCCGTATTGTCGGGGTCGACGAGAAGTGCGCGCACGAATCTTGCTTCGATTGATCGGATACTCGCGGACAGCAGAGATAGGTATACTAATGACACACACGCAGCGCAACACACGTCGACGTTGTACTGTGGATTTTAACACAAGTGTTCGCAGGATGTATTTATTTTTAGGTAACGTGTCAAAACGTTGCAGACGACGCAAGAGAGCTACCCCATTAGCCACTGGCTGCTCACGTCGTCATCCCCCTGTGCTCCACTATAACTGGCTGATATGCCTGTCTAGCACTATCTCACTCTAGTCACCCCCTTGTGCGCGAGATTCGCAGTTGGTTTTCCCCTTTCGCCGAGTCTATGTTGTAGTCGAGATCGCGAGCTCCGAGAAAAGTACAACACGGAGACCGTAGCGCGAAATTTGAAAATGAGTAGAAAAAATCGCATCTTATGTACAGCAGTGTGTCCTATCTTCGCATTTTCATTTTATAACGAGCTAAAAGAGCAAAATCAAACAAAATTATGTTATTTGTTTGATTCTTTTAACAAAAGTTGATAGAATACGTTAATTGTTTTAGGCCAATCAATCGATATACTTTGCGATTAAAACGATCGAATTAATTTGTTTACGTATATTCAACTACTTCTGATCAACTTATCTGTTTAATTATACACCTACATATGCATTTTGATTAGGTGCACCTAACCATGGTTCTAAAAACAATATAGCAATTTTCGAAAATACCAAAGTTTATACTTACGGCGTCGGTAAGTTTCTTTCGTAAGCTTATCCTCTGAGCGCAAGCAGTACTTAGACTATTTTTCAATGAAATCGACGCCGTCTGGCTGTCTGCTGTCTGCAACTCTTCAGTCTTCATGATTGTAGAACGGCTTAAAAGTGCTGGCGGGAAACACCGACAAATATGTGTTTACGCTGATAAATCGTTTTTCTCAAGTCAATATAATTGATGTTGAATATCGGTATTTTTTATACGACACATATTCTGAGAGTACATTTACTACAAGTAGATAATCAAAAGTAAGTATCCAGAGGATTTATGTCTGCTATTTCAATAAATCTAGGCATATAACCTATAAATCTTGGTATGTACAAACGTTTTGATTATTGAGTTTTTGCATTAATTTCAGATGGCAGAAAAATTAGAAGATCTTAATCTGCCCAATGCGGTCGTGACGAGAATAATGAAAGAAGCTCTGCCTGATGGAGTCGGGGTGGCAAAGGAAGCTCGAGCAGCGGTGGCAAAAGCAGCCTCGATATTCATTTTATACTTAACGTCATCTGCCAACATGATTGCCAAGAAGAGTAATCGAAAAACTGTGAGTGGTCAAGATGTGATAAATGCTATGGAAGATATAGAGTTTGAGCAATTCATTGAACCATTGCAAGAAGCTTTGGAGAACTTTAAGAGGAATCAAAAGGAGAAGAAAGATGCTTCATCGAAAAAAAAGCAACAAAAGAAGGATGAGGATGACACGGAAGTGCAGGATGATGAGTAAAAATAGGATTTATGTCCAAATTCATTTCTAGATATAAGTGGAATTATTTTTATACTAAATAAATGATAACGTACTTATTATTTAAAGTACAATGTAATTTATTTTGAGCAATACATAATCTAATTATTTGATAACAATATCAATTGTATTTTTTAAAAAACTAAGAAAAGTCTCACATGCATAACTTTGAATTGTAGAAGAACTTTTAAAATTTTTCAAATATTGAAGCTTATTATATACTGTACAAAAATCACAATAATTAATGTCTTAGCATACTTGTGTCAATAAGTAGTTTCTAAAAGTTAGAACTGACTTTATTGCCTTGTAACTCTAATTTTGCGTTCTATGGTAGTTCGGCACATCGGACATTCAACTGACAGCATCTCTGTACATTTTGCACAGCAGCATAAATGTCCACAAGGCAAAAAAATGACCTCACACTAAAATCAATAGTAAAATACATTATTATTTATAATCATTATTTTGATGTGTTCAATAATCGAAAATCTTACATCAAGGTCCATGCAAACAACACATTCCGTGGGTGCACTTGGTTGAAATATATATTCTGGTTCCGAGGAACTGGTACAAGGCTCTTCTTCTGGTGGAGCAGATGGAGAACAGTATTCATAGGAATTTAGTTTCTTATCAGCTAAATAATTCTCCACTGCCACCATTATTGCCGCTCTATCACTTTCATTCTTAATACCCATCTATAAAAATCAGTCTCATTATTAGCAAATATTCAAGTACCATTTAGAATACAAAGTTACACATACAGATTTCAATTGATCTTCATGTAAATCAGGAAGCAATGATGGAAGAGTCCATAAAAATGGTAAACAATGCAGTGCTCCTGCAATAGCAACATGACGTACTAGGGCTGAATCCAAAGTTTCCAAAAGTCCCTGTGGACGAGTATCTATTAAATTCTGATATTGGAGTAACCAGAACAAACTGTCGCGTCTACTTGAGTCCTGAAAATTATAAGTCTTCGATATCAAAAAGCTCCTGAATAATTTTTTTTTATTAGTTCTCTAACTATATATATTTAAAAGAAACTCACAGAAATATTTCGTCTTTGTTCAATATTTTGAACTGTTTCTAGTAATTGTTGCCTTCTTTCTTCTTGCTGTGTCAATAGACTTACCAATATTGCGCTTAGTGTAACTCTTCTATCTGCTATGTCATTCTGTAAAAAATATCATGCATCGTGTTCTAGAATTGAACGAAAAAATGTATAAATTAGGTAGAGATATGATATAATCTTACAATCTGTTGGTTAATTTCTAGTTTTTTCCTTTCCAACTCTATATTTGTCAATGCTGCCAGTTGTGACTGTACTAAGTTAACTTGTTGAACAATGCTCCAAGATCTAGCATCACTACGTTCTAATAAAGCTGCCACAACTGCTTTTTGAAGTTGCTCATCTTGTCTCAATCTAGTCACTAGATCTTGCCTGCTTTTCGCTTGATCTTGCATTACTTGTAATAGTTGATCATTATTTTTAACTTCTCTGAAAAAGATCAAAATAAAATATTAATTAATTACATAAATTTATCAACATGATTGTTTGAAAATTTCAACACTTACAAGCTTAATAAAGATTGAGCATTGCAGTCTCTAAATGCTGCATATTCTGCAAGCATTTTTTCTTTGAGAAGTTCTTCCTCAAGTAGTTCTTTCATTGCCACTGTGAATACAAATTTTAGGCAAAACAATAATGAATATATTTTCAATCAGAGTACAAATTTTTGCTTTTCTTACTTACAAAGAGTATCTTTTGTACGATGCAAGGATTGCTCAGAGTAACTTCGAGAGAGTATCTCCATTTCTTCTCTTTTCTCAATATCAAGAAGTTCAGCTTGAGTTTGGCGTTCTTTTTCACTTGTATGAAGAAATTCTTGAATTACTCCATCTGCTTCTTTCTCAGCTGAAAATGGAGTTTGTTGCTATACTCATATAATATTTAAATACTGACTTGATATGAAAGAAAAGTATTGAAAATTACCATTATAGATAAAAGACAGCAAACGTGATCTGTTAATATCTCTTTCCTGTTGTACCTTCTCAATTTCTTTTTCCAAATGAATTTGTTGATGTGCCAAATCCTTAAGAAGTTTCTGTTTATTTATTTTTAACTTATTTTGCATTTGTAACTCTTGTTCTTGTTGTTGCTTAATATTTTCTTCTACCTCTAATAAAGCAGTTTGTCGTTGTTCCTATGAATTAAAAAAAACTATTTTATATTTAGAACAGATGTATTAAGGGTTTAGTTTATTTTTACTACGAAATAGTGTTTGTGAACTCATTTGTTACAGATGATGATTTTTCACAAGGTATTATTATTGTTGTGTATAATCTTCATGAGGATGATTTTTGTGACACATGAATGATTAAAGCATGGAAAAAAATTAAATAAGCTCCCACGTGCCTTTAGTTTCTCTAACTTCATTAACGTTGCCTAGAAAAGAAAATAAAAACGAAAAAATTATGTTTGGCTGTGCATCACAGTCATATGGTGCATCGGAATCAAGTATTGTTTTCATGGATTAATGGGCACAAAAATAAACATCACAACTAAAAAGAAAACAAGTTGAAACAAGTTTTTTATAATAAATTTTAGTGGATCAATATGTATTAGAAAAAAATCAAAACCACTAAAGACATCCATAAACAACAACTCTAAATGTTAGGTAAGAAATCTCTATGTCTAAACCTGAACGTCATTGTCCTTATTGTGAGTTAGTGCGTGTACATCTCGTGAATTTGCGTCATTAGGTGCATCAGTCTCTGGAATACAATCTTCAGGAGAATAATCTATACCGCATTCGTTTGCTAAAAAAGCTATAATCACAATAGTTCCACCACTCTGTACATCCTCTGGGGGATAAGAAAGCTTTAACCCGTCTATTCCTAAATTTTTTATTTGCTGTGCGTGCCCCAATGATTTTGGCAGCTTTTGCAGAGATTTGTTGTGGCTGATATCGAGAGAGACAAGGTTCTTCAACTCTCCCATTGCCTCTGGTAGACACTTGAGTTTATTTTTTGATGCATTGAAAATGGAAAGATTTTTCAAATGTACTATTTCATTTGGCAGTTTTTGTATACTATTTTCTTGTAAATACAACTCCTGCAAGTAAAATTTGCCAGTAAAATTGAAGTTTATCAGCGTATTACAATACAAATGCATTTGGCATGTTCATACCTTTAGCGATATCAGGTGAAGTATATCTGAAGGCAAAGTGTTCAATTCATTGGAATGCAGGTCCAAGACGGTGATTAGGGATAGATTTTTTAAGGCACCTCCACCTGAGATAGATCTCAGCCTGTTACATTGCATCAGCAACGTTTCTTTCCTGAAAACTTCGCACAATATGTACGTACTGGATGGCACATTATCCAAATTGCATTCAGAAATGTCGTAAACTGGAGATGGGCTCATCCTGGCCTGTAAGATAACAAAAGATTATCGATACGATATTAAACAATAAGTAATTGCAACGAGAAAAAGTGTCACTAATCTTTTGAATTTGGAGCATCAGATTGGAGGTTAACTTTTTAAATAACTATACAAGTAATTAATTGGCCAACAGGCTCTTGTGCGAAATGTCACTTTTCAAAAATTAGGAGATCGAATAAGCTTAACAAAGCGGATTTGATTCAAACTTCAAAACAACAAAGCTCTTAACAAAAAAAAAAAAAAAAAAAAAAAACATAAAATTCCTGCAGACAAAAGGACAGTCCAACAAAGAATTTCTCACCAGGTACAGTTTGTGCTCGAGCCGAGCCTTGTAGTCGACTTTGTTGTTCTTATTTCCATGCTTCCGCGTGAAAGACATCGTCGTTTGCATGTCATGACAGCAGGCGAGTATCTTCTTGGCCAGCTTCTCTCCCTAAAAGTATCGGCTCTTTTTCGCAGTCTGAACACTGTACTACTTATACTGCGACGTGTTACCTCATCGTCAGCAGTGCAATAGCCTGACCACTACTAGTTCGGACTTTCCCGTCGGTGCCCGACGATAAGCAACTCCCAGTAGACGGCTGTTTGTTCGCATGATGATTCACACGCTCCCTCGTGCGCGTAGACGTCTGTGACCGTGTGTAAAACCTTTGGAATATAAATACAGCTGTATTGCTGTATATGGGGGTAGCTAGCAGTATATGTACATATACGTAGGTCTGTTGTTTCTGGAGACGTGTGTGCGCGACTGCGGCTTTCGTGTCTTTCGTGTGCGCGCGGAATGTGTAAAAATGAGAGAGGCGCGGCTGACCCCCAAGGAGACGTATGATGTTTGTTATGACGGTTTCTACTGTATCGACCTGCTGTTCTCTTTGTGTATGTGACTATATAGTATACTTGTACTTTGCGGCTTCGATATACAAAAAGATACGGGTTAATTTCGAGGGGATTTCGTGTATTTGCTCTCTTTTGCTGAGTGATAGAGTGCTTTCTATTATTATTTGTCGAAGTAATAAAGACCCGACAACATATGCATTTATATTTGTACTTTTTAGTTTCATTTTAATTTTGTATGATTGTTTAAACAAAGCATAATTAGTTGAAGCAGACAATGATCGAAATTATTGTCATAAATCTGCTGTCAATATTATGTAGTTGATGACTCGATGCGTCCTACCGTACCGAGGTAATTACTACTTGTATAATGATAATCAGAAAATGAGGTGCTCAACAAGCAAACGTTGAAACACAGGATAGAAAATCACACAATCATTTATACTCTTTCTTGTAAGAAAGTATCTTTTTATTGCTAATTATACAATATTCTCGCGTTGTCGCAGTTATTAAGCAAGTATACTCTTGTGCTGAATCTCGCTGTTTTATTTTAGGCAAAAAACAGTTCAACTCTTTCTATATAGCTTTGTTTGTTTGTTTGTTTTTTTTTTTTCTGTAATAAATCAATCATTGTTTTTATCTTAGTGGCCAATTTTTTTCTTCTCATACACTATCAATATGCGGCCGTTACATTTTATTGACGTTATCAGGACGAATACCGTTGCTGTTGTTGTTAAAAACATATACAAAGATTTGTCTGACTGTCAGCAATTTTGGCTCATTTCCTTTTGGCGCAATCGATACTCCGTCGGGGTTAGCATGCCTCTGAAAAAATGTTCACAAAATCAGTCGCAAAGTAGAATAGTAATTGTGGCTGCAAAGAAATAAACCGATAACGCACCTCAAAACCGTATCGAACGATACGAAAACTCCCTTGTCGCACATTTTTCTGTACAGATGCCAGCATTCCTTTTCTTTGGGCGTCTGACAGTAAGGTTCGATCGGCACATTCTTATCTTTTTCTCCACTTGTCTCCGTCGTTGGCATCATAGGCATCGTAATGACCTGTCGAACAACGGATCCAAATTGATCCTTATATAAAAGTTCTCATCTTGAATGGAAAAAAAAAAATATATATTCATCGATTCACCTTCGAAGGATGGTTCTCCGGTAGTCCTCTGGCCGCCTGTGACATCCTCATTTCCGGCTGGAGACACGTCTGGCTCGTATCGGACGACTGCTGCTTCTCCGCCGACTCGCTGAAACAGAGTAAGCAGAAGAAACTCATTCGTTTTTAATCCAAAGAAGCCGGCGACCCCTTAGGAGTTGAGGGACACTACAATACCTGTACTTATACATATAGAAATATAAGAGAGAGAGAGAGAGAGAGAGAGAGAGAGGGCACGAAAATGCAATTGCACGCGAACTGATAATCCGCGGATCGATCTCAATTAACCGCACCCGCGGTGCTTAAATTATTTTTCGCGTTCCTTGCGTATTCGTGCAGAGAAGCAAGAGTTTATTCGCTGTATAATAGAGTTTATTATGCATGACTCATCGGGCTCAACGGTTCGTTAACCCTTATTATTCCAAGATTCAGCTGCGATTTATATACGAGCTTTGAAAAAATTGCTGTACCCGAAGCGTAATTGCGGATGGCTTTTGGATGTATACGCAATTATTGTGCTCGTGTATACTGTACGTGTTACCTGCGCTTTCACGAGCATGAGTAGTAATAATTTTAAAATGCTCGTCTGTAAAAGTAGAACAATTATATCTTATGCAATTTTAATCTTTTATAGGCTTAAAAATTTTAAATTAAAATAAAATTCGTTTCGTAATTTTTATAAGAGTCTCGAAACAATTATGTAGTGTTCATCTCAAAGCGACCTTCATTGCACTCAAAAAGCCTATTATCGATATCACTTCGTTCATTTCACGGTCAAAATTTATTGCTAATATGCTAGTCTGTATAATACATCCACGACGACGACGACGATGAGAGAAAAAAGAAAACGAGAACAATCGATACTCAATTACAAACATTCATGAAGAGTTGTCGTGATTAACGTCGTGACGTGACGCGTGTCACGGTCTAATTGTCGGATCCGTCTCTTTCTCTTTGTGGGTGTATGTTTTTTTTCCGTATACTCACACTCACTTGGGAAACAATGAGGGATGGGACATGGTGCTGCTCTTGTACATGTATATAATGTTTACGGCGGCTCGCGAAGGTCGCGAAAGGATATCGGCTCGGCCCGCTTTTTAGCTGGATATCTATACATGTATATGCGGTTTTTATTTGTCAAAGCCACGCGATATCGTTTTCGAGAGGCTCCTTCGAGACGTTCAGTTTTAGAAACGACGAGATGTCTGCTTAAATTATTGTTTTAATGAACTTTTTGGAAATAAATATTTATTGAGAGAAGCATAGCGAGTCGTTTGTCAATCGCGTGTGTAATATGTGTTGTGAAATGCTTCGATTAAAATTGTTGAAATTTAAACAGAAAATCGATTTAATTTCACATTCATATGCGCGTAATCGTTAAAAAATATGCCAAGTCGTTATATATTATACTAAAAAAAAATTTACCTCTCCATCAATCTTTTATCGCGAAGGCAAATTCTGAATGCTCGACAAATTCTCACGCCAAAAAGCAATCACCACTACCTTGAGCTAGAGCGTTCTCTACCCGAAAAAAATTGGTGAATTCCGTGCAATCCGACGATATACACTCGCATTTCGCACTTGATATCAGCGAGAAATAGTATCACCGTATATACATACACCCCGAGAGACAAAAGGGGTCGTCGACCGTCGTATACATATATACATATACTTCTTCATATCCACTGAATTATTTATCGTCGCTCATGTATAAGTGTATATATAGGGAGCAGCACACAGCCGAGCACGACGTGTCCGATTTTCAGAAGCGGCGGCTGGTACGGCATACAGCCGAGTATATAGTTGGCTTCGGCCTACTTACATCTCTCTCTCTCTCTCTCTCTCTCTCTCTCTCTCTCTCTGTCTCTCGGAATCCCCGGCGAGCGATGGATGTATGTTATTACCTAGAGCGATCGAAAAATTTTCGGAGTCGCGCAATCAAAGTTTCAGCCGCTCTAAACTTTTTCGATTGGAAAAGGGTCACCGCTGATACCTATGCAATTAGCCGCTATATTTGCCCTCGTTGAGCTTTAGATTGCGTAATCTTTTAAGCGTTTGAAATTTACATCACTTTTATATTCTGAATAATTATTCACGTTTGATGCGAGATGTCGATACTATTTTATTTTTTCTGGAAAAAAAAAAAATGAATCGAATCGGGGATGAATTCGTCTTTGACAATTTATGAGGTCAACCTTCGCCATACGAATAACGACGAGATCTAGACCTATCTGACATTTCGATTTTTGTGTCGTGACGTTGATAGACTTATCTTTGGATCGGAAAGCACAGACAGCGCGCTAACACGAAGGAGACTACATTGTTATAACTCTTAAGAGTCGAATTACTTAAATCACAAATTTTTTCAGAAAATATATCATATAGAAGTAAGGATAAAGTAGATATGCCAGAGTATGGTCAGACGACAACTCGCTACAATACTCCTCGCAAAAAATCGCAAAAAATCAATCCAAACTCACCCAAGTCGAGGCGCTGCAACGGCACTGCGACACCTCACCAGTTTCCTCTTCTTATCATGAATGTCCCCGATAGGCACCGCGAGGCATCTCTTCTCCCGATCCGTCAACGGCGTCTCGACCTGTGCCACCGGCGGCTCCTGCAGGAAACTTTTTTGCTGCTGGAGCTGCAGCAAAGGCGCCGCTATGGGACAGATCTCCGGCTTCGACCAGGCGCTCATCGTCATCGTCGCGGCTGTCAGTAAGGGCGTGTCGTCCGGCGACGATGTGACGTTCGCACGGCTAAGCGCGACGAAACGAGCTTGCAACGACGTCGTTCGACTGCTTGTCGTTGTTGTGGACACGGGGGTAGTGTCGTGGTCCAGACGGGGCGGCGAGTCGTAGTCGAAGGAGTCCTGCTGAAACGAGACTGAGGCACATTTGAATTTCGAGAGATATTTGCGAGAGCGCGAGTCGATTTGAAATTTTATCATTGCAAGCTTCTACGGGCATTTTACACAAAATTTAAATCTTATAGCAGGTTATTCTTATAAGCTTATGGTATGTAGAACAATAGTTTTGCAAAGATTCAGTAGATTGTGCAGCCCGAGTTTGGTCAGAAATCGAGCTCTCATCAATGCATCGTATATTTATAGAAAATGATATTCGGTGAGTTAAGTAAAATTGCTCTTTGATTCTTTAAAAACGCCTGCTTGTTCAAGACAGATCTTTCGATTCTTTCGAAATATTCTTACGTTACGTAATCGCTATGCATGTTATAATATCAACGTAATCCAATACCGTCACTTCGCAGCTCCGAAAAGAATATCTGTGACCTAAAATACATCGAGAGGCTCAATACCGAGTATACGCGTCCTTGACCGTTTTTCTACGCGCGCGTGCAATTATTACCATAATCCTGCACTCTTCCACCGTAATCATCGTGGGCACGAAAGAAAAAAACACGCAGCTATAGTGCTTCCTCGGAGCGTCCTTACTACTTGCAGTAACGGACAAATTTTACAATAGGGAACAGACATGATTTTTAAAACCTTTTTTAAAATAAAGTTAAGGTTAAATCTTACACAAAAGTACAAGAGTTACGATTTTTACTGCAATATTTGTTGAGTAATACTGTTTTGAAAATTCGGTTTGCTAATGTTACGTCTAAACGATTGAGAGCTCACGTGATCAATATGGCGGCGCGAAGGATGAAAATATATATAGACCTATAAACGCATGTAAATTCTAATACTACATAAAATAACCCTATTGTTTTCTCAAAAATCATAATAGAGATGAGAGATAATGCTTCAAAATTAAAATAGATTTATGATGACTGAATTTATGTACTCAAATGCTCGTACGTTAGGTTAAGTTAGGTCTTTATCCTTTGAGCCGCCATATTGGAGAGCTGCCGTTTTAAAAACTACTCGAATATATGAATTTTTAATTAATCATATTAGGGCCTAGAGGTACTAAATCAGCAAAAAATTGATACATAACGTATTCTTGTGCTATTTTCTACTGTATATAAGTATTTATATGTATATAGCAAAACCATGTCTGTTCCCTATTATACTATTGTGAATTGATCAAGTTAGAAAAAAAAAATTTTGATAAACACGTGGATTGAAACAGAACGGGATTATTGTGATTATCTTAATAGTGATCAATTTCCATAAACAGATCGATCAATAAGCCTATTCGAGAATAATACTATGAAATATAATGTGTCTATCCATGATGTACCAGTTCACCGCGTTTCATCTCTGTATAATAGCAGCTGGCGGTACACCGCCGATACCTATACGTATATACTTCGCAATTGTTCATACAGTTACAATGACCATTCGAGAAAAAAATTTTGCACGCAACGTCCAACACAGCTGCTTCTCTCACAACAGCAGATGAGTATTTCTCTCACATTGCATCGGAAATCCCGCGAAAAATCGTTATCAGAAAATACGCGAGACTATACTCGTCAATTCTTATCACTCGCAAAGCTTTCGTCTGTTTTGACACGCATCGGAGGGTTTGTTTAATAACAAAGAGCGCGATGCATCTTGTAATCCAATACAAACACACACGCCTGCAAACATACATCCAGAGCGACAACACCGTATATTTGTCGCGTTCCTTATTATGCATTATTATGCAGCTATGCAAGCTCTCGTGATCTAGGGAAGGCGGGGTTTTTCTTATGATGAGAAGTATGTTGTGATTTTGTTATACTCGTCGTCTCGACGTAAGGAAAATCCAAATTATTGTTTGCCATTCTATATGTAAAGCTGTTAGAGTGTATACGCCTTATTAGGGAAATTACTGAGAAAATATTTGATGTTACTCCCACAACTATGCTGGTTCGCTGCGAGAACTAAACGCTACAACTACAACTACAACTTCAAGTATAATAATATTTTGCTGCTATGCAGCGATGTACATAATTTGGTTTTATACAAATAAGATGGTATAGTTATAAGTTGCATATGGAACTAATAAACCAGTTGTGAATCATTGGTATATTATTCTATGATAAGTCCTCTTTAAGTGCAGCACTAGTTTTTGGTATATAAGACCTGATACCGAGATTAGAAATCATTAGTGTTGGAAATCTCTAACTAAGACTCAAACATCATCATGAAGCTTTTGACATTCTTGTGCCTAGCGGTTCTCGTCGCTTTTATCTACTGCACGTCTGTCGTCCAAGCCAGGAGACCTGACCCCAGATACTTCCATGCCTACGAAGGTAATATATATTTTTGTTCGTTTATACTTATCTGCAAAACTAGAATTCCGCCAATTAGAAACTTGTCTGGGTCTAGACGAGATAAATTATTTTTTGAGAGCACGTTTATACCAGACCCGCAATTTCGAAATACTTTTTTGTTATGGCTTATAAATGAAAGCTCTTTTTAATTTTAACTTTAATTTTAGTATAGTTTACCATACATGTTATTGGTAAGCTATATACGTATATACTAGTCAAACAAAAATAAATATAGCCGTTCAGACCAAGACAAATCTCTTGTTTGTCAAAGATTTATGCTATGCACATATTTTAAATTAAAAAATGTAGTTGTCTTTAATTGATTAAAACAAAAAAAAAATTGATTTTCAGATTGTACGGAGAAAAAAGCTCTCGAGGCTTGCCGTCACCAAAGCTATTCCGATGGACATTGCATGGGTCTTCGATCAATTGAGTGCTCCGGCGATATGCTTCCGTTATTATAAAAATAACAAATAGCTTTTCTTTGTTATAAATAAAGATTTCAAAGAATAAGATAAACGTCATCATCAACAAATTGTATTAAATTGTATTAAATTGTATTATATGAATAGTATATAATCATGATTGCAATTACAGATATTATTATATGTATAAGGTAACCAATAAAATCATAGCTAACACAATTCAAAACTATAGTCTTTGTATAAGTATGGTCCAAAGCTTTTTCTTTCGAGAAAGTAAAAGAGCCAATCCGACCCATATTCGACTCCCTTGTTAACCGATCCGAATACCCACTTTTCACCGTGTGCCTTGCGACACGGAAAAAGAATACACGTATATACACAATAACCCCCCGGTGACTTATTATTGCGCGCACGAGATGCGACGATGGAGACACCGTATACCCCGAAATCTCTAATCGAAACCAGGCTAATCTAAAAGGGGGCTGCAATAGGAATATCGAGATATATTATATTTCACGTTGCAATTAAAAAAATGCATATCAAGGTTGAGGTATATTCGTATACTATATAGTCGGTGGCTTTACATAAGTCGTTTCTTGAGATTGTACAAGATACTTGATACAGTATAGTTTCTCGAGCATTTTACTCGACGATAGTTGTTATGATGTGCAATTTAAAATTTTTATTTTTACGGGTATTACTTATGAGAAAATGAAATGATCAAGCAGTTCAATTGTACGATACAGCAAAAAAAAAGTTAATTCACGGCATCTCGAAAACAAAGCTCATAAATCTCTCTTCCAGAACTTTATTCAAGCCAAGATACGTCGAGCGGCAAAAAGTGAATCCGCATCAAAGTTCAAATAAAGGATTTCACGTATGGAAGCATACGCGGAATTCAAAGTTCGCGGGCTTTCGTGAAATCAGCAAAAGTTCGCATGTCGCGCTTGGGGCAATTAGTTTGGTCAATTATGCATCAGCCTCCTCGAGTACATAAATGTATAGCACAAGATTCATTCGTATACACTTGACCTTGCCCGCCGTTCATTGCGAAATTCAGCATTAGAGCTCTCGTGAATGGTTCCTACGCTGATGGCCTTGCACTTGAGTTCAAGATGTTAGCGGTGAATGAGCTGAGAAACTTTTGAAAAACCTTGAAATTTCGTGCCGGCAAGAAAGAAGCATTGCTCTGTGCACTCGCTCGAAAGTTTCGGATTCCAGAAATTTCTTGGGTGAATTTGTTTTCGATTTATACTTCCTATACCTATACTGTCACGAAGAGGCTTTTGTATTTTAGTAGTGCTTTCCTCGTAATATACGACTTATTATACGCGACTTATTGTCCGTTTTATTATTATTTCGCGTTAATATATTTTTTTTTCGCGCTCAAATCTTCACAATCACTCCCAGTTACGCTCCCTATACCTGATTTAAACGGCTTCCTGATACCACCGGACAGCCCATTGGAAGACTTGATGATAGGCGTGGTTGGCAGCTTGTTCCTGAGCTCGCAGATGAGCTTGTCGTCCCTCGGCGAGTTTTCGTCCATCTCGCTCTCGCTGTCAGCTGAGCTGACCAGCGACACCATCGTCACCACGTCTGCTACTAGCCCCTTCGTCTCTAGCATCCCGACATTCTTGCCCCCTTTCGATCCTCTGCCTTTGGTCCTGCTCTCCTCGCCATCGTCTTCGCCCCCGTCTTTGGAATAGCCCACGGATAGTCCCCTCTTCTTGCTGCCCTTGGACCTCCTCTTGACCGGTGGCGCCGATTTGATCGGCCGATTCGAGACGATCGGGTTCTTCGTCGATTCACCATTGGCGCTCATCGCTCGGGTCTGCTGCACGGGTTCGCCGATATCACGGGACGACGTCATGCTCGGAGTGTCGATGACGATGTTCACTTGGGTGCGACGCTGAGGCGGCGCTGAACTCGTTCGTCGGAAACGAGACTGGCTGCAGGGCTCCTGCTGGAAGCTGTTCACGCGGCTGTTGATCCGTGGAGTTGGAGGCTTGTCTGGAATTACAGGACCGACGAAGGCTTTGTTCAGTCCGCTTTGGTAACTCGCCCGCTTCAATCTGGCTTGGGAGAAATCGGGGTTGGAATCTTTCGAAGGAGTTGGGGGTTTGCTGTTCTCGACAGGGGAATCGGATGTCTTGCTGTTTATCGTGATCGAGGCGTTCCAGTTGTTGCAGTTGATGCTGATAGAAGATTTCTTCTCCACTACCGGTTTTTCGTCATCTGCGTCGACTTCCTCTTCGTCGTTCCTTTCGTTCTCCGCTGGAGTTTCCAGGTTCTCCTCGTTCTCCTCTGCCTTGGCGAGCTTGATGTCGTGTTTGACGTCGACGGGGTCTTCCGATAGCAAGGTGACTTGCGTGGATTCGAACGACGTGAACCAGCTCTGAAATTTGTGTTTATCCATTTCTCTTGTTTCTCCAGACTTCAGCAACGGTTTGTCGACCTCGTCCTTTCTCGACTCTTCTACGCGCTCCCTCATCTCTACAAGATCCTCGTCGTTCACCGGTAGCTTCGGGGTTGACACCGCGGTCCGATTGGTCGCGCTGGACATCCTCGACTCGCTTCTCTCCTCCACCGTGTTATGCGCCAGGAATATGTCGATGTTGGATTTGTTCTCTTCTCTCTGCCTCCAGGCGAGCCTCAGTCTCTCGGCCAGCTCCTGTCTGGAGTAGAGTATCGTGGCCTTCTCCGCCAGTGGACATCTGGCTCGGTTAGCTCTGCCAGTTGTCGGTCTGCTGGTGGACTTTCCTGCAGTAGGAATCTGGCGAGCGACGATCTCGACACCGCCGTCGTTCTTGGACTTTTGAGACTGATGCTCGCTCCAGGCCACTCGGACCTTGGGACGTTCCAATGTTGACACATGGTTGTGATGGTAGTGATGATGGTGTTGATGATGGTGATGGTCGTACTTGTTGGGGTTGTTGGTAGAAAACCTGTTGTTGCGAGACGAGGTGAGAGAATTAGAAGTCGAGTAGATCTGCAGGTTCCGCTCATCTTCTGTAGATCGTTGGCGGCGAATCTGCTGCTGTCTACGAGGAGGTTGCTGCAGAGAGTGTTGACGCACCGGACCAGCTGGACGACGGGACATCGTGGCATTGCTCATCAGGACGTCGAATGTGGCCTGAAAAATTATTGTATCGAATATGTGGAAATCAATGATCGGTTCTCAATGTAATTGCTAAAAGTTGTATAAAAAATGTTTATACAAGCTATGAAAATTTGTTATTCATCAAATTGATAAACTTGGATGGAATTACGATGTTTGACAGTTAAAAATTAGACTCTAATAGAATTCCGCATAAGAGGTACCGAGGAGAAAATGAGTTTTTAAAATTACACAATTGCACAACCAAGGCATGAATTAGAGAAGTAAAAAATGCCGTGTTTCTAATAACTGATGCAAATTATTTCAATGTAAACAAATTTTTCACATTTCCAACAATCGAGCGCTAAATTTCTAAAACACCGTGTAGACACGTATAAATGATAACAAATGCGGTTTTACAAATTATACACGACCATCTGATAATGAAACTTTGGTATTGGAACTGATTGGTGAGGTGTAAAATAATTAGAAACTGGCTCGGCAAACGTAACCTTATTCCGTATCGGTGATTTTCGCTTCCTAAATGGACTAATGGAGTAATCATAAGTCGAAAAATCCGAGAATATCGGCTGCCAGGTATCTTATTGGCAATGCTCAATTACCGTAATGGAGAACACGAACACCCGAGGAAACTCAGTGCGAAGTTTCTGAGAAACAGCCGAACTAATATGCACAATACACACAGTTTCCTAAATTCGATCGCTATCACATTCGTGCGAGGCGTGATTTACATCAAAAGTTTCGTTTTTAGTGAATGAAGTGTCTGGAGCATTGTTTGTCGCGAAAGTTGCACTTTTTACGTTCTATCTTAAATGAAGAATCAACTCATGGCACAAAGCGTACAATCATTTTATTGTATGGTTCTATAACATTCTCTATATAGATTTGTGTGTGACAAAACCAGGTTATCAGGACCTGGATAAATTTAGTTTACCCTAACTACGACTGTTTCTTATCAAAAGTTTCTAAAAATCTACGTCGAATAAGTCGTTGGAAAAAATATCAAAAATCATTGACTATCAACACATTGATCTTATGAGTATATATTACTGGTATATACACATGCAGTCTTGCATTGCACGTAAGATCGCAAATGCAGAGGCTTCATTCATGAACTACGAAGCTGCTAAGTTAACGGCTGCTATACATAGCTATGAATCAACGATTAGATTCTCAACGCTGTGAATTACCTTCGATGCAAGTGCGTGGGCGTTACTATACGGATACATGTGCGCATGACGATCGTTGAACTTTGGTAGCTTTATTGAGCAACGAAACCGACTTTTTTGGTTGCTGAACAACAATATACCATTCTGTGCTCGCATAGAAGTAATGGCGAGTTTTTTTTCTTTTTTTTTTTTTTTTAAATTAAAATTGCAATACATAAACTGAAATCTGTGTTCGGCCAACTTTCTCCAAGGGAAACCATTCGCGTGGCACGAATTTTTGAGGTAAACTAGTTTCGCCTCACACTATAAGCATGTCGTAATGCAACGTTTAAAACGTGTGCGAACTAAGTACTACATCTACCTATACTGCAAATATAAAATATATATCGAAAACCTTCGCAGGGCATCACTCACACAAATTCTTCGGTCAAAAAAAGCAACACTTCAACGGAGTCAACTTTCTGGCAATTTGGTATCCGTAAAAAAGGGACGAAATCTCTTAAAATTAAACTAAAAATACTGCAGGAATTTCTTTCATATCGGCAGAGGAGAGCGGCGCGAGCTCACTTCGCTCGCCGGCGCTGGGCACACGCTGACTGACTGACTGACTGACTGCGCCCTGACTAAACTCTCCTTACGCTCTTCTCTTCTCCCCCTACAGAGTCACCCCCCGGCATCTCGTGTTGTTTTTCCTCGTACGTCGCGATGCTTACACGCTTCTCCGAAACTCACCTGTGTGACGCACCTGCTGTGTCGTGTGAACTTGCTTCTTTCTATACTATGTATCTTGCATAGGGTGTATAAAATGGTGTACACGTTTCTATTGCGAGAAGGACGAAGTTCGTCAGTGCAATCGATGAATCTGGACTTTTTGAATGGAATGATTGAGGGGTGAATTGAGAAGTTTTTTCAATAGCTCCTCGAACATAAATGCTATGTACAATATATTGATTTATCATACATCTATAATGAATATTCAAAAGTTAAGCTTTTTATGGGTGTATCTTTCATTCGAGTATAAAAACTCACGAAAATATTAGCATTATTTTAACAAACAATAATTAGGACTCTAAGGAGGACATGGGGTCAATGCATTAAAAAGATAGATTCTCAATCTTTATTCCTGCAAAGAAAATTTAAGAGCGTGCATCACAAGTATCACGTCTATATTTCAGCTATTTATGTCGCCTTTCACAACAATTTCTCTTCGTCATCCTTCCACTCCACACCCACTTTCTTCAAATGTCATCTTCCACTCGATCTACTCGGCTATCTGTGCTTATCTATATTTCACCCGCCCGCAACTCTCTCCCCCTCCCTCCCTCCCTCCCTCCCTATACTCCCCACTCGCGATTCCCTATCCTCGAAGCGAAATCTAAATCTAAAATCTTAGCCGTAGCTCTGTCTATCTTGCGCCGTCGAGGCCCTTGTTTGTCGGCAGAAGTCGGCCTCTCGCTCTTTCCACGGCAGTCACCTGTTATTGATCAAAACTTTGCCTATCATCTGACAGCTTGTTGTCCGCAGTTACCATGGCATCCTTACCCCCCAGGCCAATCATTCAAATCGCACTTCTCTCTTCTCTTCCTCTTCTTCTTCTTCTTCTTCTTCTGCCATGCCCCATAGATCTTCTGTTTTTTTGGTGTTTCTGTTTTTGTCACGGGCTGCGTTCCAAGCTGGGGTGTCGCGTGTACATCAGCTGGTGACGAGCAGTCAAAAGTATAATAGAGGAATGCTAAACGCTCTTTATTATGACCTGTACATTACTAAAGATGGAAGTTTGTATGACTTACTTGTTACTTTGGTAAATGGAACTTGGGTATATGAGCTGATGATTTAGTCTTAACCCAATTTTATCGGCTTGTCGATAAAATACCTACATCCACATGATTACAATTTAAATTTTTATATTATTATTCTTTAAAATCTTTATTATACTGAAGAAAAAACTATTCCATTTCCATTTATATAAGAGATACAGCGATTAGTATCGAATTGAAGCTTTATAACAAAATTTAGAGCGTTATCGATAAATTTCATTCGAACATCAGTGGAAAAGGTTTACGATGTTTAGGTGAGCGTGGCTCACTTGGTTTAGAAATTAGTTCATATTTGTAACGAAGTTTATCGCCGGAGCACTCAATTGTTCGAAGACCGACGCAATGTCCATCGGAATAGCTTTGGTGACGGCAAGCCTCAAGACTGTTTTCCCCCGTACACTCTGTAAAATCAATTTTTGTTTTGCTTTAATCAAAAAATAAAAAAAAATATTTTTTTTTAAATATCTAGGTATGTAGGTATGTAGTATAAATCTTTGATAAACAATAAGATATTTTTCTGGATGTGAAAGGCTTTTTTTGTCTAGCACATACCTACGTATGCAGCTTGCCAATAACAAAATGATATGGTATTAAAGAAAACTACTAAAATGAAATTTAAAATTAAAAAAAGAATTTTGAAATTCCAGTAAGGTCTCGTATAACGGTGTTCTCAAAAAATAATTCGTCTTGTTTATAGAGCCAGGGAAGTTTCTTATTGGCCGAATTAGTTTTGCAGAGTATAAACTAACAAAAATACATTATACCTGCATAGGCATGGAAGAATCTGGGGTCAGGTCTCCTGGCTTGGACCACAGACGTGCAGTAGATGAAAGCGACTAAAACTGCCAGGCACAAGAACTTCAAAGTCTTCATGATGATAATTTGAATCGTAGTCAGAGATTTACAACGCTATAATGATGTGTAAGTTTGGGATCAAGTCTTACGCAACAAAAACCAGTTCTGCACTTAAAGATGACTTGTCATAAAATAAATACCAATGATTCAATGCACGACTAGTTTATTGCAGCAGCAAAAGTATTTTATATTCCCAAAGAGGTGTATACGCTCTAATAGCTATACCTATACATAGAATTGGACACCAATAAGTTGAACAAAATCAAAATCTACTTTTTTAAGTCAAAGTAAAGTACCTAAATTACAGTTAAATTATATGATCGAATCTCTTTAACTCTTTGTTCCAAACTGTGGAAAAACAGTCTGAACTCAATCACTTTTTGACTCCCTCTGTTCTCGTACTTCAGCACTTATATTATAGCCTGGCTTCGTTATCTGTTGTCGGGCTCGCCTCTCTTTTATCTACTTCATTAGCACTTCCTGGTGCCTACTGTTTGTTTGCAAAAACTTTAAATAGGAAAGTTTCAAATTACAAAAGGACTATAGTATAAGCGTTAGTTACTTTTCGGTTATCTGCGCACGTGACGCCAAAAATAAGGATTATCTATTAGCATTTATTCGTTTACCCACTAGCGCTTTTATCAGTGAGATCTGCGGGCTGATGGTCTGATTGTTATAAGGAGCCAGCCTCGTGTTAAAGATGTATTGCACTTTGTAACATTTGACGTCTATTTTTGAATTAAAAATCTTTGATTTTCAATGATCGTCTCACACCACATCCTCTCGGTTGGTATGTACGTCAATCTATTTACAGAGGTCAATATCTCAGGAAATAATTAGTCAAATAATAACTCGATATATTTATGCAGAAGCAGTACTTATCATACTTTATTAACATGATTTTTTTCATAAGTTCCAGAGTTTAGTTCTCGAGTAATAATAAAGGTTTCAAATACTTGCACTTAATTAGTGTATAACAAAAGAACGACGAAAGATACTCTAAATTTTTTGCGGTAAAAAGACAGATAATTTTATTCTCTTTCAGGTAACTGTTATCAATTATTTTTCGATCAAATTATTGTAAAAAACTGGAAATCCAAGATGTTTCTACACGAACTCAAAAAATTACTTATAAGAAGGAAGCAATAAATTTATTTATAAAAATAATCCAAATTTTGCTTCATTATCCTTATTATCGAAAATACTTTCGAAATCGACAATTATATATAGGTATAATTGAGATTCGATATGCAGAAAGCAAGTTAAACCGTCTTAATTGACCGCGCTTAATCCGACAGGCGATAGACGATGCACGATTGCCGCACGATTCCGGCGTCCCTATTACAGCAACTCTCACACAAACGCACAGCAAACAATGCAAATCACCTCGAATGCGGCGATGCGCGTTATACACGTATAGTATACAGAGTATAAATGAGCGATGTATACTGGAAGTTCGTGGTGGGCGCGTGCAATGGCCGTTAGATACCAGATATTGCGGCTAATCGCTAAACTTTCGCCATCTAGAATTTGGCATATAGAGGTATGGAGCGCGCGTTCGCTGCCATACTTTGAGATTCTCGCATATAAGATGCCGCGTATTATTGTTTGGCACTGTACCAACACCTGTCGATATTTATTTCTGGTGTCGATATGCTTTTAGCCAGGTATATTGGATATATTATAATTAGAAAACGAAAAATATTGTCTTACAAAAGTGTTTCTTTTTTCGTTTTCAGGAAAGCAGTAACAGGCTGAAAATGTCGGAGACACCATCGCATGACTTCCTCGATGAGGACTCCTTCTTCTCCGAAATGATGTCTAGTCAATCGGATCTTGAGGATCAAATTTTGTTGTTAAAAATATCCTTTTTCTATTTATATCGTTACTTAAATTCATTGAATCATCATTCATTGAATAACATTGCCTTATTTTGAAAAATTTTGGGTATAAATTATTGCCATAATATGCTCAGTTGTACATTTTGTGATAAAAACTTTTATTTCTTCATTGCGTTTATTATATTATATCCTTAACACATTTGTATGTACGAGGTATTAAACAATGATCGTTGCATCGAGGAAAAATTAGAAGAGCTGAAAAACTTTTTTTCTAGCGATAATATACGAAATGCGCCAATAGATATTTTGGACGAAAAGATATTCAGTACAGCTCTTATTGGTGCACAAAGAATATATTTTGAGGTATTTACTGATGTTAAGCTTTTTTTACATATGCAATAATTAATAAGTATACTAGCTGTAATATCCCTTATAACACCCAATATTGCGTTCCACCAGGTTATAAGCACCATTAACGAGCTTTTAAGAAGCAAGCAAGATAAAACGGCGGATGTGAAAAATCAATTGAACGTTTTAGTAAATTTATTAAAATGCTGGGATTCATGCATAAGTCACATCAAAGCCTTAGAAAAAGTATCTATCGTTGATATCAAAAGTTTTCCCGCAAGTTTATTCGATGTTATGGTTGATATGTTAAGTCACTGCAAGAATAGGTAAAAAAGAATACATCTTTTGGATTAATTAAAATGGTCAGCATATATAACACATCTATAATACGACAGGTTTCCATTTTACAGTACGACAGATTATGGGGACTACTTTCAATCAGTTTCGGAAATTTTGACGACACTTTTTCGACAGTGCGTTAATACTTTGAATATGTTTTATTCTCTGATGGATTCGATTATTTCGTTTGACACAAATCAAGAAGTTGAAATGAACCTTCTGTTAAAAAGTAAGAAATAACGTGTATTTTGTAATATACATGATGTTCATGCTGACCAGTGACCATGCTATTTCCATAGTAATCGACGAAACGGGAAAGATTGCAACTTTAACCAGTGGTATGGATGCCAAGACGCTGACAGATATGTGGAAAAGGTTCGGAAAACTTTCTTCGAATTATAACATTGAAATGAAGAACATTTCACCGAGTACAGTAACGCAACATTTTCGGGGGTTGTCTGAAAGTATTGTTACTGTTTTGTCGGCAATCAACCAAGTACGTATGTTGCATTTGAATATTATTTCGCTTTTGCATACCAGGTCATTTTAATCTGTTGGATTGCAGAAAAGCCAACGTTCCTCCAATGAGCGATCTGTTCTTTGCTGTCGACTTCTGTTCAAAATTTTAGAAAAGTTATGCGACACTTATTGCGGTTGGATACGTAATGACGTCATGGTAGCCATAATTCTTATGCTCGCAAATTTATTCAGGTATCACTTTCATTGTAGCTGTATTATTAAAAAATATTTATATAATTTTTATGGATAAAATAATGAGGAGAAATATCACTTGCAGGTATACTGAGCATTGCTTGAAACTCGATGACTATCATCCGGACTTTATAAGATTTATTGTTTCCAATTTTGTATTCATGTTTGAGCCTTTTTTGGACATCATTTTCAAAAATGACACTTTCAAATCGGTACGTTTATCAATCATTAAATTTCAATAATCTTTGATTGGCATGCTGATTATTCATTCAAAAATATCTATTTGCAGGGCTTTTTTGATTACGATAAAAGTATTGAAGATGACACTCTTGGCTATCATTTGTTGCTGTTAACGATTGTAAAAAAGATATCAGCATTGCCATACGAAGTTCAACGTGACTGGTGTAATAAAGAATTTAATATTTTGGACGCTTGTTTTAAAAATATTGATAGATGTAAGTTGAATATTATAGAGATATGCATAGTATATATACATTTGTGAATAAGAGATGGTATTAATATTTATTTTTACAATGTTTGCATAGTGACAAAAGAAATTTGCGTTGGAAAGCAACAAATTCAATTGTCTCGAGACGCTGGACAAGGATTTCACGTAACGAACATTTACGAAGCTACCTGCCTCAGTATTTTTTCGCTCGTTAGTCATATTCCGGACGCAGATTTTTCCGAACTTGTGATTTTGCTGTTAAAGCATTTGCTCAGTGGAGGATTCTTCAGCTCCTTACTCAGCTCCGACGTTTGGTGCTTTCTTTGCAGGTACGCAGTATGTTTCGAAAATATTGCTTGCTATTCAAAATGATATTCAAAACAAATTTTAAGCATAATTTTAACGTTGATTCGTCTGCATATACAGATTAGGCTCTTCTGAAATGTGCTTCAATCACTTCAAGTATTTAATGCAGATCTACGAGTTGCTCGGAGAGCGAAAATACAATGTTAATGTTGTTATGCTCTCTAGGCTACTGAGCCGCCAATACACGTTTCTTTTGGAGAAGGACAAAATTGAAGTTATCAATAGCATTGAAAAATCGTCCGAGCCACATAAGTGGAGTTGCCTAGCTCGAATCATCGATCCGCAAAAGATGCAATTGCTTCGACAACAGATTGATGCCCCAACAGCGAATTCCGAAATAGCGTCTAATTTAAAAACATTAGAAGAGCAGCCGACGTTAAGTAATTTAGGTTCACTGGTAAGTCGATCGACATGCTCTTCTGACTTATACCAGCAATATTGCAAAGAATTATTTCAATGTGAGTTTTCAATTGTTCAAGGTAAAAAACTTATCGATTATCGAAGCTTGCGACGTACCTCAGGACAAACAATCGATCGACGCTTTCGTCAATATGTGGAACAAGCTCGTCTACATATTAGGTGACTGCGAAGGCACGTTACTGCTACTTTTGGAGGATCTCGCAACTGCCTTGATTCGCGCTACTCATCCTCAAGAAGCTGAATCGAAATATGTAACCTCGGTTAGTGAAATCAAATCATTTATGAAATATTGTAAACTGGGGCCTACAACGAATCAATACTTTCTACTTTTAACAGATTCTCGAATTCACAACCTCCCTCTACCCGTACGCCTCGAGTACACTGCGTCTGGAGCTCTGTCACCTGCTACAACGTTGGTCTGCTCATCTGACCGAAGTCGACTCGACAGTCGTAGCCGAGCTATACTGCCGTCTCCTCAGCGACATCAAGCCCTACGTCCAGCAAGAAGCTTTCGAGAGTTTCGAGCATCTTACGCGCGCCTGTCCCAACGCCGGCCTCATATCATCCGTCGCTCTGTCCATCAAAAACACCCAGTCCGAGGTCTCGCGAACTCTGCCCGCGTACATCTCCGGCGAAGTCGTCCATTCTCTGGTTGGTTTTCGGAGCCACGGCGAATTCTTCGTTGTTCTGAGTAGCACTACCATAAACCTGAAGAAGCACGAGTGTTACAGAAGGAGTCAAGCCGACCGGGAGGAAAAGGTACTAAAGCTGGATGAGGAAGCGAGCGGTAACTCTATCAAGAACGACGGTGGTTTGGAGGATGTTGAGAAACGGGCGGAAAAGATCTGCAACGAAATGGAGCTGTTGTTAAAGTATAAAAGCCAGATTAGAAAAGACACGTTCGAAAAGCTGCGCCAGGTTTGGCAAAGGTTTATAGAGTTGGGAGATTAAGATTGTAGTTATATAGGAGAAATCGCGGAGAAACTTCAAGAAGCCGGTTATGCAGCATTCGATAATCGGTTTTGGATTTCGAAAGAATCTATACGTTCTATATTAGCATTAGTTTATACTTTTGGAGGAATTTCGATCGAATCTGAAAAAATTTGTAAATAATTTAGAATATGTGTAGAGTTTTAATGTAAATGTTGTTAATATAAGTAAGTATGCACCATTCCAATTTTATATTTGTTAAGTTGATTTACAATTTATAAGAATGAATAATAAAAATCAAGCGATTTTGAGTATAAACGGATTTTTTCTTAAACGTGTTATAAATTTGATAGAATCTTATGTCCAAACCGATCGTTATTATTTAGTTTTTTAAATTATTCTAGTAAGACTCGATGAAAAGAAACTTCTACATTATGGCATTGAGCAATCTACTGAATTACAAACGGAAACAATTGTATGGAATTAATTATAACTCGATCCACGCATACGACGCTTGTATATACATTCTGTCACTTCATTGTCAGCATGATCATAATCTTCTTCTTTATGTGCTTGATGAAGCTTTTAACTTATTGTTAGAACTGTACAATAATGAAACTCTCGAGCAAAAAAAGAAGAGAATATTAAAAAAATTTCCGTAGCATATCATAAATATGCAATTATTTCGGAAATTTCTTATTGTGAACATGCGTGAATTAACTATTGCATTCGTCTCGACAACTCCGTCTTTTACTACTGAACCAAGTAAGATCCGTAATTGTGTTCTAGACATCACTGCTCTTTTACACTTAATAAAGCTGCAATATATTGTTAATTTCAAAATTAACAGCAACAATTTTCTTGGTTGAATCGATGGATAATTGAATGAATCAACTGTGTAATATTTTTAACGAGAAATCTAACACGCGCATTTAAAACTCCCGCAATGAATTCACGATACCAGCTGCCGGCTAAGCGGCTCTGGCTCTGCTACTGCAATGCGCTAATACATATACGTATACCTATATAGTATAGATGATTCTCTTCAGCATTAAAAAAGCAGATATACCGCACGGGTTGCAGCTTGCAGCGCCCCCACGACTTTGCGAACGTGAGAATATATCACAACATACCACCAGTACCACAGACTTCCAGGCGGCAGACGGGGCGACGGGCCGTCGCGCGCGCGTGAAATAGGTATACGCGTTTACCTTCGGCAAGTAATTCGATTCCAACCAATTTCAACGTCATCAGCAGTACTTATATATTTGTCTGTCGGCTGTCGGCTTGCGTCGAGGTTCAGTCACACACGCACACAGCGGCGCGTCAACATCGCCGACCTGCGAAAGAAAACAGTTGTCGCGCGCCTGCCGGCATGCTGCGCTCGCCCCCATCCTCATCTCGCAGATAAACAATCCAGTGTATATATTTTTTCTTTATCGCCGGTCGCATTCTCCGCCGCCTCCTCCTCCTTTCTCTCCTTCTACTCTCGCTCTCTGTCCAGTTGGCCAGTTGCACTTAATTACGTGCACATTACACACACCGCGCGTGGCTACGTGTTCAGTGTAAGTTAGCGGTCGAAGCGAAAAAGTGAGAGAGGCTAAAGTGAGCCGGAGCAAAGGACGTCGCCGAAGAAGGGACCGAAATCATGGACGCGGACAAAGCTCAGAAGATCGTGGAGTTGCGTGAAAAGTTCCTGAAGAAGCTCGAGGACGAGGGACCGCCTGACTTGAGTAGGCATCTATATGTTCACCTTCACGTATATATATGTTTACCTATTAATATGTATACGCGCCTAGCTGATATTTGTAATGTATGGGATCTTTTTCGGCTAATTATGATATTCCAAGTCGCGAGTGACCGGAGTTTTAATGCGATGCTAAGTTATTATATGCAGGCAACGGTAACGCGGCCTTGTGTCGTTTTTACGTAACTCTCTCCAGAGAATGTGCCGAAAAACAATTTTTTTTCTCTCTCTCATACCTAAGCTTGCTTCGAGTGTACTGGAGTGACTGTGCAAGCACGGGCATATATTTGATTTGCTGTCGAGTATAATATAACGCCTTTTGTCGTGAAACTATACCTTTGCAGGCAAATGTTTACGTAGTCGGATTTAGATTTTCTCTTATGCAAAAATTGTCTGTCGTCCGAGACGGGGAGAGATTGTTTTTTATTCTTTTCTTAGGATTTAATACTATGTTTGCTTTGCTTATACAATTAGACAGTAGACTAGACAGATAGATATTTTGTAATGATCCTTGAGCAGTCAAGAACTATCAATTATGAGTTGATGACATATGATGTGTTCTGATGTGATATTGATGGTGGAATTAATAAAAGGCTTTGATAAAAATTCAGACATCAAGTTTTACATTAGTTTTAATTTTCAAAATTAGTTTTTTTGATATTTTGATCTTTTGCATAGTTAATAATGAAAGAAAAAAGGGGAATAAATGCTGGATATATTAAATTAATAAGATTTATCTTAGAATTGTAATTTGGTTAAAATTCACAATGATAAGTTGCACAATTATGAAATTGATAACACCTATTGAGAAAGATTATCATCTAAGATTTGTGAAAAAATAATTCAAAATATACTTTAATTTTCATAATGTTCATACACCAACTAAATATTTTTTTAAATGGTGAATTGCTAATTCTGAGATGATTCATTAAAGAAATAATTTTTTTGTCGAATTCTAAATTTGCTCATTGCATAAGAAAATTCTAAAGAGTAGTAATATTAAAAAGCTGTTTTTCATTATTTATTACCAAGGACAGCAGGCAGTTTTTTAGAGGCACACTCATAAGGCATCAAAGGTTAAAGTCTATAAAAATGTATTAATATTAATAGCATGATTTGTGCGGTAACAATGATTTTAAGTAATGAGTAAAGGAAAAGTATTATTTAATTTCATTCATGAATATTCAATCCATATTTGACGAGTTCAGAATTAATTACCTTTACATAAATTGACAGGCTGATGATGTGCCTGATAAATAATTTACTTACTTTCAATTAGGAATAATAAAACATGAAGTACAAATAATATATTGCATATTTTTAAGGGGAATTTCATCCAGCTGACATCAACAAAGTGAAATCAGGAGATGATTGGTTACGGCGCTTCTTGGAACACAATGAATACAATGTTCAAGACTCCTTAAAAATGTTATGGGAAACTTGTGAATGGAGGAGAAATTTTGGCACTAATAGTATGCATAATACTTATTTCATTGAATAGCATATTAATGTTAGAAAGTTAATGATTTATTTATCATTTTGTCAAGAAATTAAAACAGTATATTTTGTATTTTGCAGATATAACTGAAAGTAATGTTATGAAAGAATACCTTGAAGATGGAGTTTGTTTTGGTTATGGAAAAGATAAAGATGGAAAGAAGCTATTTGTTATTAGATCAAAATTACATACAAAAGGTTCAAGAGATTTTGCAGAACTCCAAAAGTGTATTGTTTACTGGTTTGAAAGACTTGAAAGGTATCGCATAATTCAGCAATCTTCAATATATTTATAAATAAAATAGAAACACTAATGATAATAATTATTTGTAGGGAATCAAATGGAGACCAAATCTCATTATTTTTTGATATGATTGATGCAGGTCTTTCTAATTTAGATATGGAATTAACAAAATATTTAATAGGCCTATTTAAAAACTACTACCCCAATTTTCTAAATTATATCATAATACTTGAAATGCCATGGGTATTAAATGCTGCCTTTAATATTATAAAATCGTGGTTGCCTGCCAAGGCTATTCCAAAAATTAAATTTGTCAAGAAGTCTACTTTGAAAGATTTGGTAGATCCTAATGTAGCATTAAAAATATGGGGTGGTAATAATGACTATACTTTTACATTTGTTCCTGAAACGCAATCTGGTCTTGTTAATGGCAAATTAGATAATAGAAAGGTATTAGTATATTACTTAAAAATGCACTGTAAAAGAATGATAAACTATGATTTGAATAACAAATTTATTATTAAGGTACATTTTGCTGGAGGTTCACCTTTGACTGAACAAGCTGCAACTGGATTTGGCGATCAACCAAGAAGTGAAGATGCCAGTAAGATTTTCATTTCAATTTAAAATTGGTAATTCATTTTATGATATTAATACAGGTATATTTATGCACAGTGTTAGCAGTTGAACCAGATGTATTAATGTTTAATAAGACAGGAAATGAAGTTGTTGGAACAATATCGTTAAAAAATATTATGACAGACAAAAATCTATCTTACAAAGTTAGTATGGCATTTTGTATTAAAAATATTAAGATACTGTAGTACATTCCATTATTAATTTGATTGTTTCAATGTACAGATAAAAACCACATCCCCAGAAAAATTTAAAGTTCGACCAAATACAGGAATTCTTTTAGCATCTCAAAAAATTACTGTTACAATTACGTTACTGCCTGGTTACAATTCTCGAAATCTTTTACCAAACGATAGATTTCTAATAATGTGTCTTCCAATTCAAGATACAAAAATAACCACACAAGAATTGGTTGATTTTTGGAAGGTATTTAGAAAATCATTTATAAACAATTAATTAAAATAAAAAATATACGGACAATTTTTTCCAGACAAATGGCGCGACTGCAGAACAGCATAGATTAATGTGTCGTGGTGGAAATGAAGGGGTAGATGGTTTAAAGTCAAGCATGACTTATTCTACTGGAGCTTCTGGGTCAGACAATCTAATTAATTCATTATTTTCAAAGGTTTGATTGATCTCATAGACAAAATATCAATATATTTTTGCATTAGAAGCAACTTTTGTTTATGATGATATTTTTTTTAGATAACTCGTATAGAGGAACGATCAGTAAAGCTTCAACACGACATTACGTTAATAAAGCGACTTATGCAGCTCTCTATACTCATCATAATTGTTTTCCTCTCATGGATCGTTTACACTTTGAATATCAATTTTTCAAATTCCATTGAAGAGAGAAATTGCCATATGGTAGACGATCCGATTGTAACAACAGTTCATGACGAAATCTAGTCTTGAAAAGTGACGTAAGCTTTTCAGCGTGCATAAGGCACTCATGAAATTTCCAAGAGAGGCCATTTACCTTTCAAAGTTTCTGTTAATTGTTTTTCTTGTTAGGGCGTTTACCAAACTTTATTTGTTAACTACGTTTTTAATAGCGACTGTGAGTAAAATTATTAAGAACAAGTTTGCAATTTTTAATGAGGAAGTAATTATTTTTTATCAATGCTGTTAAATAGGGAATGAAACTTCTTTGACACGTTACGCGTCAAACAACAATTTTCTGATAATTTTACTTACATTATCTGATTTTTAAAATAAAAAATGAATTTTTTATCATGTCATAATTTGCGTCGATTTAAAAAGCGTAAGTCTCAAATATTATATCAGCTTATACCAAAATGATATTTACTTGTTGTGAGACACGTGCTTGGATATAACGCTTACAATGTATGCATAAAGATCTTTTTTTACCAAAAACAATGAAGATGTAGCAAAAAAATTGAAGACATTAAAACTATTTTTATAAACTTTTACCTGAATTGTGTTTGTGTCATCAAAGGTGTTAGTGTTAAGTTTTTTTTGGTAAAACATGTATTTATAAATTTAACATTCCATGCTTTCCTCAGATAACAAAAGTGATTTGAAGTGTCTGTGAGAATACATAATTTGCCTACAAACAACTATAGTCATAATAACAAAACAGTCCAAATTAAAAGGAATGTTTTTAGGATAACAGGTTTAAAATTTGTTGGTGCATTTGTTATGTATTCTATGACTTATGTAGTTGCTAAAACTTTGTAAACTTTCTACTTAAATTCGTAAAAAAAAATAAAGATGTGTAAAATTTATAATATAATTTTATATGGCTTTGTATAAATACCCATTCTAAGACAAGCAAATTATAAGTAATTTTACAATCTAATAACACTTTTTTGTTACATAAATTAGAATAACAATCTAAGATAATAAATAATCTATTCTATCATCAAACATTTTTTTAAGAATTATGTTGCACATTTCCTAGCAGAAACTAAAGAATCACAGATTAATGGGAATTATTTTATTTTATAAGAATTCAATTTTTGTGTAATATACATAGAAAAATTTTATTTATTTAAGCTTTTCCAATCTAAATTTTTGTTATATAGCACTAACATGTGATAAAAATTCATAACAATAATGTTCAAAATACAGATTTTACTTTATATGCATACAATATCTTTTGAAAATAAATTTGCAAAAAATTGTTTTGAACTTTGAAGCCAAGTTAGATGCTATATATATATATATATATATATATATATATAACAATAAGTCATGAAAATTATAAAACCTTACATTCATTCTCGTTACAGTCTGTTTTTTGTGTAAATTTTTAGTATCATTTTAGATCCTTTTAAGGAGTCACACGCTTGGGATCACGAGGGAACATGGAAACCTTTCTTATGTTATCCAAGCCAAGATACAGCATCACAACTCGCTCCATTCCAATTCCACCACCAGCATGTGGTGGACAACCATATCTGAATGCATCAATGTATGCCTTGATTTTTTCTATATCTATGCCATGATGCTTTGCTCTTTCAGTTAAAAAGTCAGGATCATGAATCCTCTGCGCTCCAGAAATGATTTCTTCGCCACGCATAAACATGTCATAAGAGTTGGAAGCTTTTGGATTTGCAGGATCAGGCATAGTATAGAATGGCCTGACAGCCAAAGGATATTTGTCAAGAATGTAAAAGTCAGTGTCATACTTGGCCTTAATAATTTTACCCAGAAGCTTTTCACTTGGTGTTGACAAATCATCCTCATCTCCCATTTCTACTCCAGCTTCTCTCAGCAGTTTCACTGCCTGAGGGAATTCAAGTTTTAATGGAGGATCCAAAAATTTGAAAGGTTCCACTTTGTATTGCTGATTAATGATTCCAATCTCAGTTTGGTAAGATTCTTGAAGTCCTCTAAAGAGTTCAGTAAACATTTGTCCAATGGTATCCATTACCTCATGGTAATGGTACTTGAAAGCCATTTCCAAATCCAAACCAACAAACTCAGTCAAATGCCTGTGCGTATTGGAATCTTCTGCTCTAAAAACAGCTCCAACAGTAAAAACTTTTTCAAAATCTGCAGCAATAGCCATTTGCTTGTAAAGTTGTGGTGATTGTGCCAAGTATGCAGAACTTTTGAAGTATGACACTGTGAACACATTTGCACCACCTTCGCTGGCTGCAGATATAATTTTTGGAGTATGGATTTCAACGAATCCTTTATTCGTCAGAATATCTCTGAACAACTTGCATACTCCAGCTTCCAGCCTGAAAATTGCTTGGTTTGCTGGTGTTCTTAAGTCCAGAATTCTGTTATCAAGCCTTGTGTCTTGATTGACCTTGATATTCAGATTAGAGGGGTCGTTATCATTGACAGGCCTGGCAGCATCCTCGATTTGCAATGGCAGCTGTGGCTCAGATGCACTTACCACAAAGAACTGTTCAATGTGTATTTCCACATCCTTCTGAGTACATGACTCTATGGGATTTGGCACCTTTTGCACTCTAGCTTCAATGTCAACAATGGATTCTTTGGTCACAGCAGATATGAATTTGACCATTTGTTTACTAATCTTGTCGTTGACAGCAGCCAGACCTTGTATAGAGTGGGACTGCTGTCGAACAACAATAAAACACTGCTTTCCCTTTCCTCTGCTTGTGTGCAGTCTACCTCTGATCCACACAACCTGACCTGCCAACTCTGTGTTTAAATCCTTGATGTGTGCAAACTTCCTCTCATCGTGTGGCTCGGCACTCTGAATCATCTTGACTAGGCCATATTTCCCTACAGATGTATCCTCCTGTTCTGTCGCAGCCTCGGCCTCGACGGGCTTTTTCTTCGCCTGCTTTTCCTCCTGTTTCTGCTGCTTTTTCAAAGCCTTCTTCGAAATTTTTTCCTCTGCCGGAGCGGGTGCCGCTTCGTTGTCCAACGTCATTGTCTGAAATGATGCAAAAAACGCACGTGGTTACTTTGATGAGACTAATGCGCTGAGTCCTAAACCTAACACACTGCAGGCAGACGATAGCTTGCAAAGTTCAGCGATCGTAACCGAGCCGACCGAATTACTCACGAGTAAGTTGAATTATTTATAGTACAATTGTCTAAATAAACGTTTTAACCTACCGTATGTATATACTTCTATTGTCGCGAGAGCGGTGAACTATCGTGTTTGCGGTCTGCTGTTCCTGCTTTTTTCTCCTTATACGGTTGCAGGGGTTAGGTTATCAGCTGATCGACTTACCACGTCTTCTCCTGCGATAATATGCGGCTTTTTTATCATCATTTGCACCGGCGACCGGCACCAATTTTTCACGGCTGTTATGTTATCATCTTTGCATAAGTGGCTATTAAAGATCCGATAGACCCACTCTCTTTTGTATACTTATAAGTAAATAATGTCAAAGAAAAGTGCAATACATTAATTAACACTGTGTCGTTAAATTGTTGAAAAAAATTGTTATAACAATTATTATTCAGATTAATTTTAAAAATACTTTAATAAATTAAATAATTTGTAAGATACTGATATACTTAATTTTTACATTATCAAAAATTAATTTAATAAAATTTAAAATAAAATTTAAAAAATAATTTTTCACGACGTCCATCCATCAGCAATAAATATGCCATGCTGAAAAATTGCATCGAATAAACTGCAAATATTCATTATCTTTCGAGTATCAGCGAATCTATACCGAAAACTGTTGTTTCCCAAAATTTGAACGAACAACAATCTGAGCGGTCAAAAAACTCCCTCACTCAAACGGAGCAACAATCGAATTTGATCTCGGCGGTGAGCGCACTCCGTCCTCCACCGGAAGTTCTGCACACGTGACTATACCACCGAAATCAATTCGAGTCAAATTTTCATGACCCATAATTTCGAGCGTTCGTTTTTAACGAAGATTAAAACGCACAATCTCGATTAAACGATTGCTACCCTGTACGAATATATCCAACGATCTCTCGAAGTAAAAACGGTTTTACGGACCGGAAATACGATGGAAGTCAACCGAGAGATACGCGCGCTTCCACCCGACACTGCATGCGTGAACCGCCCATTCGAACCACCTTGATTCTTGTCAAGTGACAAATGACCGTCGTCACCGCGTCAGACGATCGTCAACCTGTACAAATAACTTTCTTCTGTCTCGTATTCTTAGCGAAAGAAAACACGAAAAATCCGAGCATCGCCGAGAATATAGAACGACCCTCCGAGTTGTATATTACAAGGGAATTGCGACAAGGAGAGCCGAATCGGGGGTGGAGGAGTGCGAGCAGTGACGGTATTGCGACGGTCCGATTTCCACGTTTCGTTCCGGGAAAAAGTGCGTGCATGCGCGCGCGACATGAGTTTTCGATCGCCATATTGGCTTGCTGCGGCACGCTGCTGTACAAGCACGAGCAAGAGAGAGATAAATAGCATAGTAAGAGCGTTGAGTGTGTGTGTGTGTACTGTACTGTGTAGGTATATATGGCGGAGGTCTTACACAACGCCCTCGCACGAACGATTATCCGAAGTACTTACACACAGCAGCTATATTATTCGTATACTGCGAATGTAAGCCACATATAGAGATATATGTGTGTGTATTCTACGTATATATGTTTGAGAGCGATGTACAACGCTTAGACAAGGGTTTGGACTTTGGCTGGTTCTGCCTGCCGAAAATATACGAACGAAAATCCCGTCGTCACGCACGCACACATAGGTATAGACGACGACACGCAGCGTAGTCGCACACTGTAGACTGTATAGTCGGAGTAGACTGCCTGTGGCCGCGCAGAACGAGGGAGAAGACAGAGTGCAGCATAGCAGCACCAGCAGGCAGCAGCCATATCTTTCCAAGTTCGAAGCTCAGCAGAGTTGAACCAGAAGGACGAACGGACGGACGTGTCCCAGCGCGCGCATATACATGGTGAGTGTCGGAGCTCAGCTCCTGAATTTCTCGTAGTTTTCCGCGGCGGCGCGCGTGTGGCGGTGGCGGCGGCGCCGAAAGCAGCACCTTCGTCGTCGTCGGCGGCCGCCAGCGCGGCCCGACGGCGGCCTCGGCCAGCTTCTCCATATTGATGGCAGCGCCGACGGTGATAATTTTCTGAAATTTTTGCCGCTTAATGCCCCCTGTGTCCTGTCGGCGAAAGCAGCACCAGCTTGCCCGCAACGGCCGCAACTCCCTCTCGACTCGGTGCGCGGCAGGACAGCTATATGCTCTCTCCGCTGCTACGAGCCCCGGGTCTGTATGGTACGCTGCCCGCGCCTCGACCACTTGCCGTTCAGCACCGAGACTCCTGCGCTTCATGCTGCAGGGGCCACGCTGCCGAAGTGGCCTCGTTGAGCTGAGCTGTTCTGACTCATGGCGTCCGGATGTGCTCCTGCTGGGCCGTCTCGTGCTAGTCTGCAGCGGCTACTTAGCCGCTGGCCGCCACTGGCTTTTTAGCTCAGCTCTGCCCGGACTCCACTCCACCACTATTTTTCATTCTTTTCCCCAAATTTGCAGAGACTGTGTTCGTTCACCTCGGTCACTTGTTTTATCAAACTTGTTCGTTGGACTGGTGGTGCTAAACCATGTCCGCTGATGAATGGTATGCCCTGAAACCTCTTGTTATTCCGAGCAAACGTTTTGAGCGGAAAATTATGATTCTCCAGTTATCTTCTACTCATTTCAATTAGTGCCACTGTATACAAATTATATGATTATCGATTTTATTCTCTTGCATGTTGTGATAGTTGCTGTTTTAAAAGTATCAGAAAATTTCAAACACTTGGTACAAATGATTTAAAAAACTGGTAGTCTAAATGTTCGAATTATAAGTTTTATTGGGGACTTGAAATATCTTTACACATTAAAAATTGAGCGATAGTACTTCAAAAAACAATTGAATACAGCAAGCATTTTTAATTTTTATTTCATTTTTCAGATTGAGAGGACAGATTGAAGAGACTGTAAATTAATGTTGTGACCATGTCAAACGTAACAACAATAAAGTTAGAGGGGAATCAGGAGTCTGTTACTGAAATACAGACCTACCTTGAATCTTTCAATAAGGAAATTGAAGGTGGTACAGGGGAACAGTTGCAGCATGTACAATGTAAATATAAATTATAATTTGTCAGTCTACAATCATTCAAGACACATATTGTTATAACAAATGCGTTTCTCATTTTTTCAGTACAACAAGTAGAGGGTCTTACAGGAGAAGATGGTGGAACATATTTTGTTGATCAAAATGGTCAGTATTATTACCAAGCTAGTGGCGATGACACACCTGTTCTTACACAAGTGCAGATACAAGAAGTAAATGAAGGGGATGGTCATCTTGAGGAGGGTACTCATGAAGATCAGTATCAAGAGATAGAACAACTTGAACACGTTGACACAGATAACAATGTAATCTATTTACTTTATTCAATTCTATCTATAATAATATTTTTCTCAAATGTTTCAAATAATAATAATCATTAATTTAATTTTAGGTACAAACATCAGAAAATCAGATGGTTCTGAATTCTGGGGAAGCCTATCAAACTGTCACAATCGTGCCATCAGATTCGAATCCTGGAGAAGTGAGCTATGTTCTCATAGTGCAACAGCCAGATGGTGAAAAGAGTGAAAGAAAAATTGAAAATGAAAATGGGGAAGGTGAGGATGGTGAGCAAGATCTTACAGTCTATGACTTTGAAGATAATGAGGACAATGATGCTGCTGCTGAATCGGAAGCCGAAGACGATAAAACGAAAATTGTCAAATTTATTCCAAAGAAGTCCCAAACTGTCAGTCAAGCTCACATGTGCAACTACTGCAACTATACCAGTCCCAAACGTTATCTTTTGTCTCGGCATATGAAATCTCATTCAGAAGAGAGGCCTCACAAATGTAGTGTTTGTGAAAGAGGTTTCAAAACTCTAGCTTCACTTCAAAATCACGTAAACACCCATACTGGAACTAAACCTCATAACTGTAAATTTTGTGACAGTGCATTTACAACTTCTGGTGAGACTTATAAAAAATTTGTTTATAACAACTATTAATTTCTTTTATGTTATTGTCATTATTAAGTTTGCAAAAAATGCACTTAGTAAATAGAATTCTTGATTTATTATAATAAGCAATATTGTTAATTTCAGGTGAACTTGTAAGACATGTTCGATATAGGCACACTCATGAGAAGCCCCACAAATGTAATGATTGTGACTATGCTTCTGTAGAACTGTCAAAATTGAAAAGACACATTCGATGTCATACTGGCGAGCGACCATACCAAGTATGTATTGAAAATATTTTTTATTTTCTTGCTTTCTTAGCACTTTCAAAACATTTATTAATTTTAAAATTTTGTATAGTGTCCGCATTGTACATACGCAAGTCCTGACACATTTAAACTAAAACGTCACTTGCGTATCCATACTGGTGAAAAGCCATATGAATGTGATATCTGCAATGCAAGATTTACTCAGTCCAATAGTTTAAAGGCTCATAAACTTGTTCATAATGGTTAGTATATTTTATTATTTAAATATTATTGAATTAAATAATTTAGTTATTATTTATTAAAATCTTTTATTATATTAATTAGTTGAAGTATATTTCGTTCACGTCATTTACATTAATAAAATTTACTTTTTAGTTGGGGACAAACCTGTCTTTCAGTGTGAACTTTGTCCAACAACGTGTGGCAGAAAAACAGATCTCAGGATTCATGTACAAAAACTACACACCTCTGACAAGCCATTAAAGTGTAAACGATGCGGTAAAACATTCCCTGATAGGTAAGGCATCTTCATGTTTCACCCTTAGACATTTTATTATTGTGAATCTTACAAAATTAATTTGATCGAAGTATAAATGGTTTTAATTATACTGAATATTAAACTTATCAATTAATTTAGAAAAAGGAATAAGGCTGCAATTGCATGTGTTCCTTAAAATTTTGAGGGAATCATTTATTTCTATGAGTGTAAGAAAGGAAACTAAAACTCAGCAGTCTCTTACTCACATGAAAGAAGGTTTTATCAGTATTTTAGGGAACAAATGTAATTCTAGGCTTATTAATCGCGTGCATAGCTCTCTGAAATCCAAATATTATTATTAAATGCATAATACAGAAGGAAAACTATTAACATTTTTTGCTTGTGTTATATTTTTTAGGTACAGTTACAAACTGCACAGTAAAACACATGAAGGCGAAAAGTGTTACAAGTGCGATCTCTGTCCCTATGCTTCAATATCGGCGCGTCATTTAGAAAGTCACATGCTCATTCATACGGATCAAAAGCCATACCAATGTGACCACTGTTACCAATCCTTCAGGCAGAAGCAACTTCTAAAGAGACACTGCAATCTTTATCACAATCCTAATTACGTTCCGCCGCCACCACAAGAAAAAACTCATCAATGTCCAGAATGTGAAAGACCATTCAGGTATGTTTTTACCATTACTTTAAATTTATTTTTCTTGGAAATTTATCTCCATTATCGAACGTAATTTTTATTATGTTCAATATTAGACACAAAGGTAACTTGATCCGTCATATGGCTGTTCATGATCCAGAATCATCATTACAAGAAAAACAGCAAGCTTTAAAAATGGGAAGGCAGAAAAAGATTCAAATAATAGATGGTCAGAGAGTAGAGGTCTTGACAGGTATGATTTAATACAAGCAATGATTTTATTTATTTATTTTTTCTGGTGTTTCACCTGTTTTTCCATTTCCGGGAAGCAATGGTCTTATATGAGACACGTATTTAAATATCGTCAGAAATTTTTACAGAACACTTACGACATGATCTGTTTTTATGATCATTGACTAATGTGTTATATATATTAAACAAACAGGTGATATAGCTTCTAAATTTAAAGGTTATGAAGATGACGAGGATGAGGAAGAAGAAGAGGAGGAAGAGGAAGAAGAAGATATGATGGCAGTTGAAGGAACTGATGGACAGCAATACGTCGTACTAGAAGTTATTCAATTACCTGATAATCAAGCTGCAGAGCAAGTAAGAAATTAAAAAAAAATGCATTTGGTAGTAATTCTTTTGTTTCGTTAACTAAAGATAATAATGAATTTTAGGGAATGGCGGTTGTAGCTAGTGAAGATGGAGATTTAGTAATGCAAGATCCACTGAGTCAAGAAAGTGGGATTGTTGCTGAAGCTGGAGATGAAATCATGGAACAAGACGAAACTCAACAAATAGTTGGATCACTAAAACTTGAAGAAGTACCAATAACTAAGAATCCCCGCAGAAGTGATCCAAAACTGCAGAAAGACATGGAAACTTGCTTTGGATTTGATGAAGTAAGTATTGTTTTTATAAATAAATATATTGAGTATTCAAAAAGCTTGCTGCTGTCTCCTTAGCTATTATTAGCAATATTATTCAATAACAAAAAATTAAGAAAACGCTTTTTTTTATTAAGTAAGAATAAAATAATTAACGAAAAATGTAATCTGTAGCAGTAATATTTTTGTATTTTATCTTGCAGGAAGATGAAGAAGAAGAAGAAGAAGAAAGTGGAGATATACGAATACTTCATGGTATTTCGTAATAATAACATTATTAAATAAACGATACCTCTGGGTAATAGTTGAATAATTTTTTTTAACTGATGTGATTGGTGATTTTAAGAAGAAACGTTATTAAATTATAATGTATAGGTTATGTGCAGTACTTTTCATTCATGAAAACTCTTGATAAAATCGTCGCTCCCCACGAAGAGTAGCACTGTTGAGATTTCCCGCGAAGAATAGCACTACTCAGATTCATTTTCTTCGAACAGATTAATTATTTTTTAAAGAGAAACAAAAATTATTAAGACAAAGCTAATAAAATTGAAATATTCTTTTAATTGCCGAACAATTTTTTTAAATTTCAAAATTTTAAACAATTTTATCGAAACTTTAAAATTGAAAATTAATTAAAAATTACACTTACAATAAAATTGTTCGGCAATTAGAAGAATATTTCAATTCTATTAGCTTTGTCTTAATAATTTTTGTTTTTCTTTAAAAAATAATTAATCTTTTCGAAGAAAATGAATCTGAGTAGTGCTATTCTTCGCGGGAAATCTCAACAGTGCTACTCTTCGTGGGGAGCAGCGAAATGATCACATTTTTCAATCTTACAAATTAAAGCATTTTAAAAAGTTTTACATTCAATCAGCAAATTTGGTAAAATCAATGAATATGAATGTTGTTTGAATAATGATTCACGTTGGAAAGTTATACAATGACATATTAACATATTTTAGTGAATTAACGTTTTACATTCAAATTTAAACGAATAAATACAGGTGCTACATAAATACTGGTAAAATGTATATAATACAAATTACATGGCATAAGTTGAAATTACAAGTTTGTTTCGTTCATTGTTCAAAATCAAATTATTTTTTTTTTACTTGTATAAAAAAGTAGTAAACATTTTACGTGTATAATAAAAATAAAAAAATTGTAAATAAATTAGATTCCTTAATGAGGAACAATACCTCTTTTTTAAACATATATTATACAATCAGTTAGTAATATATATTTTAGGGAAATTCAAATGACGTTTCTTCTTACAATGAAGCAACAACAATGTAAACAAGGTATTGTAAGTATTTACAAGTACACAATAGATACAAAATTTTCTCGATTTAACGAGGAAGCAGTACAACTTCAAAAATGTATAATAATTGACTTTCCTCGAATTTAAGATAACGCGTTAAAAATTTATATATATATAATTATAAATATATATAAGTATATAAATGTAATAATATTAATTTTAATGTCACAGACAAAATATCAACGTAGAAACATCGCATGTTATATGCGGCCATCACGATTGTTATTTACAGAATTTAAAGATATTCAATTTTTTTTTAGTTCGTAGTCGAAATTCCGAATTTCATTAATCGCGTTGAAAAACAATTCAAGGGAGTGTCCTAAATCGATTATGATAAATAGATGTATCAAATTCGCTGCTGATTGTAATTGCGCTATTACAAAGCAGAATCAATATGAAAAACGTTTGAAAAAGTTATTGTATTTAAGTAGGTAGATTATTTTATTTAAGAACTATTAAACATTTATAATTATTAGATCACTCCCTTTTTGTTGTTATAAGTTGGATTGATGATTTAAAAGACACATTGTAAATAAGCTTATCATGATTTTTTGTTTGTTAATTTCATGTTTTTTGAAAATGCAAGTGTTGAACAATTAGATCAGTCCTCGATACATAAATTATCATAATCTTTTAACTTATAGCTATGAAAAAGATAATATTTGCGAAGAATGAATAATATTGTTCTTTAATTTGATTTTTGTACACTAGGATTCCACTGTAAGAACGTTCGTTTGAGATCATGGAATAAATGAGTGCACACTAACAAATCAGTCCTTTTATTTTGCATCAAATTAACTTCTTTGAAATAATGCAGCAGAGCTAATTGTTCTATTTAATTTATTTTAATGAGGTACAAAACTTACTTGTAATAATTTTTATGAAATTAATATAAGTGGATAAATTATAATGAGGCATTAAAGTAGCTGAAGTACTACTATTCACAAAATAATGTATAGCTGTAGAAGTCATGTATGTAATTTTTTTTTTTCAAGTCAACATATAGGATAGATTATAAAACATATTATAAAAGCTAAAATCCTGTTAACAAAATGTAGAGTTTTCTGTCTAAAAATTTGTCCTTTTAAATAAGTTGACCATGGCTCAACTTTTTCGCTAAATATATAAAGACAAATTTTTTATTTCTAGATGTACCAATTTAAGGTAAGCAAAATGCAGATCCTTCTGTTGCAAAGTTGTCCAAGACTCAATATTATAATAATATATGATACATACTTGAACAAATTTTTCTCATCTATTAAAAATAAAATAAAATTCTAGAAAAGGCGAAACGTTTTTAGAAATTGTAAAAAGTATGCGCAACTTTTTTACACACAGACATACCACTGACATTGTATAGTTGTAATTAATAGCTAAACCCACTGTCGAATGTCGATTTGGAAATTGTGCACTTTCTTATGCTATTCCAAAAAAAGCAGTGAAGCATTTTCTTCATAATAAACGTTAATACATCGACCAAATCTATTTTTTCTTTATTTATTTATTTATTTTATTTTGAGACAGTGCCTTTTTCACATGATAAGATACATGAATAAGCTCCCCCTTTTTTTATATATAAAATCTTGACTATAGTATATAAGTAAAAATCTGAGAAACAGCTAAACATAATTGCATACAAGATGAGGATGACGAACATTTGGTTATTTTTTTATACAAGCGCGCGCTAATTTAAGACTTTCTTTTCAGCTAGCGTTGATTTTTGGCAATTACTTTCGCATTTGCGTATTCATGTTTACTTTTAAAACCCGAGTCTTCGTTGATTATAAGTGAACAAGGACCCAAATACATACGCGCGAATACCGCAGTCATTTCTTCAATTGTAATTATAACATATATAGCTATATACCTTCTATTGGTACTTTTGAATCGATATTTTTCGCTCTGTTCCTTTAGTGCGTTTACTCTCAAAGAATTTGATTTAAAATAGGAATTCAAATTATTTATTTAAATTAGCAAGTAAGCGAATGATGGTAAATTCAAGCATATTAATAGAGCATAAAATATGAGTGATTATAATACTAATTAATCGACGGGATGTGTTATCACGCTAACTACTCGAAACTGCCCTGCTCCAGCCGCTTCAGATATTATCCTGGTAGGACTACGGCAACCTGACGTTTTTTCTCACCCTTTTATTTGTAGTAGGACATTCAGATTTTTAAACATGAATTCTTAAAATATAAGCTTGGACGTGAAATATTCAGTTTAGAAGCTATACGTTTTTAGAAAACTGAAAAGGCTGAAAGAATGAACCTTTGTTCTACGAAGTGCTTTTTCGAGGAGAGAGAGAGAGAGAGAGAGAGAGAGAGAGGGGGGAAGAGAGAGTAGGCGCCGCAACATGTGCTTTCCAGAACAAGCTAAGCTTTATAAAAAAAAAGGACCGAAGGAGGAGAGATACGCAGGACTGCAACGGGCATAATATAATCAGTAGAATGTAGTCTGTCTCCAGCGTGGAAATGAAAACACGGATTTTCTCACGCAAGATTCTTAAAGTTTCATACACTTTTAATTCGGCCTAATATTGTCGGTCTCAAGCCCGAGAAAACGCAGAAAGAAATATTTATTAATTTATTTCTTCAAATTAATTATTCATAAAGTCACGTTATACTCTAATCGACTGTATTACACGTTCTTAGGGCGAATAAACGAGCAAATGATGGCTCTAATATCCATATCTAAAATGCATGCGGGGCATGTGCACGTAACGAGAGTTTTAATTTGTAATTCCTGTATGAAAAATACGAGATTATATTATTTATTTGAAGAACATTGTTTTACTCTGAATCGAAATTTCATGCTAAACTTGTGGTTACAGAGCTCGAATAACCCCCCCGTCAGTTTTTTTCTCATATGAACAAATTTACTGAGTTCCACTTATAAACTAAAATAATGATTTGCAATAGTTGCAAAAGGGGTTCAGTATAAATGAAATTTGCAATTGAGTAAATTGTTGATAACGAAAAACTAATGGGTTTCGAGATGTGTAACCGATAAGATTTGTTTTCAGCGTACCGAAACACATCATATAAAGCTCAATAAACTGCTGAAAGGTGAAAAGATTCTGAGGGGATCGTATACCTATAGTTTACTTTATATAGGTAATATAGGTATAACCTGATATCTCCGTGCGCGCAATGGCGCCACTTTCCACGCGATTAAATGCGATGCACTAATAACGATGCTTATAGGATACGATTTGTTCGTGGCGCGACTTTATACTTACGCCGAATGGAATTGCAAGCAGTTCATAGTATAACTGTAGGTAAAGTATCAGAAGAGGCCCTCTTAGGCGCACACTACTTACTGTCGCACAGTCTAACAAAGGAGGGGTGCTTACTCGAAGGGACTAGGGAGGGGGAGAAAGCATGTTCGAACCTTCCTTCGCCAGAGAAGAAACAGGCGCCGAGGCGCCCATACTTATTACCAGTCAGATTTCAGATTTTTACTCTCTCTTGACGAGCAGAGCAAAGCAGACTTCCGAGACTCGAATGTCCGTTGGCCGGCCGTTCCTCAAAACAAAGGAAGCACTATCAAACGAGCCAATATCTTCAGTTGTTTATCGACTTCACTGAACAGGTATGTACTACCTCGATCTGCGTCAAAGTGTGCACGCAGCCTTCTTTTTTAGTTTGTTTTTGTTACCCATTTGCTTTCAGAATTTGCAACAAAAAGGCGAGGTGCGACGGTGAATTGTGTAGTTGACGAAATTGAAAGTGAATTGTGATACGAACACATCGTTAGAGTTTATTCGTAGATAAAGAAATCAGTGAATCGAACTGTGCCCTCGACTGTGCCTGTACTTACGCGTGTAATTAGTGAAGTGACTTTGTGACTTCTTCCTCTTTGCGAGCCGACGGCGACGCGGCGACGGTGAGCACAACAAAATATACTTATATATTATCTGACTCACGCGAACGTTGTCGCGCGCGTTACAATGAGGGTAACTCGAGGTCGTAAAATCAAGAAAGAGCCGATTTCGAAGTGCACAAAACCTCCAACGAAACCTCCGACGAAAACTCCGACGAAACCTCCAACAAAACCTCCGACAACTCGTTGGCGTAAAATAAAGGAGGAACCAATTGCTGATGATTACGAGGACGACTACGCAGAAGCTCCATTGCAGCCGGCGATCGACGATGCTGTCCCAAGCACGTCGTCGGGCAATTCCGTGAAATCCGAGGTGAAATCCAACTCGCCTACTACTCCTTCGCGAGAAGTCGATGACATTGGAGGTGCAAATTTCAATAATAAATTTCCTCGACTAAGCTCTCATTTTGTGCCACTAGATTTGGCGATCAGAATCGTTCCTGATTTCGACAGTACAGACGAGAGACTCCTACCGTTCTTGAGACAGTGCAAGGTAGCCGAATCGTTCGTGAGACCAGAACAAAGGCCTTTTTTTACCTTGCTCGTTCGCAATAAAATCACAGGATTCGCGAGCGATCTGATTGATGTGTACGAAAAGTATCCGAATAATTTGGATAAACTGATCGCAGCATTGAAGTTATGCTTTCCATTCGTTTTCGACGTAAACAAAGCCTTCTCGGACTTGTATAAACAACGGCAAGAAGAGCAGGAATCCGTCGAGACTTTCGCTGCCCGCATCAGTCGAATTCTATACCGCGGTATAGAAGCCTCTAACGAAAAGTCCGATGATATAGCCGAAAATGTTGAAGCAAGAGCATTGCTGGATAGAGCGGCTACTTCGCAATTTATAAACGGGTTACGCGACTTGAAAGTGGCGAATGTAATAGACAAAAACGTCCCATTTAAGGAGGCTGTAAGCTTCGCCATCAGAATGGATTCGATGCTTCGACGTTTTAATCCCCAAGAGAGATTAGAACAAGAACCGCTTGCATTAGGATTGTCGGGCGCAGTTTATACGAATGCAAAACCACGCTTGCCTAATAAGAAATTTGCGCCGTACAATAAAACATTGTGTAATCATTGCGGAAAAAGGGGCCACTTTGAAGAATATTGCTGGTCCAAAGAGATTGAATACTGCAGGTATAAATAAGAGTGAACAAATTTCGAATGGTTGATGCACATGCTCGTCTACCAGCAATAAGTTTTTATAAAGCACTATTATATTAAGAAAATACAAGGTTATTATGTTTATTAACATCGGTATTATGTTTATGAGAAGAAGAAAAAAGTAGTTTGTAACTAAAGTATCCAAGTGAATAGACATAGTTTAAAACAACATTTTCATATCAATTTAAATATTAAACTCAATGCTTAAGTTTAGTTGCATAAATTATAAAATAGTTCATTTAAACTCTACTGCAAACTGACAAAGGGTTTTATTATTTCAGTGGTATATTATCGTATAGAAATTAAAATATCTATTACAATGCATGTTTTTGTTAAGCCAATACCAGTTGGATCTCAGTCTGTGCAAAGAGTTACCAAAAATTTATTGTGCTTTGCAAATAAGATTACTGTTGTTGTAATTTACAATACTATACTTACAAATTGCTTTACAAGAGTTGCAATGGTAAACATCGAATGATAAATATTTGTATTTACCATTAGTTTCTTATTTATGAATTGTTAATTAAATTTAATACAGGATGTCGGTAACAGTAATGTTTCCTACTGTTAAGAAGAAATTAATAAATAATTTGTTCCTAATTTTAATTTTTATAGAATGTATAGACGTTTGATGATTATAAAAATAATGACCAATTTTATGCACTTATTAGTAAAAAACGAAAAATTAGTTATATTTATTTATTTTAATTAATTTTAATTTATTTTAATGTAGATAAAATGATATTGCAATGTTGGTCTTAAAAATAATGTAACTTGTTCGTCATAAATAACACTGTAAACTAAATATACAATATAAACAAACATTTCTTAAACTTGTTGTTACCAACTTTTCACTGCAATCTATCTTTACGAAATGAAAACCAATTCAAAATCAAATAAGTAATGAAAATTGCCGAATATTTAAATCTTAATAACACAGTGTTTTCATTCTTCATTTATTCACTAGTATCTTTGTTCCAAGAAAATTACAGCTAGAAGACATAAGAGAATTATTCATAACTGAGAACCTTTGTTTCTCTTAGTCATTGCAAAACTCATTCTACCTACAGTGAGCCCAGTTTGGATTAGTAAAATATAATATCAGCATACAGTACATTTATGATATAATATGTACAAATAAGTATAATTAAACACCTTTTTTGAATTGAAAGTTCAAATTTTATTTATTTAAATTTAATAGATATTTTAAAGAATCTATCCATCAAAAAAATATTAGGTATATTTAGATATATTTTTATAGCTATACAGTAAGCGAGAAAAATAGCGGTACCTTGCATCCAAACTTTTTAATCAAACGGTGCACCGATAACGCTGAAAATTATGTGTTATTGTTCGATATATCCTTGTACTGCGCGGGGAAGCAAGCTTTCGTGAGCCCAGTGAATAAAAGAAAATTATTCAACTTTATCGTTTTTGAAGCTGTCAGGACCAAGCGTAAAAACAACATACTTCTTTTATTTTTCATACTAACCCTAAATAATTATATTTTGTAATTCATAGAGTTAACGGAAGCTTATAAGCTCGCTTTCCCGCAGAAAGATTATATTATCAAATAATTACATATACAATTTTCAGTGTCATCGATCCACCGGTTTATTAAAAAGTTGGGACGCATTAAGGTACGGCTATTTTTCTCCGAGAGTCCAGAATACAAAAAAGAATTGTTCGAATCGAATTATATACAATACCGCCGAAATTAATGATATACATTTCAGGAAGAATACTTACCATACTATGCTTGGCAAACTGTCACTGCATTAAAAAAGGAAGCCGTGTGTTGGACATTTCCAAGTCAAATTAAAAATATGAAAAAACGTTTAATGTATTTTAGAAACCTAAAAATGAACATATTTATAATGATTGTAAGAAATACTTAAATAATATTTCCAATTTATTACGACTGCACAATAGCAAATGTACAATATTTTTAAACACAATAATGTATTACAAAAAAAAAGAATATTTTTATAGCACTGGGTGGCTTAATTCTTTCTGGCACCGTGCTTAACACCGTCGCTACGCTCGGGCGCTAACTGCACGGTGCAAAAATGGACTGTTTAGGCCACGGATAGGCGTGACAGCGGATTTATACTAGTCAGTGCTATAAAATAGCGTACTATACTCGTGGTATAAATAGTCCGATACGTCACGACGTTTAGCTCTCTCGCTACGCTCGGGTGCTAATACACGCCGTGCCGTAATGGACTATTTATGCCACTTGTATCGTAATATACTATTCTGCCCTCCGGTCGGAAAGCGCCAACTTTCTGGCTGCTGCGCGAAACGATGTTGCCGCTTTCCGGTGATGTCGAGTAGAAAAATATAGTATACTCACCTATAGGCCACTAAAAAGAAAGCCTCAGATCATATTATGTTTATCATGAAAATTGCATGTGATCTGAGACATTTCTTATTTTACTAGCCTATAAGTATGTAATCTTATACTATTTAATACATATAATGTGGTTAAAAATGACCATAGCGCAGTGCACGTTATTAATTTAAAAAAATGATTCATTTGTAGTGGAAGATTTTTTACGAAAACATTCTCGTATATTGGAAACATACACGTAACGAGAAAGAAATAATTTTATCAAGACTGTATGCTGAGTGTGGATTAAAAGTTAATATTATGTGCTCGAGTAAGGAGCTAAAATTTTCAATTATCTTTTTATATAATTTTGTAAATGATTTTGTTGCACTAGAATATACTGTACATATAATACATGTATAATGTGCATAATATCTGGTTTAAAATTAATATACAGTATATTTTTAGTTTCTATCAATGTATTATTTCAAGGAATACCAGTTATATGTGATATAATAAAATATCACAAAGACTCTAACATAACATGCTACTATAAAGAGCTTCCTTTTTGTTTTGAAGTTTTTGTTGATCAAGAAAAATACTTTTATTACATATACATGTCATTGTTTTTTATGAGCTGCGCTGCCTTGCTTATTGCATTTTCTCATGAGCTAATATGCTTTCAATCAGTTCAAGATATAATTGGTTTGTTTAAAATTACAGAGTAAGTTTTCACTATAACTATAATGAAATTCAAAAATTATTGAAAACACAAATAAAAAATGGTTCATATCCCTATATAAAAAAGTCATGACCGGATGAAGTGAAGCCAAGAATGCGTCAATATGATTGGCTCGTGTAGTGCGCATGCGTCAAAAGTATCGTTAGAATTTTTTGATTTGTTTTTGATTTCTAAAATTGATCCTAATACAAAGAATGTAATATATTACTATAATACATATCAATAATTATTATTTGTGTATTTATAATATTCTATTGTAAATATTATCATTGTTACAAAAAGTGACATGATGTGAACGTTGACACGAACTGAGTTGAGACATAACCTTAAAATTTTAAAAGGTAGTTGGTGACGAAACCGCGGCAATTTTGAAATTTACATGAGCGCGAAATGAATCAATCATATATTGTAAAGTTTGATATATTTCCGTAATAGAAAACAAATATTAAAAATATCAATCAAGCATTTATATTTCATTTAATAAGTTAATGAATTAATATTCTACTACAGTGCGCGCAGCGCACTGCGCCAAGTCTAGTATTATATAAATGTAGTACATTGTTTCTTATTATTCAGAGTTCGCATTATTGGACTTTTGAAAATGGTAAAAAGAGTGCAATGTGACCTTGATATGATGAAAGAAGCTGATCAAAAAACTTGTATATTTTGTTGTATATCTAAAGTATTTGAACTTCATAATGCCATTCTAATGCAAGATTGCGATATTTCCGCAAATAATTCTCTTAATATTGGAGCGTTATTAGTTTTGGTAATTATTCTATTTTAGTTTTGGTATTATATTTTAGAATGTAAAAATTATAATAAGCGTCTCTTTATAAAATATACCTATAAAATATTTTAGATATAAAGTAACGGTCTAGATGAAATTTTGAAAATAGTAAGATATAGCCTATAGTATTTTTGGGATTGAAGAAAAACATTTTTATAATTTTTTGGCCCTCGGATCGAAGCGTCATTGCATTGGTAGTATAGTGAAGCATTATTTCATGTTTGGTAAGTTATAAAAAAGTTACAAAATTAATGTATAATGATTTAACAAGGAATTTTATCTTTTTTGAAGCTTTTCAAAACTATTCGTTGCAGTCTTTGGTCAACTTGGATGTATTTGAAAAATAGAAATCTCAATACAAAAATCAACACCAATATCAAAATTGTAGAGAGCATCTAAATACACACCTAATAAAAAAAATTACAGTTTTTTTCATTTTGCACTTTAATTGTGATGCATTATTTTGTTTTTATAATAGTTGAATATGCATCTATTATTTGGTTAATTAACGTCTGATTAACAGGTTAATTAACGTCTGATTTTTAAATATGTTTTCCAAAAATCAAAGATTGGTGGTTTGCTTTAAAAATCAGCAACAAAAAAGCGACGTGTCATCTTCCTTTGCGCTGAATTATATGAACACATCCGCCGAGTTTTTTAGGCAAAAATATAAATCTGTTTTTAATACACGAATACACCCCAGAATAAAGTACATAACTTTTCCCGCGAAGCCGGGAAAAAAGTGATTAGTTCATTCCCTATCCCCACTCTATCTCTACAGCGCTACGCGCATGCGTTATAAAAAAATTGTTTAATACTTAAATAACATTATGCTTTGCTTTCTAACCAATTTAAATATTAATGCCAATGCTGAAAATCGATTTTTATCATTCCCGATGCGCAAAGAGCAAGTTAAAAGTAGCATGAATTATTAAATGTTCTCTTCTGCAGAAAACTAACATCAAACGTGTTTCATTATATTAGCATTATATCTTTTAGAAATTTAAGTATCGATTACGATGCGCGTTTTCATCAAGCTAGTACACGAGTTCGAGCTTAGTCTGTTCAAAGTGTAACCTAGGATATATTGTGCTTTAGTATACCCGTACTATTATTGTTATAGACAAGCCTCTTTACAATTTGCTTTATCAAAAATCATATTTTTATCTTGCAACTACATACAAATGGTAAACAATAAAATAATAAATAATTTAAATTTATAACTTTCTTAAATAATTTTTAAATTTAAAAATTTGATCAGCAGTTCAACCAAATTATAAAACAATTATTTCCTATTGTCAAGGACAATATAACAATATACAATACAATAAGGACATATTCCGAAACATTTGTTGAGTAATTTTTATGTTAATCAAGTTTTTATATACTAATAATATGATAGTCATAATTATAATAACAATAATTATGATATGTTCAATAATGTATTGTCACTTTTATAAATACACAGTTCTACACAAACTTACGGTATTAATAAAATAAAAAGTTTTTTCTCCGCCTGAGAGAGAGAGAGAGAGAGAGATATATATATATATATATATATAACACACACACACATATATGTGTTACATATATTGTGTTACATACACATATATATGTTTAACACACACATATATATGTGTGTGTGTGTGTGTGTGTGTGTTCAAAGACTGTGGATCTCAATTTTAAGTATACTCCTAAATCTCTTCATGAATAGAGTATTAGAATTAAAAATAGATTTCTTTTTCAAATCGTTAATGCATTTTTATTTTATTTTATTACAATTTAAGGACAATATAGTGTGTCTATTATAAATGAACGCAGAATATAAACAAAAAGCTTATTGAGATTTTTTTAAAGTTATTTTCTTACTAACTTTTCATTACGATCTTTCCTTACGAAGTGAAAACCACTTCAGAATGTAATAAGTAATGAAAATTGCCGAAGACTTAAATTTTAATATTACAGTGTTTTCTATTCTTTATCTATTCATTAGTATCATTGTTTCAAGAAAATTACAGCTAGAAGACATAAGAAACATTATTTATAAATGAAAGCCTTTGTTTCTCTGTACAATGCATAAAATCCATTTAGATAGAAGGCTCATTTTACTTGGTGAACCCAGTTTAGATTAGCAAAAGATTAGTTTCGTTATAAAGTCCACGCTTACAGTAATAAGTTAATTGAATTAATCAAACTTTTTTAAAGAAAAAAATTAAATTAACTTTATTTTAAAAAATTTTCTTCATCAAAACTACGTTATGTGTATTATAAGTATTATTCTTTCGTTAGTATATAATGAGTGCTATAATACGGAAAAGAATTGCTCAGTGTTCATTATTAATTTGTATAGTCATAGATGTAATAGATTCTTGCATCTCATTGAAAATAATGGATGTTATTTTGTAATTTTAATTTTGTTTACAATATTTTTAACAATACATGTAATTATGTATAAAAAAAATTAATTTTATTTAAGGACAAGTTCTTCCCATACTATGCTTGGCAAATAGTTACTGTATTAGAAAAAGCGGCTGGTTGGTGGCCATTTCAAAATCGAACCAAAAATACGTTAATACGTCTTATGCATTTTGGAAATTTAACAACGGTCATACTAATAAGTGTAAGAAATATTTTCGTCCACAAATCTACAAAATGTCCCTTGCTCTCACTCATTGAAACTATATATTTAGATTGAAAAAACATTAATATGATGGAGAAAATATTAATTTTCTAATTCTTTATTGAAACACAAACTTTTTTTACAGTAATAGTACATTACGATACTAGTGTCATAAATCGTACTTTAAGTATATATGAGCGCACGAGCATAGCGAGAAAGTATAAGAAAGAGAACGACTTATAACACGGTATGGTACATTATTTAATGATGTTTTACAAACTTTTAAATTCGTGGAACAATAACATTTTGTATATACATACGCACTTCTGCGCATATACGAATCGTATACAAGCTACATCCTATTCTTACCTTGAAATTTGTTTAGTCTGTTAGATTGTACGAAGAATATAAACGAAAAAATTTTTATATTGTAGTAGAAAATACAGTTGTATTGGTCATGATCATTTGCACTAAAATGAAAGTGATTATGTTTTATATTAATGAAAAACAGGTAAAAAAATGTTTTATTTATATTTTTAATAAATTGTTATATGTATATATTAAAAGTAAATAAAATAGTATATTGCTATCGGGAGGTAAATGGTGAGCCAGTTCTTTGCCTCCCTCATAGCATAATATACTATTTTGCACTTGCATCGACATATACTATTTATTTACAATATATTTTAAAAGATTATTACTATAATTGCGCAACTAAAAAATTGTTTTTTTTTTTTATAGCGGAAGATTTTTTACAAAAATGTTCTCATACAATGGAACAATACGAATGACGAGGAAGAATTGATGATCTTAAAACGATATGCTGACTATGGATTGAAAACTATTATTAATTATGCGAGTAAGAGGCTTCGATATAATTATATAGTTTTATGAATTTTTTGCTCTATAAAATATATTATACTTGATATATGCGTAATAATCAATATATAGTATTTTTAGTTTCTATCAATGTATTATTTCAAGGAGTACCAGTGTTGTGTAATGCAATAAATTATCTCAAAGACCCTAATATAACTGATTTTAAAAAAGAGCTTCCTCTTTATGTTGAAGTTTATATAGACCAGGAAAAATATTTTTATCAAATATATTTATTATTATTTCTCATGAGCTGTGCTGCTTTATTGATAGCATTTTCACATGAGCTAACATATTTTCAATCAGTTCAGCATATAACTGCTTTGTTTAAAATAATAGAGTAAGTTTGCATGAAAAATATAACGGAATGCAAACATTATTTAAGGGACCACCATACCTTTTATATAGATATACTACCAATGTTAAATTTACCTTCTCTTTTTTCCCAACTTCCAGAAAATTGGCTTCTTTTCTGACTCTCAAAAAATTACAATCGCAATAATTTGTATAACTACTTATGCATGAAAGCAAGTTCTATAGCATTCATCAACGAAATCCTGAAAAAAATTCTGAATAAAACAAACATTTTTTCTACACGCTTTCTCGGCCTATCAAAACAACTGCCGATCTGATGTCACCTGACAGATCGGGATATAGCTCACTTTTAGTTATTTTTTTTTTTTTTTCACGATCCCGTTGACGAATGTTATAAAGCTCGCTTCCGCACACAAGTTGTGATAAAGACTATTGAATTATAGTTTTTTTAAAGTCGGAAAAAAAGCCAATTGAAACATTTTTTAGAAGTTAAGAGCAAGAAGGAGGTAAATTAAACGTGGTAGTATATCTATATAAAAGCTACGATGGTCCTTTAAAACCCCCAAAAAATGGTTCAAATCATGTATGAATACCTATTGTTTATTCAGAGTACGCATTATTAGACTTTCGAAAATAGTAAAAAGAGCGGAATACGGTCTTGATACACTGAAAGAAGCTGATCGCAAAATATTTTCTAGTATATCTAGAGCAGTTGATCTTCATAATACAGTTCTAAAGTAAGATTACGATTTTTATTTAAAGAATGTACTTTTGTTTTTATCTTATAATTATAAATTTTTTTTAATTCCAGCAATATTAAATTAATTAATTCCTCTTTTGGTGCTACTTATCTAGTTGTACTTTTATTTAATTGTTTGATTTTCGGAGCGTCATTAGTTTTGGTGATTATTTCAGTTTCGTTTTGAATATATGTGTTTCAATATATTAATAGACCTATAATAAAAATAATTATAAGCATCTTTTTTCATTACATACAAAATGTTTTAGATAAGTAATAATTATCATAAAACTGTTGAAGTAGTAAGATATGGACTAGTATTCTTGGGATTGACAACACACTTTTTTATCATTTTTTGGCCAGGCCAAAAAATTATTAACGGTAGTGAATCATTATTTAATGTTTGGTGAGTTAACAATAAAATTTGGACATAAATAATCTTTCTTCGAACATCTTTCACAAAGTTTTCTCTATAAGAAAAAATTATGAAGGCGAAATTCCTATCATCCGTTCTAAAATTGTCATTTAATTAATTAAGTCATATATAATTTGTATTTTAGCGTACTTATTTAACAAAGTCCTTGAATATTATACCAAATAAATAATTATTGTTCTAGTTGCAGTGGTAAATGGTATAAATTATCAAAACGGTCAAAAGATTTATTACGTATAATGATGCTAAAAAGCATTACACAATGTCAAATCAATGCTAGTGGCATGTTTGTTTTATCTTTTGAAACATATGTAAAGGTTTGTTACTTTATTACGTTGATTATTATTAGTATAGGCATAATATGTAATAGTAACCAATAATTTGTTGTCCTTTCAAGCTTTTCAAAACTGGTTTGTCTTTCGTTGCAGTATTTGGTTAACGCTAATTAATGAGAAGTTGTTGAGTTTAAGAAGTAAATAAATAATTCTTAATATCCTTGTAAAAAAATTATTGAACGTGAATTATAAAAATACATTTAATAAAATAATTACGTCATCTTTTTTGGCATTAAACACCTTGTGATAGTATATAAGCACAGTTGCATGAAAACATTGAATATTTAGAACGCCAGTCTTGAAACTCCCATGTCTTTCTTATGGTAGACGTCATGGCTGACGTTCCAAATATTTAAAGTTTCTGTTAACGGTGGGTTATGCCTTTATAAGTTCAATCCGACAATGTACCAAACTGGCACGAGTTGGCAAACTTTCATGAGAAACATATCAAAGTGTTGTCGTTCCTGCTGCGTTCACCGAGGGATTTAATCCTATGTATCAAGTATGGAGAAAACTTATTACTACTTAGTCTGTAAATGAAATCCACGTCTGCGGATTCAGTGGATTGACATGGTAAAACTTGTATATAGGTACTTTGTTACTTTCATTATAAATTTTTAAACCATATCATTTTCCATCTTCAGACGAATTGCAATCGGAACAAAAATTAGCAATCATTCATTCAAGTAACAATTTGCAATACTTAATTTTGATATGTTCGTCCGTTCGTTCATCCCTGGCCCCTAATTCTAATGACACCGTGATTGCTTTCATATACTTGTGTGTACTTCAGGTATGCCCCAACAAACTGACAGTTATGCAACAATCATTCCTATCATCTTATACACAGCCTACGTATTGCTATATACACTCGCTCCGGAATATGTCTTTGTGTATATGCGCGCTTGTAGGCCTCTTAGTAAAATCTGATCAACTTACCCTTTTCCGCGGGCTTCTGTGCATCTAGGTTGTCCGCGTAATCAGGTATACAAACTACTCCGAGACTCTCCATCCTACTTTTCAATCAGACCTCACTATTTTCAATTTTCTGCTAATTATATCTGTTCTCACATTTATCTATATATAAGGCGCATATATAACAGCTAGCTAGCTCTCTCTCTCTCTCTCTCTCTCTCTCTCTCTCTCTCTCACGGCGCTAAATTTAATATTATGTTATGCACGGACTATGACAAATCTCACTCAAAAATTTACGATACTAGACTTTTGGCGCAGTGCGCTGCGCGCACTGTAGTAGAATATTAATTCATTAACTTATTAAATGAAATATAAATGCTTGATTGATATTTTTAATATTTGTTTTCTATTACGGAAATATATCAAACTTTACAATATATGATTGATTCATTTCGCGCTCATGTAAATTTCAAAATTGCCGCGGTTTCGTCACCAACTACCTTTTAAAATTTTAAGGTTATGTCTCAACTCAGTTCGTGTCAACGTTCACATCATGTCACTTTTTGTAACAATGATAATATTTACAATAGAATATTATAAATACACAACTAATAATTATTGATATGTATTATAGTAATATATTACATTCTTTGTATTAGGATCAATTTTAGAAATCAAAAACAAATCAAAAAATTCTAACGATACTTTTGACGCATGCGCACTACACGAGCCAATCATATTGACGCATTCTTGGCTTCACTTCATCCGGTCATGACTTTTTTATATAGGGATTCGAATCGTGCAACGTTTTAGCTCAGTCACAATATACCTATTACCTATGCTATTAAAATATTAAGGTTTATAAAATCTTACTTCTAGGTATATTCTCATTGATGCCTTTTATGGATATTTTATCATTCTACACCGTCACGTCAATTTTTCAACGAATTGAAAACTTTTCAATTCTTATCTATGATGAATATTGTTTCAAAAAAAGTTCAACCGAACCGACTATGTTATTCTTCATATACTCTCGACGATGCTCTTGACTTTGTTTTATCGAGAATGTGTACCTAACAGACACCGTGTGCAACTTCTATATAAAATTCAGTAAAATTATTTACACTTATCTATTCAGTACATTCGAAGAACAAAGAATAATATAATATGTTTATATAAAAGATAAATCTACAGACAGAGTGCAATGATCTGAAACCTCGACCGGTGCTAGCTTAAAATATGTAAATTACTCATAATTCACCTTGAATTATGAAATCGAACCCTTTTCCGCAGCTCGTGCGCTTATAATTACACGCGATCAAGTGTTATCTTATAGCGAGTGCGGCGCGGAACAACAGCTGCAGGAAAATCCGTTTATTATATATGAGCCGTACGCGAGCGCGAGGAAAACGCAGATGGCACGATCGGATCTTCTTCGGTCATTATTTATACGCACGGAATACACGTGTATTCGCGGAATAAACGCTTCTTCCTTTGTTCGTTCTAAAAGAGTTTACCGTGGCGGAATATAATGCTATTTATGTACATTTTTTGAGGTTTCGTCATAATACACAAAGTAGTTTTTTACACAGAGATATCGATAAGGATTTGTTTAGTATGGAACTTTTTGAGAGCAACTATTGGAAACTCACTGTTTTTTTGCAGAAGTTGATAGGGCTATACTATTTTCAAAGCTTGTGGAAAAACATCGTTGCATGGATTTACGTGTACACTTTTACACTGTCTTTTATTATTGCCATAGTATGGCAGAGAAATATTTTATAAAACTATGGCTGCGTAATATGCAGACGTTCTTTTTAACATTTTTTTTTTCTTTTAAAACAAATACGAACAATTTTAGGGCGTCAGACTTTATCAGGAGATAGGCGTTGACATAAACATTGTCACGGAAAATTTAGTCGCTGAAATGTATTTGATCATCGTATTTGCGAAACTCACTACAAGCGTTGTGTACATGAAGGACGTAAGTAAGTCCACCTTCTAACTCTTTCATTCTAAAGCAATAGATTTTGCGAATATCCAAACTTGAACTTATGGAAGTAAAGAAGTAATAAAACTGGTCATGTTTGTAGCTAAAATATCTGTACAAAAGTATAGCCAACGACTGGAGAGTGATGAGCGATGAAAAGGAGCTGAAAGTAATGCACGAGTACACCGACATAGGTCGTAAAAGCGTCCAACTTTATTCTGGTTTGTCCCGATCATACTTTCAGGTGTCGATATGCACTTATAATATTAATATTCCAAAAAGTTAAGCTAAAAATAATTCAAACTTATGCAGGCTACATGATTATCGGCATAGCCATATTTCTGAGCTTGCCGATTTCCGCACCCTTATGGGACTTTATCGTACCGCTCGAAAATACCACTCGCCCCAACGCTCTTCCATATTACGCTGAGTACGGTATAGATCAGGAAAAGTACTATTTTCCATTGATGGGTCAAGCAGTGTTCGGTGGCATAGGAACTGGCATGTTGTTGGTGACGTTCGATCTTGGATTCATTCTCACGGTTCAACACGTTGTCGCCCTATTCGCTCTTGTCTGGTGAGTATAATTGCTCAAAGTTTTACATATCTAGGACAAATGATACATCTTGTGCAGTTACCGGATTGATCAAGCTGCCAAGTTATCTCTCAGCGTTGAAAAGGGTAAAATTGATTTTATCAAGGGAGATCGATCGGCCTACGAGTACACTGTTAAAGCGATTAATTTACATCAAACTGTATTGGGGTACGTTGCAGACAACATAAATATTATTATATGCTGTATGTACATTATTCTATATCATTTGACATGTTTTATTTTGATCCAGATACGTCGATCTCGTTGAAAATTGTTACAACGCAGGCTGGCTTGTTGTGCTTTTTATGAACATGCTCTTGTGCGGTGGGGGATTGGCTGTGGTACTTGTCTATAACATTCTATTGTAGTTTGAGGAAATATAGATCATTGAAAAAAATCATATCGAATTTCTGCTTCAATTGCAGTGTTTGATGAAGACTGATCGTCCGGAAGAGTTATTGCGATACTTCACGGTGTTATTTGCTGGGTTCATACATTTTTATTATATTTTTCTTCCTGGCCAGAAAATTATCAACAGCAGTTTGGAAGTATTTGACAAATGGTAAATGGAAATCATGTCGATGATAATTTATGAAAACATCCGCGTGCACTGATTTGGAGTTGCATAAACTTTAATAATTACAGCTACGCTTGTAGATGGTACAATCTGTCGGAGAAATCGAAAAATTTAGTCAAAATTATGATGATACGAAGTCTTCGGAGATGCGAGCTGACAGGCGGAAAAATGTTCATCTTGTGTATGGATACTTACTGTAACGTGAGTTTAAAGATATAATAATATACTTTATATAGTAAACAAATTTCCCGCATTGCATCCGTTTTTGCAGATGATGAAGACGGGTTTATCCGTGTTCACAGTTCTCAGATAAAAAGTTGTAGACCTCGGCGATAATATGTTACAACGAGATTATAAAAGAAATATTGATGGTTTGCAATAAAGTTATTGATTATGTTTACCCACACTTTTATATTCCCATAAAAATCTAGCAAACTGTTTCTCGGCTACTGAAACGCAGTAAAATAAAACAAGAGGTATGAAACCATTTGAATATAATAAGAACAGAAGAATTAAGAATGTGTAATTCAGTAAATGATAATCGTATAATATCTATATATAATATTTTATTGAGCGTATCTCATGCGGGCAGCAGAAGAAGCAGCTCGAAATAAAAATAAAAATTAATTTTTTAGTATATAAATTAAGATTATAAAGCTATACCTACACGGTAAACATATAATATATTCGATCTCTCTTACTCTTTAATGGCACGATTACACTTTAGTTTGAACTCTACGATTAATCAAAATCATATATGCAATCAAGTCTATTAACACGCACTCCAGGCTTTTCCATACGCACATGTATTAGATCTTTCAAAATAATTCTACAACAGAAGACACACACGCTTCCACTACTCGCACTTAGTAGCGAATATAGCGGCCAGCGTTGTTCCTGGCGCTTCTCGAGTCGATGGGATTGCAGGCAAAGAGAGCGTCTCCGCGGAATCCGTCGTTGCACGTGCAAACGGCTATGTGTCGTCTGGGTGAGCAGCTGGCGTTAACGCCGCACTCGCGACCTGTGCAGGGATTCTGGCAGGAGTAGTTGATGCAGGCACGGTTGTCTGGACACTCGGCGTCGGAGAGACACTCGCCGCGCTGACAGCTGACCAGGGCGTTGCCGATGTAGCCGGTGGGACATGTGCAGACCGGACGTTTCTTGCCGGTGATGTCGTGGCCGGGACGGCACTCGGCGTTAGAGCCGCAGGGGTTCGGTGTGCAGAGGTCCTCTGTAAAAAAGAGGTAAGATTTTTTTCGTTAGAATATTTATATCCCGCAATTAAACTCTTTTAACTCAGCAATGAAAACAGATTTTTCTAACTAAGACTTTATGATTGTGTTACGGAAAATTACCATCCGTGAAAGGTCTGCAGAAGGTGAAGGGATCTCCGGTCCTGTCCTTGGGGCAGCTGCAGACGGGAGTGATGTCACGAAGTTCGCAGTTGGCGTGAGTACCGCAGACACCGTCGCACGGGTCGACGCATTTTTGGTAATGACAGGCGGGCTTTCCAGCGGGACACTCCGAGTGATGAGTGCACTCGGGTCGGCAGGAGATCAGAGGATTTCCAAGCCAGTTCTGGTGGAATAAACAAACGAAAGCACTTAGTTGAAGAACATAATTATAATCGTGACTATCATTACCTTAGGACACTTGCAGACGGCGCGATGGTTGACGACATCGCACTCGGCGTTCTCACCGCACTGAGTCGCGCAGGGACTCTCGCACCTGAAGTTGGACGAGCAAGACAGGTGGCTGGAACAATCGAAGTCACTCTCGCACTCGTGGCGGCAGCCCTCGAGAGGTCGTCCACGGTATCCCGGGAGACACGTGCAGGTCGCAACGCCGTTTATCACCTCGCATTTGGTGTTGGAGCCGCAAGGGTTCGGGTTCTTGCAAGGTGCCTCTGCAATTTTTTCGTTTGTTATTATAGACGTTGAATCTAACTTTCTTTTATTCCGTATAGATCGAGGATTTTACTTACGAGGATCGTAGATACAGTTCTTAAATGGATCGCCAGTGTATCCCGGTGGACAACTGCAGACGGGCACGTGGTTCCTAGTCTGACACAGCGCGTTGGCTCCACAGGCGTCGGCGCAGGGATCAACACACCTGTTCGACGAGCAGATCCTATTTCCGATGCAGTCCTCGTTTACTGGAAGAAGAAGCAACAAAAAAAAAAAAAAAAAAAAAAAAAAAATTAAAAAAAAAAACGTTCAGACGTCAATCGAAAGACACGCGCGGATTATTTGATGATATCACGGTATATTCTCCGATCGATGTTTCTCTGAAACTATATATAATAATTATAGAAACCGACGACAAAAAATTAAGGCAATATGAGAAGCTCATATATATCCAGTAACTTCCATATACATGCGGCTCCTGTATAAGGTATACGTCTTACGCATACGCGCATGTGTTATAGAGGATATACGTCATTATATTACTCCAAAGAATACATTAGAGCGCGATTATAAGGAACCAAGTGACGCGCTACCGCTGCAACCTTGACGCTGTACGCGCACGTTCGAGGAAACGTTCATCGCTATATGTTATAAATCGCGCCGCGCGTTATTAAGTATATTATGTTATGCAAATTAATAGCGTTAAAGAAATGAATGTTAGCTTTGATATCAGACGTATTTATACTCACTTATACACTCGACGCGCTCGCATCTGGAGAGCGGGTCGCCCATATGGAGATTCAGGCAGGAGCAGACCGGACGGCCCTCGCTGATCGTGCAGCGAGCGTTGATTCCGCATGTGTGACTGTCGCAGCTGCCACCTACGCATAGTTGAGGAAATGATGAATATTGATATTATAGTTCCTTAATTTACTTTTTGCTAATTTGATGTATCGATTCAGTTTTTTATTTAGAACTCCGTCAGAGCCGATTATAATTAATTTGAAATTTGAAAATAAATTGAAATAGTGTATTTCAATGGACTTCTTTCGTTTAGGTACGTAGAGCGATCGAAGATATCCTATAAACAATACGCCCGCACCGTATAATGACTTCCTGCAAACGTGATGTATACGCGTGCGCTTGAATGGATCGGCATCATAAACATTATAGCACTCGAATGTACGTTCTCTCAGGATACTTAAGTCTGTGCGGTATCATATATACCTATACGACCATTGCGTAAACGGAGATAGCCCATGCAATATATTAGATACGCAGCGATGGGAAACGCGTGCGAGCTTAGCTTATTATATAGTGCGGATGATCGACAGGGAAAATTAGGATGAATGCTCGATTGTTTTTTGCGAGCGATGGATATCTACAGCTGGGATTCATGAGTTCGGAGAAGTCTTGGATATGCGCAATCTGCTGTTCACAAACTGTTTGTGGAAATATTCTGTAGTCCAGATTCTATCGGCTTAAAATGTATGAGTAAACGGGAAACTTTTGTGCTTGTTGATGTGCGAATTATCGCGTTGTATGCTCGAAATTTAGAGAAGTAGCGAGATTCTGACCCACTTAATTGCAATTAAAAAAAAAACTGTCCTCGGTCAGAGTTCGCGAGACAATGATAAACAATCTTTTCGTAATACACGACGATGAGTTGATATAGGCACCGGTTTAGTCAGACGGGATGATAATACCTTTGTTTTACGCGTAAGATTTATCATCGACTGACATTGTTGCATACAAACTTTGACGTAATATGAAAAGCATGAGATTCTTACCGCCAGTCAGGACTCTTGAGCTGTAGTGAACCTGTGACATCGCCGAGGTCGAGGCAACCAGGGCGACGAGCAGAACTGCCGTCTGCATGGGCTTCATCGTTGATTATTTCGTTTGTAATCTTCTCGTCTGCATACAACAAAACAATAAGTTTATTAATTCATTTGTATTATACATAGGTATACAGCTTCATGCACGTATATAGACGAATATATAGAGACATAGTAAATCAAATTCGTTCAATAAAATTCGAATAATTTATCCCAATGCAGCAATCGCTAATTATAATTTTTCGTCATTTTTCCAGCAAAAAGCCAACGTCGATTATACAATCTCGCCTTCGAAAACTCGACGAATCCGCATAGAACGCGGTACACCGCATGCATCACTCAAGGCTTCCGCGGGAAGAGAGTTGCAGCTGTTGCTACCATCCAAATTAGGCGACGCGCTATAGTATATATACTCGCTCGAAATTAAAATTCAAACGATCGGCATCGTGCACGCACAAGGAACTGGCAATTAAGAATCAATCATCCCCTCCCACATTATATACGATATAGAGGTACAACATAATATGTAACACTCACCTTGGAAAAAAAATCGCTAAATTCGCGCACAACACTGCCTCTTCTCGAAGCGCAGCCGATACTTCGTTATATGTGATCCGCGCACGACCGGATCGCGAGATGAACTGACGCTCGCCGCTTCGAAATCCGCGATGATGTATAAGCTGCGACGCCGGTCGGAACTTCCACGTGGGGCTTTCCCTCCTCTCCCACCGTCTTCTCGTCTGATGTGTATACGTATCACACCTATCTTACTGCCGCTGCTTGTTTTTGTCTTTAATTTTTTTCTTCTCGAAGCGTATATGTGTTGTTCCAGCCTACGGGCATTCGAAATCGAAGCCCACGCGCGGCCCTGATACGTAGGTATAAAAATTGCGTTGCTGTTTTATATTAAGCGCGAGACGCTCGGGTTATTTGCGAATAGCTGTGCGAGCGACATTTTTTTTTCTCTTTGCGGTCGATTGTTTCAGGTACTTAGTTTTGTTTTTTTTTGGAAACGTGTTTCGAGATTTGGTATTCTAATGTGTACTATACAAAATCTGGAAAGAATTTTTTTTTACTGGTGGGCTGGCATTCGCGTTTTTATTTAAATTTTATCTTTGAATTGCTGATGTATAGGTAACGTTATACGGAGGACTATACGGTTCTTTACGATGACAATAAAATGTAAGTGCATTTGCTGTATTTTTTACTTGTATGCGTTTGGATTGTTATATTGCCGCAATTGGTTACACAACGCGTACACATTATTCATTTACAACATCAGAATGTAGTTATAAAATTAGCCAGCTGTTAAATTTTTCGTTTTCTTCTCGTATGCAAATTGATCTCGAAATAGTTTCAAGTAATCCTATGTAAATAAAGAACGCATCAACAGTTAATTGGAATAAGATAATGGGTATTTCCGAAAATTCAAATGACAGATAAGTAAACGGCACGTGCTTTACGGTTTCTCTCCGAAGGTTTGTTTCGTTGGTTCATTATCTGCTGCAACTTTTTTTGCATTGATTTACTTAAGAAAATACTTTTTTAGAGATTGTCGCGTACATTGATTAGAATTATCAAGACAACGTTGAATTAAAAACAGTGTTTAATTATCATTGACGTTTCTATCATAAGAAGAATCGTACTCTATAGTTTTTATGTAGATCGCGTACAATTGAGTAGTTTAGAATTGCTGAGTGATTAATTTTTCTAAAAAATAGGGAAATATTTCTTCTTTTTAGGAAGGAAAAAAAATTGACCTTTTTTTGGAAATTTTCAATGACAAGTGTTAAATTTACGATCAAATTTCCCCGAGCAAAGATATTTTCGTATTACGTGTTCAATTTTAAATAATAAAAATTCGACATCTTCAGCTACATTATATATATCTGTATATGTTTTTGATAGTACCGAGAATTAAGAATCTCGTATTTACGAGCCACTAAAATAACCGCAAGATATCTCCTCGGGCGCATATTATACCTACATATACGAAACCATTTGGCCCAGACGTAGTAGACTGAAAGCAGAAATCGTAAACAAAAATAGACAAAGCAACAAAAAATATAGGTTCCGCTTGATGAGTATCAATCAATATATTCACCGCTAGTGCGAACCAACATTGGCACTGATCTTGAATATATGTATATTATAATGATATTCGAAAAATAAAAAAATAAAACGGTATAAGAATCCAACCGAACGTCGGTTATACCTGAGTGTTTATCATATCCACCTATACTATACATACGAACGTCATAAAAAGTTCGACGTAGACACGTATCTCCCATCCAGAATCCTCTTTTTTTTCTACACCGATGACGTACTTGGGGAGAACTGCTAACTCAAAATATTCGAAGACACGAGAGACCCGTTCTCGTTCTGTAATAATAGAATCCGAAAAAAATTAATCCATTGTAAAATAATGCTAATTTACAATAAGTTGAAGGTACGAATATAATAGATGCACAATTTAAAGGCAAAGTTTTCCTATAGGCTCGCACGAGACGCCGTACAATTTCTGTTACGACATTGATGAAGTCATGAATATCTCGCCGAGGAGATTGCGAAAGACTCTGTTTTCTGTGTATACTTTAAGGTCGGAGTTGAGGTCGGCCGTATAATGTCATTCGCACTCCCATATCGGGAGTTGCTCTTAGCCGATATATACCGAAATAAGGACGCACATTTTAATGAGATGTCGGCGATAACCGAAATAGCTCGGCTCTTGATCTTTTTGCGTTACATTAGCATCGTCGCCAATTCCGTGAACGTTTCAACACTTGGACCCCTGAAATTCGCGTTATCTGCGATTAGAACGATTGGTTCTAATCCCGCATATAATATAACACTTTGAATATATGTGCCACGGGGTGAATGTAAATTTGTTCCGAGAAACGTGTGGACGAATTTTCGAGCGATTTAGCATACAATTGATAAAAGAACTACTTAATTGAACACGTGGCGAATAGCGACGACCACGCAAATCCTTGCCATGAGCCGTAGTAGTATACACGACCTCATCCTTCGCCCCTGAAAGTGACATAATGCAGTCGCGAATTCTTGAATTATATATATTATTTCTTTTTAGATCGACAAGGGGATTTGGTTCAACGACAGAAATATATAAAAGTCGATAACTCGATTGATTCGGTGCCTTTTAATATATACTATCAATATAAAAAGCTTTTATAGTTTTTATAAAATAATAACTTTCACAAAATAAATGGTAAATCAATGTTGTGCTTGAGACAATAGTGCATGCCTATATATGTAACAAAACTTTGTAAAACATACATTAGTGATTATTATGCACGAGTGTACGCCTATACACGGAGAAAAAAGTTATTAGACGATATGATAGACCGAGCGCAGAATATAGTAAAACTTAAATTTACAGCTGCTGTATAAATTACGTTATAGATTTGATTGATTATGCAAAAATGTATGCGTTTTTCATCGCAACTATAGAAAAGAAATCTGATGTTTTTTAAGGGAATACCGATTTCATTAAACATCTTGGCGAGCTTCGTTTTATACTGTAGGTATTTAAAGTACGCCGAAACATTAAGATCGATTTTCAATGTAAATTTTCTTCAGATAAGCGCGAAAATATATTAATTGCTCTACTGCAAACTTGTTCAATCATCATAAACAGTCTCCAAACTATCACAGAAAAAAATTCTAGTACTTGCAACTGAATGTCAAGACTGCAGTCCAGCATTTATATAGTGGAAATGCTAAATCATAAATGCGTGACAAAGTTGAGCACTTTCGCGATAAGTAAAACTATTCGTAAAAATTTTACGTATACGATCTGAGAAATTTAAGAAAATGTTTTTTTGTGTAATTAAAAGACGTACACTTGCTTACTCTGTAGCACGTATAATTTGTATATAATATGAATTCCCGCAAACGATACTATACTTTTTTCTCCGTATTATGTTAACCTTTAAATTATCTTACTCTATAAGTACGATTTATACTATGAATTATTACATTTCATTTGTCTACGATTCGCCAAACTTCGTGTATCTTCTGTACATGTAAAATTTTTGATCATTTGATTTACATAGTCAATAAACAAAAAATGTTTGAAGTTTCGCGTTGGTGTGACGGTCGGTCGGTTTTTTCCAAGAATTAATTGATTTCCTTTAAAGTATTGGAGAGAGTATCGATTCTATCAAAAGCATTTAGGAAAACTGTGGTGAATTTCTAATGCTCATTAGAGTTTCTCGTCTGTACATTCTTTTGGTTTGCTTTGTTATTGTTTTGAGAAAACTTTAAGAACTCTTCGAAAGCTTCTGCAATCATGTCATCTTCATCGTTTTCCCAAGGCTCTTGAGTACTGTAATAATGCAAGGTTTTCAATCAATTATACGTTAAGGAAACAGAATTTTATTAAAGAAAAATGTATACTCACGCGAGTTCTCCCTCTGCCAAATCTTCAAGAAACCTGCTCTCTTCATCTGTAATAACTTCACCGTCAGGACCATAAAATATCGGATCGTCGACTACTTGTGCACTGGAAGATTGTTTATTTTCAGCGTGCGAAGGTACATGGGATGATATGACACCCCAGTTACCGCTTCTAAGTTCACTAACGCTGGTAACCATACGGCCGACATGCGAATCTACTCTACCTTGGATGACTAGATCGGACAGTGTACGCATTACTTGCTCCATTTCTGTGCGATTTCCACTATTATCTCTCTCTAAAGTTTGACCGGCCAACTGAAAGTAACGTTATCAATATATTATTGATTCCAAATAGACCTTTCATTACTAAAAAGTTCTAGTACCTTAAGAGCTTGACAAATGTTTTTAGCTGAACTAGGAGCTGGATTTTGCAGAACAGTATTTATTAATCGTATTAATAGTTTTCCTAACTCAGAAGCTGGTGCAGGTTCCATTTGCGTAACTAATTCTGCTAAGAAAAATATTAAACCATGGCATTTCTTTTCAACGTCGTCAGTGTGTTTCGTTACTTGTCGCCAAGTTTCAGCTTGCTCTTCAGTCTTTTGTTTACATCTGCAAAGAATTAATTCTTCTTAGTACAAGCTAAAGAATCGTGATTTAAAAAATAACATTTGTGTAGTTAGGAATTTTACTAACTGTTTAATTAAAGTTTCTCTAAAAACTGATGTAGATCTGTCTCCTGCAAGTGCTATTGTATCCAGGTGAGTACATAGCCTTGCACCACTGTATCTGAAGTTTCCTTCATTTATTGACTGAAAAATTGTGTCAGTTGCTTATTACAATATTTGTTTGTAATACATAAGCACTTTTATTTCAAAGGAAAATATATAACTTTCAATTACCTGTTGAATAATCAGATTGAAAATTTGCTCGCATTGGCTGGGTTCATCAAGGAATGGACTTATAGTATCGACCAAATGAGCTACTAGAGAATCAAACTTTCCAGGATTCATCGTCAAAGATCTCATGGCATTTTCTAGCTGCAGGAGAGAGTTGGGCAGGTCAACGGTTTGTCCATCATCCTACAAATACGATTTGTTTATAAAGGTTTTCTATAGTAATTATTAAAAATATAAACATTTCCAAAGAGTATCGTTCATTTACGCACAAAATGCTTGTCGATATAATCTCCAGAGCCTCCATCAAACTGACCATAATCATGAATGACAGGATTATATTGCTGGTTGTAGTGCTGATACGGAGCATTTTGGTATCCTGTATCAGAGAATTGTTGTTGCTGGAAGTGCTGGGGCCCTCCAGACTGTTGCCAATTGTATTGCTGCTGTTGTTGTTGCTGTCTCTGAAGCATGGCTTGTTGGACATTCTGAGATTGCCTGGCAAGGTGTAGCCGATCCTGAACTGAAGTTCGACCAACAGGCATAGCATTTGTCTGTGATGGCTAAAAAATTATCAATCATAGAGACACTGTATAATTTTTGTACCAACAAAATCTTTGTACAAGATTCATATATACATACAGCAGTATAGGCCATGGGCACGAATTCAGCTGCCTCAGCAGATAGGACAGAGTTCCTCACTATGTCGCTTACAGCTCCTATTAAATTTCACTCATTATAATAATTTCTCTCATAAAGCGTTACCTCTACATCAGAACCGAAACATCATGCAATCAAAACCAAAGGAAAACGACAAAACGGAGCGATCAACCACTATCAAAACACACATAGAGAGCGGCTCGCATACGTATTCAAAGGCACACGCTCATTCAGGAGAGGCATATACCTGCAGGTGGATGCGGCCTTCTGAGCTGCTCATGCTCGGTGGTCCTGAGACCGCGCCCGCGGCCCCGGCTGGTCCATCTCTCGGCATCGGGTTCCCCGTTGCCGCTGTTGGCCTGCTCCGCGTACTGTTCCATATTGCTACGCTTACCAATCGTAGACAGCGAGGCGCTCGGACGACACTGCTCTTTATTAGGTTAGGCGGCACCGCGACGACGTTGTTCCCGGAAGAAAGTTTGTCGCGCGTCGCTGCATAGGTCCTCGTGCCTTCGGTGGTTGCACTGCACTTGTTGTCTCGCAGATTATTTTTGCAGGGCGATGTGCGGCGTTTGGCTAGAATATATTATGCGGAGCGAGAGACGTACTTTATACGTGCACGCGTGTGTACGTTTGCGGCTGCGTCGTCAACGTCAATTTGCCGAACCCTGCCATGCGTGCGCGCCGTGCGCTGGGGCCGCTCAGCCCGCTGGGGGACGATGTACGATATATATCTATATATCTACTTATTATAGGTATGTGTGTAATATAATATATAGTATACCAACTTTTCGACTACTTATATACTGCGAATCCCGCGCATGCCCGTCTTTGAAATCGAACTGTTTTTGTTTTGCATGTAGGTATCTGTAGTACCGAGCCGCTTATAATTAAGCTTAACTACTCTATGTAGGATAGCAGTTATATACATTGTTTATGTAATAACAGTTTTACAATGGATTCCAATCCAGGTATAAACCGGACCCAAGTCACCCCCAAGGGAGTCTAATAGGTTTATGGCCCTACTTGCAGAGCGAAATATCTTGACACGCATGAAAATCAGCAGGTGGTAGGCCGGTAGGGTCGTTTCTGTGAAGTCGTCTAATTGCAATATCGGCACAACTATACAAATATTACACAGTATCTAATGTCTGAGAGACAGACAGGTCATTTCCTTGAAGATTGAGAGGTGTTCCCGACCGTCTAAACGTCGAGACAATCGGACGGTGCCTGATGGGCTTTACACTCATTATAACAGCTACTGTGAATATTCGGAACACCAATTAATTATCTAATTGGGCATAGATGAAAATTTATTAGTTGATTCCTGTATAAAGGCACAATAAGATAAGTCATTTTGATGATAAATATTCCTCCTTGCGAACAAATGTTTTTTATTCTAAAAAACAAAAACAAATATTTATACCGTCATTAAAAAACACACTCTTTTGATATCTATAAAAATATTAGTTAACAAAGTTATAAAAATTAACAATTATCATTTCGACGTTGAAGTCCTTAATTTGCAATATCCTCCAAACCAGTTTATGATTCGTGTAATGCGACAATAATCTGTTTACTGCGCACGTATACACAATAGAAGTAGATGAATTGCGGGGGTGTTAAAGCTCAGCTGTTCAAAACTTGCGCGCCTATTATAATATACTGGCTTATATTACTATACTTAATATTACTATATATACGAGCATTATATGGCCTGCATTATCGATCGAGAGTCAGCATTTCGGGGTGGGGGACGGGGGTGGAGGAGCCGCCTATATACAGGAGTTGATCGTATATACGAGTCCATCTCATTCCATTCGAAACATTCATGGGCAGTGATGCTGCGTTGTAATGTCGGAATTCCCCGACTGCTTCTGTCAGAGTCGCCGAGCTTTGATCGTCCGGACGAGCCGCTGTCACCGAGTCCACAATCCGACATGTCCACCGGAGATTCACTTGTCTACCCCGACTCCTGAGACATCGCCCACCAGGTTCGTACAGACTCCCCCGCCCGAGCATTCGTCGTCCCTATCTCTTGCGTTAACAACACAATGGACCTGAAAAAAAATTGATTTTTCCTCGAGCTCTCCCTCCGCACCCACGCGTCGACCGAGACTCTCATCGCTCCTGGTGCGTTATTGTTTACAGTAGCTCACGGATGGGCCCCGAAGTAATATGACTTGGAGTCTGCAGACCATGAGTCAGCAGCAGTGATCGCTCGAAGTCGTCTGCCGGACCGCCTCAAGATGCTGGAGGTCGGTCTGAGAGTTGTCAGAGGCTGGGATTGGAAATGGGCCGACCAGGACGGGGGCGAGGGCCACGCAGGCACCGTCGTGGAGATTGGCAAGCCTCCCATTCCTACCGGGAACGCGGCATCCAACGTCAATCACGCTGACAAAACTCCTGACAAGACTGTCATCGTACAATGGGACTATGGCTCCAGGAGCAACTATCGCATTGGCTATCAGGATGCCCATGACCTGCTGGTCTTTGACAATGCTGCAGCAGGGGTCAAGCATCACAATATCCTCTGCGATTATTGTAAGAAACATGGTATCAGAGGTATACGATGGAAGTGCTCGCAATGCAGAGATTACGACTTATGCACTGAGTGTTATATGTCCGATGCACACGACATGAGCCATACCTTTCAAAGATTTTTAACAGCCAATTCTGTTGGGTAAGTTTTTTAATACTGTTTGTAACATTTGGAACCATCTCATAAATTGAGTTTTAAATATGTAACTTGATGCTTTGCAGGACTCTATTGACGAGTAGAGAAAATTGTACAAAAATACCTTTGAAAGGAATTTTTAAGGGAGCTAAAGTTATTAGAGGACCTGACTGGGAGTGGGGTAATCAGGATGGTGGTAGAGGAAAGACTGGAATAGTACACGACGTACGTGGCTGGGATAACGAAAGCAGCCGATCTGTAGCCACAGTGACTTGGTCCTCTGGAAGCACCAATGTCTACAGACTGGGCTACAAGGGATGCGTAGATCTGTGTTGTGTTCAAGCAGTTAACGCTGGCTGGTCTTACTACAAAGAACACCTACCCGTTTTGGGACAAGTGTCTGCAATTATACCGCCAAGTGAAAACGTGCCTCCGAATCCTGTGAATATATCGAATTCTCCCAGTCCTAGTCATACAACTTTTGTGGTCGGTGATAAAGTTAAGGTGTTGATGGACGTTGACACCTTGAAGGGTATGCAGGCCGGCCATGGCGGATGGAACCCGCGAATGGCTGACGATATCGGAAAGGTATATATAGATTTTTTACTTCAAATAGTATTGACGGATAAATTTTCATGGTTATTAACATTTTGTTACACAGATTGGTACTGTACATCGAATTACTGACAAAGGTGATATTCGCGTTCAATACGACGGGTGCAATAACAGGTGGACGTTTCATCCCAGATCTCTGACAAAAATTAGTAGTAAAGAAAGTTTTGCCCTGGGTGACATAGTAAGGATAAAATCGGACGCTAACGCAGTCAAGCATTACCAGAGAGGACACGGCGAATGGTTAGACTTGATGAAAACGGTAAGCAAATAATCATTCAGTGCTGCTTCTTTATTTAGCAAAAGACTTGATTTACAAATTATTATTCAATAGGCTCTAGGTAAAGCTGGCAAAGTCACCAAAATTTATGCCGATGGGGATATGAGGGTGCAACTAGGGGGTCACACTTGGACGTTCAATCCCTTAAGTGTCACCTTAGTTCCACCAGGTTCCGAGGCTACTAGTACTTTCACAGATGCGCATAGAGGTACTTCATCACTCTATTAATAAACGTAAAATACTCAAAATCCAATACAAAAAAATAATCATACGAAACATTTTTCTAAGGTGCGAGTCACGAAAACACGGACGTAGAAGTGGAGAAATTACTGCGAGACGCTGCGAGGGGCAAGGCAGGTATACCAGCCGTAAAAGAGTTCCTACGAAAATATCCCGGCAGAGTAGACGCAAGAGGTGGTCCCGGTGGCGGTCGTAAAACCTGCCTCCAGGTTGCCGCTCACCAGGGACAGCGAGAGCTTTGCGTCCTACTGCTGGACGCTGGTGCTTCGCTCTTCGCGATGGACGAGGATGGCGATACTCCGCTTCACTATGCAGCATTTGGGTAAATACCTATAGATTTCGTTATACAAAGTTGCTTTTATGAAATGCTTCTTTTTCTTTTATTTACTAAGTACATCGTACAATAATTTGGACTTGCAGCAATCAACCGGAGGTGATGGAACTGCTGCTATCTAGAGGCGCAGCCAAGGATGCGGTAAACAACGGGAAGTGCTCAGCCCTTCACGTAGCTGTAAATAAGCAGCACTCGGAGTGCGTCAGAACTCTACTACGTCATAATTGCAATGTCAACCTTCAAGACTCTTACGGAGATACGACGCTGCACGATGCTATTGGCAAAGATGCGGTGGACATTGTTGACGCCCTTTGCGAGTGCTCGAGCCTCGACTTATCGCTTAGGAATAAACGAGGATTCAATGTGCTGCATCACGCCGCCCTCAAGGGAAATGCTCAGTGAGTTACTTCTATTTTTGAAACGCTTAGAAACAATAATACATTTTTTTTTATCTGCACGAAGAAAAAGCAAGCAAAATCGTTAGGTGTTGGAGATCTATAAGGAAAAGAATTCCTAAGCGATTGATAAGTAGTGCGTATGTTGCATGGAAAATTTCCGATTTTAATTAGTCGCCTGATTTTTGCGATATGATAGTTTTCCGGATTCATTCAAAATAATCATTATAATCTACTTTAGCATTTCATTTTCCTCGACTCTTCAGAACCAAACGTTATTTTTAGACATATCCAATATTAGATGAATTTTTTTAGTGCAATGGAGCGGCTGGTTCATCGAGCGCGTCAATTGGTTGACATAAAAAAGGAAGACGGCTTCGCAGCCCTCCACTTAGCCGCATTAAACGGCCACTACGAGGTGGCGGCGACTCTGCTGACCGGGGGTCGAGCACACATCGACCTGCAAAATAACCGGCGCCAAACGCCGTTGCACCTGGCCACGTCCCAGGGTCACTGGAGCCTAGTAGAGCTCTTGGTCAGTCACAATGCCGACATTGCGAGTACTGACGAGGATGGCGACACAGCTTTACATATCGCCATAGCCAAGAGTCATCACCAAACTGGAAGCGCTGTGCCTCCCGCCGTCAACCTGGAGACGGTTGGACTGTATTCGGTATACTGGCAATTTTTTTTAAATTAGTTATGTCGCTGAAAGACCGCGACTTTATAATATTTGATTTACGTTATATTTAATTTATTTATTTATTAACAAATTCTGACGCAGATATGGCAGGACCTAGCGAGACAAAGTGCAAAGACTGAGCTAACACTGGCCTGTTATTTGGTCAACAACGATACAAGCGGTACGTTGTTCGAGCAAGCGAGAAACTCCAAAGGCAAAACGCCGCTAGATCTCCTGTTGGCAGACCCAGAGATCGCTCCATTCGCCGACTTGGTCAAATCCTTCCAGGGTCAGCGCCGTACCAACCACATCAGACCAATTCCGGGTAGCGCGGATCCACCTATCTACCAGATCGAAACGGTCGGTCCTTCCGAAGTGGGCGGCAATGACCCGTCTCGGACTGGCAGAGGACCTAACTGTGTCAACTGCCAGAGACAGGCTCCACCGTTGAACACTGGTAACGAGGAAGTGAATAGACTAGATGGGCCTGGGGGCAGCGTTGGAGGGTGTACAAATTGTACACAGTGCGGGTGTTCTTTTGGAAAGTCGCAGATGTATCACGGTAAAGTATACGTTCGCTCACTGTATGTACTATAAAATGCAAAATGAATATCGCTATAAAATGTCAAATTTACGACGGATCCAAACTTATTACTAATTTTTCGTTTTTTAGATTCCCAGTTGAATAGAGAAGAGTTGGAGAAAGAAGTTGAACGCGTAAAGTCGAAAAACGGCTATTCTGATAAAAATAGGGACGCCAAGGAGAAGGATAAGGACTTAGAAAGATTAAGATACTTAGAGACGAGAATAGCGGATTTGGAAGAGGCAAATATGTGTAGTATTTGTATGGAACGTAGACGAAACGTTGCTTTCCTCTGTGGTCATGGCGCCTGTGAACACTGTGCTGCTCCGTTGAAAACGTGCCACATGTGTCGCCAAACCATTACCAAAAAAATCAATTTATATTAGAGAGGCTGGGTTTGATAAGAAAACGAAAAAAATTTTCAGTAGGGTTACAGAAAATAAAGCAAGTACATTGGGTTTTTATTTATTGAGTACTGTCGTTTTATTTTGATTTTTTATGTTTGCTCTAAAAATTAATTCCAGCTTTGTTTTCTTGTTTTATAAAAAAAAAACTACCGCTAATTTTTCATCAGCGTTCGACTGGTGCAATTACAGTAGTCAATTAATAAAAACTATAATAAAAATAATCAATGACCTATGAACAACTAGTAAAGCCGACTTTTTTCGATGAGCTTTGATCATACCCCTGCAAGTGAAAACGAACTGCCAAAATAAATTTTTAACGTTGAATTCCAATTGCTCTTTTCTACCATGCGTATCGCCGAGAAGTCTGAAGAATTTTTCATCGTATCTATGTACCATATCGTGCCATAATAACAAATTTAGGAAATTTTAATAATCGAAAACATTTTACAATGTACGAGTCGGCGCGTTGTTCAGTCTGTCATCGCGTTTCCCGTCCATTTGTTCGCGCCCGAGATCGTCCATGCCTTTAATACCTGACCTCTCTTTTAGTCAGAAAGCATAGAACTAGGATTATTTTCTGTTCTTTTGTCGCTTGCCTTGATGTTATTCTCACGTTCGAACGTGGCATCAAAATCTCGAAATTCCTTTGCTCTATAGTGAATTATTTAGATATAAATAGTGCATTCCAAAGTCGTTTAAAAAATCTTTGGAATCGTTGATAAAAATTAAGAAAAACAAGTTTATCTGAAGTACTTGTACCATTCTTAGCGTATTCTTTATTCATTTTTTTTTATATGCGATGCACTGCTTTTGTTTATTGTACATTATTTGTAAATATTTTATCTCAAATTAACTTTTGAACTATATTTTAGATATCACTTAATTATTTTAGAAAGTTTCAGGGATGACTATTATTTATATATTTATATATACTAGTTGTTGTTTTGAAACGATTCTTGAACCGTATTCTGTATTAAATTTAAAATAATCAAAAATGTCTGTATACGGTTCGTTTTCGTGCAATCTGTCGTTTTACTGAATACTAGGATTTAATGTATTTGAAAGAAAATTACATTATCATGCGAATTTCCATAATCATTTGTACATTTACCCAAGACAAGACCAATTTCTCTTAAAACACCGAACCACGGGGTTACTTATTTTGATGATTTTTTTGTTCTTGTTTATTTTTGTAATAGTAGTTGTATTGTCATTAAGCCTGTACTGCGTGTACTACAAAAATGAATTTAGGATATAAAATCGTACTAGCGCAATTTAAAGCATCGATAAGTTTTTACGATTGTATATGTAACATAAATGGTAATTAAAATAAATTCAATTCAATCAATTCATTTTTACTTGTGTCAATTATTTTATCCCAATCAATTATATTATTATAAGAAAGTCATCTCAACGCATTACTCTAAACTCTTATTTTTACAAAAAGAAAAGGAAAACTTGAAAAAATAATCATAACATACAAGAGATCACGAGAGAGATGCTTGCCAACTAATTTCATCTAAACGCAGTAAATAGAGCGATAATAGTAACAACAATGATAACACAAGCACACAACATATAACGCCGTGGTCGTGACGCTCATACGACAAGTTCGAACGAAATCGCAGTAAGACTACACTTGACTTAGCAAGCAGTTCTTATTTATTTTGGTACTTGATAATGTTCGAGATACTCGTATGTTACAATATTGAGCCAGTTCATGAACTGTAATGAAGACAATAATAATAATAATAATAATAATAATAGTAATAGCAATAATAATATAATAATAATAATAATAATAATTTTTCTAAGTAAAACCTAAACCTAACACTAGAAAGTGTAATATTTAGTACCTATTAAACTTAAACGTTTTCTGGCATCTCAGGCCTTGCTGTGAATTTATCGCATAGTCTATTCATTAGGACCTGTGGTCGCAAATTTACATACACTCTTTCATACCTCTCGACTTGTATATCTGTAAATCAACGACGCGGAGTGGTCCGTTTAAAAAATGCTCAGTGCCGTATGGGGCAGATTGACGAAAAAAGAAAGACTGCGGCTCATGCCGAGCCTGCGCTGCTCATTAGCAAAAGTAAAATAGAAATTATCACTGACACTCAACAAAAATAAATTCGTATAAAATTTATCACTACGTATATTCATCGATCTGCCCGTCATCACCAGCATACCATCTTTTTTCATCCCAAGCGAATCGTTGTGAACGCTTATTTTTTATCATTATTTTTTTTTTTTTTTGTGTACGTGCAAGACTGCTTTGCGATTTTGTAACCTAATTCAATAACTACGTACAAATTAAAAAGTCCGAGTAGCGTTCTTTTCAACCTTTAAGAATCCCCTTGCGTGCTTCATATTCGAAACGAAAAATATATAAATATGAGTACTCGAAATTCTTAAAAGTCATACACAACATCAGCAGAACTCTAGCAATATAGATACAAGTTGAAGGAGGAAAAATAAACAAGTGCCTCAAAAGGAACAAAAGCGTCACAGCACACAGATATTACAAACATAAAATTCTACAGTAATAAGTTCGGCGAGTGTGCCGCCGATATACATATACTATACATATATAGCCTTCAACGACACTCGGACTCCTTAACTGAGTGCAATGATTGCGATGAGAGATTACGCGTGCGTGTACTTCCCCATTCGTGTCATCCGTTCTCGAATACTCACTCGATTCGATTTACAATGAGGTTCTACTAAAGGAATCATCGCGAATTGTCCCACGGGCTCTCACGCGACCGAGGTCGGTCGTTCGTGTTCTCTTGTTTGACGGCAACGAAGAAATACAGTTTTGCTGGGTTTAAGCGACGACGGGTTCGGGACTGCAGGGCTTGAGCTCAGGCTCGTTCTGCGGGTCGCTCGAGGATGTGCCGCTGCCGGGGCTTGACGAGCTGGAGGACGAGGACGAGGCGTTGGGGTCGGGGTCAGGCGTCACCGCCGCCCACTTGGTCGTGTAGGGCGCGGCTCGCGCCTGCCTCCTTGCGCGCATCTTCTCCCGCCGCTGCTCCATTACCAGGCGCAGTCGCCTCATCTTGCCCTTGGTTGCTTCGTTTTCTTTGGAAAGTTCTTCTGAAAGCCAAGCGGAAATATACGTAATTTTTGGTTCGACGCAACGAATCATTGACTTTCGAAGCGACACTCACCACTAGAGTATCCGGGAGCGGACGATACCGGGCACCCGGGCGTGGCCTCTAATCCAGCGGGCGCGTGTCCCGCGGGCGTCGCGTCCGGGGCTCCGCTCGACGTCAGGGCAAACATCGAAGGCGTCTGGGTCGCGCCGTTGGACGTCGTAGCCGGCGAACTGATCGAAGCCACGGACGAGGCGGCAGCGCGGTGGTGGGTGGTAGGGTGCCTGTGGTACCTGTAGTGTCCGGCGGTCGTAGCCGGGGTCGCGCAGAGCAGGTCGTTCAGGATGTGGATGATGGTGCTGATGTCTCGTTTGGGCCGGCCGTGCCTGTCCTGCAGCGCCGGGTTCAGGGTGCCGCTGAACGTGCCCGTGTACACGCCCTTCCCGTGGTGGTGCATGCTCTCGATTATCGCTCCCTGGCGACGCTTCGCGTTCTCCTGAAAGCAATCGAACATACAACGATGATTAGGAGGTTGATTCGAAAGTAGGTCGCTCGTTCACGAACTCACGAGTTGTCGCCTAACGAACTGAGTCATGCGGCTCGCTTTAATCGATGACTCTGCGCGCGCTGCGTCGATTCGACGATATCGCGTCGCGCGGCCAATGATACAGATCGTAAAGCAGCCTTCTTTCGAGAAACATACCTCCGAGGAGAGCTGCTTGAGTTTCTGGGTGAGGTTTCTGGAGGCCTCGACCAGCGCTCTGGTGTCGAGGGTGGCGGTGGGATTGCCGGCGGCATCGCCGGACGTGGTGTCTGGGCTGTCGGGGCTCGTGGGTGTGACAGGAGTCGTAGGCGTCGTGGGCGTCGACGGAGCCGACGAGGCCGTCGTCGTCGTCGTCGTAGCCGCCGGCGTGCAGACTTCCATGGGGCTGCTCGCCTCTTGCGGGACACTGATGTTAGCGTGGCTGGAACAGACCTTGTTCTTTGGTGATAGCTTCGAGCAGTCGCACGGGCCCAGGATTAACGACCAGTCGGAGAACTTGCAGCAGGCCGTCGCCGGCTCAGCCGGGGACGACGTGGTGGGCTGTTGTTGCGATACTACTGCCGGCGCTGAGTTGGCTTCGGAGGCTTCGGAGGCTTCGGAGGCTTCGGGGCACGATGGGCAGGACTTTGGTGCTGAAATTTTTCGTTCGCGTTAGAGGATGCAGCTCGCGTACGCGCGAGATCGATAGGCGGGAGCAGAGTCAGTACGTACCTTGCGACGCGGCAGCGGTGGCAGCGGCGGCGGCTTTGGTGGCCTGTCTGGTCTGGCGATTCAGGTCGAGCAGCGTGTACGGGTGGAACGCGTGCCTGCTGGAGCGCAGGCTGGGCCGCCTGAACTTGGGCGGCTGCTTCTGCTGCTGCTGCTGCTGCTGCTGCTGCTGCTGAGGCACGGCCTGGGGCTGTCTTCCGGGTGGCGTGACGGGCGGCGTCTCCGGCTGAACGAAGCTCTGCTGATGTGGCTGCTGCGGTTGTTGGCTGCAGCAAGGTGCCGTAAGCGAGGTCGGTGTGTTGGGTGGGCTTGGCACTCCGAAGAGACTCGAGGCGGCCGAGAGCTTGCTCACGAGGGAGGAGGAGAGCGAGAGCTTCGAGGCTGCCGCCGTCGTCGTCGTCGTGGCCGAGCTGCCGGAGATGACTCCCGCGGACCGCCTGTGGATTGGTTATAAGAGGGTGAAATAAAAAAACATGCCCCGTCAGTTCGGTGCTCGGAGCGGCAGCGAAGCAAGGGTTCGCAGACAGGGAAAGAGAAGACGCGCGTGGGCGGCATCAGAGCAGAGCAGCCCCCGAGAAAATCGATCTAGCGCCTATAGAACCGGCGCTCCGCTCGCGCTCTGACACACTCCCGCGCGCGCCCCCGAGGGGGGACAAAACACAGGCGCGTACTCACCTCGCGTCGAGGGCCGGCTGCTGCTGCTGCTGCTGCTGCTGCTGTATCTCCTGCTGCTGTTGCACTGGCTGAATAGGTTGCTGCTGCTGCTGTGGCTGCGGGGGTAGAGAGGCAGGAGCAGCTGTCGCGGCGTTGGCCGGGGTGACGGTCGAAAGCTGGAGCTGGATAAGCATCATGTGATCGCCGAGACGCATGGTGAGGTTCAGCGGCGCTTTGCCCGAGAGGAAGTCGTTAACCTGGGAGTCACTCAAGCTTTCGAGGGCCTGCATGACGCTCTGCTCCGGGCGCTGGGCCTGTAACGAGAGCACGCTATGCTGTAGGCCTCGTTGGACTTGGTATCGTGGCTTCTATAACGTCGACAAATAGTGGTTTTCTTTGGTCAGCTTTCAGTTTTTTCTTTTTCTTTTTTCAATTGTGCAGTGTGTATTATCATGTATGATTGGTGTGCGTGCGTGTGTGTGTGTGTGTGTGTGCGTGCATGTGTATATCTGTATACATAGGAAAATGAGAGATCGAGGATGAAAATAACACGATTCCCGTGTAAATCGAGGCTTTTTTTTCGCCAGTCGACCGTTCGCTTCTCCTGCGTCATCAGAAAGTTAAAAACCGGTCGTCGAGTGCCTGCAACCTCTCCGTGAAATCGGCTAAAAGCATCACAACTGCCGCCGATTTACAAAAGTTTCTCATCGCGCCGCGAGAAACGAGCTTTTCGAAAAACGAGTCAATGTCAGCGCAAATAGGCATGACATTTTTCCCGTCGCGTTACGTAAACCACACAGCTCGTGCGTGTGTTATGGCTACGAGCCACACCGCAAAAAGAGAGGAGATCCCACGCGCGCATGACGCGTGCATTATGTATATAGGTATATACACCCCGAAAAAGTATAGTCGTGCATGCGGTCCCTGCACTGCTATTATGCGTTGTTGTGTCCCCTCCCGTATAGCTACAGCGTTACGTAAGCTCTGCGTGTTTTATTTTCATTTCAATTTTTGTCCAAAACGCTCCTTCCGATCAGCTGTGCTGTTACTGCCCCTCGATGGGCAGATTCGTCGTTGTGTAAGAGAATCTTTGTGCGCGCGATTGCGTTACATCAGAGCTGTGGTATACGGCGCGTCTTTGTGTTAATTGAGCGACACTCATTGATAAGCGTGTATTGTTACCCAACGACGAAAGAGAGAGAGAGAGAGAGACTCATCTCGAGCAGAGCATATTGTTCGGTTCAGCGAACGGGTGTACAGAGCGAGTCGTTGTTCTAGGTCAGAGGACGGACCATTGAAACGCTGCCAAAGTCAAGCCCAGTACTGCGGAGTATAGGCACTTCGATACGCTAATTCTTTATTATTCCTCCGCGACTGATCAAGAGCGTATATATAGGGATTCCGGAGTTTGCCATATCGACGCACAAACACACACACACACACACACACACACACACACACACACACCACGAGTACAGAGTGTATATACTACAGTACAGGGTATATACACGGGGGAGATGAGGGAAATCGATACACGCGTCGCTCCTCCCCGACGACATCGCGCGCGCACATGTGTGTATACGTATGTATGTGTGTAATGCTCGCGCGCGAGAAGACCTGCAGAGGAGGAAGAAGAAACCTCGCGGCGAGACTCGCGGGTACACCTGACGGACTTCCTTTCGGACTGGCTGATATGTGTGCGCGAGGATGCGACGAGAGAGAAGAGAGAGAGAGAGAGAGAGAGACCCGACGAGTGACCCGACGACGACGACGACGACGACGACGACGGCGGCGGCGGCGGCGGCGGCTGTGAATACTCATCCTCTTATACGCGGCTATTCTTTCGATAGGCGAACGGCACAGTATACTGGTACGGCTGCTGGGGCTTTAAGTCTGCACCGCAAATGTTTCTTTCGAGTCTTCTCTCTATAATATGCTGATGCGGCGCTGCGAGAACGAGCGGCTATTTTTCAATATACGGTGTGTATAGGAAGCCAAAGCTTTTCGAGTTTCAATGCGGATCTATACCATATTCCCAAACTTCGGGACGATTATATTCAGCGTGAAAATTGAATCGACCCTTTATAACATCAATTCGTTGCTATCGGTTACAGTTGAATTTAACAGGTTTCAACTCCGCCGCTGCTGACCGTTACCGCTCGCTCTCTATCGTATAATGTACACCTATACACACACACACACACGTGCGCGAAGAGAGTTTCTAACTGTCGAGCTATAACGGAGAAAAAAAGAGGCCTGAATTACGCGCCGCGCTGCCTCTCAAATCCTCTCTCGCATCCCGGCGTTATCCAACGTAGTTAATTGCTAATAATAACCGTCGCGCGTCGGAATTAATTAATTAATTAATTACATTACATTACGTTATGTAGGAAAGCCGCTCGTGATATGCCGCGGCGCGAAAAATGTATACGTAGGTATATGTATAACTGCGCTGTGTGGATTTCCGGAGCTATGAGAATAGCACACGACGACTTCCGAAAAGCGAAAATCGAATCGACCTTAATTGTTTTCTTTCTCTCGGTGGCTGTATACGCGCTGCCAAACGCAATTTGGATGCGGGAAAGCAAGTTGGAGGAGAGGATCGACCCGCAGCGTTGTCCGGAGCAGTTTTTCTCATTATTTATACTCTGTTGCCGCATAGACACGATACATTTGCATGGGGGAAAATCGAAGAATTTTATACAGTCGAGTCGAGAGAGGTAGAGAAGGGAAGTCTCCGCAGTAGAAGCGCGAAAACGAGGCAAGATGGCGCCAGGGTAAGTATAGGAAGAAGAAGCTGCGGCTGCCGCATCAACCTACACACCCACTAATACGGATCAAGAGTCGCAAGCTCGCCGCTAAAGAATCTCGAGATCTATTTCTTTAGACACATCGGATGAATTATGCCTCTCCCATACACACCAAGAACACGTTAAAACGATCAAGAAGAAGAAAAAAAAGAAGGCGTCCCTAACGCACTATACAGCAGGGGCGTCCTGTCGTCCCACGTGTGCGTACTTCAGGAGGTCCTTCTATACACTCCTCCCTCGCGCTTATACATATATATCCGCATCGCTGCAGGCACCTACGCGCTTCTGGCCTCCCACATTTCGTTAGCATCATCTGCAGAGAGAGAACGCATACGGGCGACAAAAAACAGAGTCGCTGTTGAAAAGACAGAGAGAGAGAGAGAGAGAGAGAGAGAGAGAATCGCAGCGTCGATATTATTACACCCAAAGTCAAGCGATTAAAATCGTTGCCGAAGGTTCCTCCGCGTCAATTCGATCTCTCGCGGAGTTTATCGACTCTCATATATTCTCTCCCTCTCTGACTCGGCAATACGACGATGCACGCATTTTATACGCATCGCGAATCAAAAATAGTCGCGAGGCCGATAAGAGCCGATGATTCACATAAAGAGAGCGATGAGAGATTGCGAGGAGGAAAAAAGTTTTTTCTTGTACACTTGTAACGTGTAAAAACGGCCGTCATTCTCTTCTCTCCTCCCGTACACTTTCCCACGAGGCAACAGCAGCAGCAGCAGCAGCAGCAGCAGCAGCAGCAGCTTCGATAGTCAATAACCTTAGAGCCGCAGATATATATAGTATATATTCATAGCAGAGGGAGAGAGTCGAGCGGCGACGTAAGCAAAATCATCGAGCCGTCCAATATAACTCGCGGCATCTGTCTCTCGTGTATAGGTATAGACGTATACAAAAAGACGGAAAGCAGGACAAAGCCATACTGCCCCCTTCGCGCTCTCTTTTTGTGCGTGCGTCAAAGAAGCAAGCGGAGAAAAGAAAAGTGTAAAAATGGAACCGGCTAGTTATATTGTTGTATATAACATCGGAAGATGGTGGGTGGCAGCGTTATACGAGAGAGAGAGAGAGAGAGAGAGAGGGAGTCTGGACGTTCAGCTTTAATCCAAGAGAGCCGTTCATTTATTACCGAATCGCGAGGCAAAACTACGCCCCCCCCCCCCGCCATGCCGCCTCTACGCCTAGAGCTAACAGGGGACTCTTAATCAGCGCGGCAACGACCCCCCTATGAGAGCCTAGTGTACACACACGCACACTTTCGTCACTGCGAGCGTCCAGTGTGTACTGCCATTTTCTCTTCCCCTTTCGGATATCAGGCTTCATTATCAACATTCTCGCGTAATTTTTTCCGCTGCATCGAGCGATTCTCGAATCATAATATACGAAAATAAGCAACGTGTCGTGAGGCGCTTGCGCAAGACTCCGGAATTTCGTGATATTATACGCGATAAGATAACGCGCTGGCGATAAGCGCGCGGACTATATGCAGAGGGAAAAGCCCGTCGTCTCGTGTGCCGCCGCGTTGAAAAAGAAGTTGCGAGGGCGGCACCGGAGAGAGGAAGCCATGGCCATCAGAGCCCTGAGATAAACCGCGGCGCCCACATAGCGCGCACACACACACACACACACACACATTGGAGATAGCGAGGGATCTTTCATGTGACTCGTCGTCCTGGGGATACATGAAGGGAGGGAGTAGAGAGAGAGAGAGAGAGAGAGAGAGAGTTTAATTGTCGCAGCCGAGTTTTTTCGGAATGAAGCGCTGGCGCGTTTTGTGTGTAGGAGGGCGTAGCCGCCACCGCTGGTATGGGCTATATTTGATTTGCGTGGGGTGCACTGATGCGCAAGCGAGACTCTGACGGCATACGGATCGCGGAGTTTTACTTCTGGCCTCTGTATGTTTGCTATATGTATAAAAGTGATGCACTTGTTTTCCTTGTTTTTTCGGGCGTGTGTATATACACAGCTCGAGGAAAGACAAAACAAGGCGGTGTATCATATTAATACGAATTGTTATCGGGCCGATATAATCATAAAGTATAAAGTCGACGTCGTGTGTCGTCATTTATATAAATAGATATACCTCGAGATATACTCGTTCATTGCGCATATTCGGCTTTATCGAATAATCTTTTTTCTTCGTCACGACTATCGCCTCGACTATCGTCACGCAGCGGCTATACTTAATACTCATAACGCTCGTGTCGAGTGCATCGCCGATAACCGAAAATAAATTGAATATAATATTTTGAGAAGCAGCGTCCGACAGAAATGCATCTGACGCAAACTGGGCATACGATGACACACGCGCGTGCGATCCGGAGCGCTGATAAAAGCGGCCGCGATGTGTATTTACGCTTCCCCGAATTTTCCAACTTCACATACATGTACAGTACACCAGTATCAGTTGAAAATACGCACGGAAAGCTTATATTTCCCGTGACTGAGATTGATGAATCGCTTCATTTCTACGAGATTCTATATGCACACATAAACACCTGTACCTATATATACGCAAACGGCTAATTTATTAAGGCGAATCGCATAGGTATATAATTAACGCGAGCGCGAGCCGACGTGCAAATTGAATGTCAAAGTCATATTTTCGCGGCAATTTATCGCGGCCGGTCGCTCGGCGCGTACTGTGTGTATATATGTTGCAGTGTTTGATTTCTCTCTCTCTCTCTCTCTCTCTCTCTCTCTCTCTCTCTCTGCCTCTGGTGCTCCGCTATATGTATATATAGATATGTAAAACGAACGAGTAAACGAGAGCGGGAGAGTTTCTGTTATTTTGTTGGATTTCATCGAACGTTAAAGGGGATGTGCCGCTATGCCTTCGATATATCGACGCGCAGCTGATGTGCGGTGAAGCGTGTGTATACTATTCACGCGCACGTGAGCATCGCACCTTTCGAAAGCATCGTTTTTTTCCCTCCTTCTCCTGAATAAGCAGATTTTATATAGTGGATTTTTGAACTATTCGAATTGTGTATACTACTCGAACCAATCATAAACCCTATCAAACTCACTCCTGGAATCAATCACCCCCGGTAATTACGCGATCCCCTTAAAAAACAAAAACAAAACAAAAAAAAAGAAATTGTCCCTCAAGCCACATCCCCACCGTACGGTATAAAAGTACAGCAGGCTCCCCGTGCAGAAGCGCAAAATCAATCCCGCAAAGAAGCTTTCCCAGCAGCAGCAGAGCGCAGTCCAAAAAGAAGAGAAGAAAGTGAAAGCTCGAGCTGGCGCTCCGCGCCGTACCGAGCGAGAGAACAGTGATCGGTGCTTAACGCGCCGCGAGGAGTAAGCAACGTTCAGCGGCTCTGCTCTCCCGTGCGGGTAAGTACAGAGAGGGATGGAAAGAGAGAGGGAGAGAGAGAGAGAGAGAGTGGGAAATTCGCCTCGATCGAGCGGTTCCCCGCCGGCGCTGCTGCTGCTACGAAGGGTGGAGAGGCAGAGAGAGAGAGAGAGAGAGAGAGAGAGAGAGAGAGAGCAAGAGCGAGAGAACGGGGAATTTGCATGCAGATTGCGCGCACACCACTACGCGCGCTCGCGCTATATACAGTAATGTAAAGAGAGACAGAGAGGGGGAATCGAATTTCCAAGCGGCTCCGCGGAAAACAGAGAGAGAGAGAGAGAGAGAGAGAGAGAGAGCGGGAGAGGAGTGGAACGGATCATCCCCTTTAATGCACTTATCGACGCGCGGCTGCGGACGATTGAAATTCGTTAACTTTAACTACCGCTGCGCTGCGTTAAACGCGTTTGTTTGATCAAACTTCCCGCAGAAGCCGCTCTCTCTCTCTCTCTTTCCCTCCACCTCTAGTGTGTGTCTGCTTGGTATACAGAGCGGGATTTTCACGACAATTAAAAGCGCAAACATACTCGTACAGTAAACGACGGGAAAGAATCAATCGATGTTATATTATCCACACATACACACACATGTACGGAATCGCCCGAGAGTGGAAGTCACGTAGGTAAGTTCGGAGCCGCTCCTGCATAATCAAACGAAAGAATCAGAGAGAGAGAGAGAGAGAGAGAGAGAGAGAGAGAGAGATAGGAAGGGCGCACACGGTAGTAGCCCGACACTTGCCCGCGCGCTGTTGCCAGCTCGACTCTCTCTCGCTCTCTCTCTCTCTCTCTTGGAACACACCCTCCGACGACGTTGCGAGCCTGAGAAAGACTCACCCCTATGCAGTGGAGTCAGCTGATGCCCTTTTCTCTCTCTCTCTCTCTCTCTCTCTCTCTCTCTCTCTCTCTCTCTCTCTCTCTATAATACCGTAAATCGCTCCGATATACCCCCCGCCACAAGGCTCCGAGTGCCGCTCATGCTTCCTGCGCCCAATCTTTTTTGCGATTTCTCCCGCTATACAGCACTATACACTCGGTATACACTCCGTTATGTGCCGCCGCCGCCGCCGCCGCCGCTTCTTCTTCTCTTCACTCCGAACGCTTGCGTATATATTTTTAAACCGCCACGTTACATACTTACATTACAACTGCAGCAACGAGTTTTTGGAGAGTCAGCCGATAAGTGCTATATATGCGCGACACACGTTATACGCCACGATTGTGTGTGTGTGTGTGTGTGTGTGTAGGATTTCGCAACGCCAGCGAAAAAAAGGAGCACCTGTTGTGAGCCTCAGGCGTAAAAAATATACATATACTATATATACGAGCGTGCCTCTGCATTCTCAAACACACGTTGCAGTGTATATACTCAACACAGCGCGATGCAAGGGGCAGAAAGGTATATAGAGAACGGGCGATACTTGAAAAAGAAAGGTCGCCGAAGCGGCACACGACGAATTCCATGCAGCGCAGCGCCGGCGGAGGTGATAACGGTACGGCGACCCAAAAAATAGCGGCCAGCTCCGATAAGATTGCTAAAAAATGTACATATGCATGTGTACACGGGCGTCATCGGCAAAACTCACGGTACTGTATATACTGAATCGTGTATACGTATATCTATTATAGGTATAATATAGGTGAGACGTCTATACACGCGTATACGGAACGCGAGAAGCGTCGCCGTCGTCGTCGTCGTCGTCGTCGTCGTCGTCGCGCTGAGGATATGGCCGAGAAACCAAGTGACCTGAGCGGTAGCGGCGGCGGTAGAGTTAACGGAGTTTATCCGGGGCTCTCTCTCTCTCTCTCTCTCTCTCTCTCTCTCTCTTGCGCGCGCGCGCGCGTTCCGCGTAATCTTCCGCAGCACCAAGAGCTGCTGCATATCGGTTTCAGGATAGACTACCGTTCGCTCCTGCTGCAGCAGCGGTGAATTCTTGCGTTATGCGAGCGATCTTATAAGGAAATATTGTGTTGTTTGTCACAGACAGCGCGCGAGAGCGCAGCCTAAGAGAGTTATATCCTTTACGTAACAAAGGTGATGATGATGAGGTAGAGAGCGATCGCGTAATTATGTATGCGCCACTTTCGTTTGTTTGGCTTTCTTTTTTTCGGTTATGCGAGTGTGTATAATGTATAGTCGAGAGGATGAGGAGAAGAGTTGAGTGCTACATGGCTTTCATGGCTTTTGAAACTTTATTATATAATAGTATGTCGAAGAAAAAAAGAAAATTATATTTGGGCCCGAAAATTGAATTAGCTTATAATGTACATCGGATCGAAATCGCCGATATACAATTACTCTGCGCGTGGAAAACAAAACCAACGCACAACATTCCGACATTACTTATATGCAACACGTGTGCAGCGTCTAATCAGTCCTCCATTATATCTATATACACATTATAGCCTCGACGATGTGGCAGTGCGCGCACGAGTAAATAACTGTTGCACGCGAAAAGAGAGAGAGAGAGAGAAAAGACATGTGCGGGAGAAGTGAGGAGATAATGTGTAAGTGTGCGTGATATAATGTATACATGTATATATGCGTGTTATAAAGCATCAAGAGGGCGTAAACGTCACTTACCAGCAGTCCAGTCTCGACGCTCGGTAGCAGCGTCAGTCGGCTACCATCCTGCAATCGGTTCTCCTCTAGGGTACCCTCGCGCAGCTGCCTAAAATCACAAAGTCAAAAGTCTCGATCAAGTATACGCATGTTACACGTAGATATAACACTCGTGTGACCAAGTGCCTGAACACACAAGCGTTATGTACTTCTGCACTAATATAATATACAAGTATATAAATGCATTGTAACGAGAGGCTGTGGGAATTTCGCTCTGGCAGTTTCGCGCTTGACTTGCAATCGATCGCGCGGGATGACTCGCCGGGTTACTGCGAAAAATCAGCCGCTGCAGTACTTTCTTGCTCGCGAGCGCGTAATTAAGACGCCTTTTCATCGGGCCGCCTTTCCTTTCGAGTTCTCCGTCGCGGTGGAGTGTTATTATTGTGCTGTGAGAGTCTGTCAAAACACGACGAGCGTAAAACAAATTAATCGCAAAGGGATATAGAAATTCCGACGAGCTTTTTGATGCGGACACAGAGAAAAGCCGGACGTTCAACCCGCGCGATGCGAACAGAAGTATTTTATACTCGTATAGTCCGTCAAAGCGCCGCGTCGAGACTATTAATAACTGCCTAAAACGACGCGCGCGCGATTAAATGCCTCCTTAAGCCAAATACGAGCCAAATACGAGAAGCCCCCGCTGCTGATGCGAACTGCAAATGTACTTATACCTATATATACGTATACGAGCCCGGCTGTGCACTCGGTGCAGATATATGCAGTACACGAGAGAAAGAGCATATATACATATAGGAAGCGAGGAGAGAAGGAATCGCGGCCGCGCGCACGCATTATATTTATAGCCGGAGGCGGCAAAAGCCAGGCTCCGTAATGCACTTACAAGTGCACAGCGCTGCTGCACCGGCAGCTTTTCGCGCCTTTATTTTCAATTAATAAAATCATCGCGCGCGCGCGTGCACAATGCCTTCATTTGCATCGCAAGCGCGTTCCGCGAGCGGCGCTTAGAACCGGAAACTCTCCTTCGAGAATGGATCACGCATTTTGCATTGTATATATGTATACGTGCGAGGATGATAGAGAGGGCTGTAAAGGAGAGCGCAAGATGCAGATACAATGCCTGAGGTTCATATTATTCTTGGGAGAGTCGCAGGTATAATGATTCGCTACTGGTTTATACGAGCTGCTCTCCATCAGGCACGATTATTATAGTAAGCGTCGACGCTCTTCTTTTTTCCTTTTTGTTCGAGCGTATTGTCAGACAGCGACGCTGTGTGACGAAAAGTCAGCGCAGCGTAAATCCTTATCTATCAGCAAATAAAGCGCTTATGGCAAAATGCCTTGAATAAAGGCCAAGCGCTCTCTTGCACAAGTATAAGCAAGCGTTGTATTGTCCCCTCTTGCTGCTTTTTCATTCCGGCCACGTTATCTTCTCCCTCTCTTTTTTTTCTTCTGTGCACCTCAGCGAGGAGTATACACGTCGCGTATATATCGAGCTCGTAAGAAGTCGGAAATAACGTTTACTTGTGCTGCTAATGATTAAACTAATACGTAGAGAGATACTTACAGAGCAAAGCTTATAATACAAAGGGAGCTTGCAAATTCTTGTCTGTGTGAGTTGATTAATGTGTACAATAACCTATACGGATATAAATATGAAATTACTATGGATTAATCACGTTTTCTCGGTGCTCGTATTTACGTATGCGCAACAATATATATATATATATATATATATTTTTAGAAAAACTTTTCAGAGCAGCTGTTCTATTAGCGGACTTGAGCCGCCGCTTATAGATTCGCACAATAAATTTTCAATAGACGGCGCCGCCGCTGACGAGGAAAATATCGATATAGGCTTATACTTCTTTTATCTTTCATTCTCTCTAGCCGGTATACCGCGCTAGAACATATAAAACTCGCTCTATAGGTATATACGCATAGAAAGGTGACATCGATCATCATCGCATCAATGTTTCATACAGTGGGTACTATAATGTGCGCCGCGTTTTCCTCGTTAGATAACACGCTCTACTATATGAGTTTACACCGGGTTTGGAGCCGGTTCGTTCCCGTTTGCAATAGCGGCGGTGCCATCTCGCCATTGTGTTATGCTATGGAAGATTCGACTCACGAAATACGTTTTCGTTCCTAATCTCTCCGTCTCGCAAACGCACGTATATCGTATATATATAAGGTGCAGAGAATGACACGACGCCTTTATCAAAGCCGCGCGCGTCAGCAAAACAATCAGCTCTTTGTCGTCGCTCTTATCTCTCGTATAGGTATACTGGACGTCGTCTCTTCGATGCTTCTCCACCAAAACTTCGATTGCTACATCAGAGCGATAAAAGTCCTCTATAATACTTATTCCACGATCCGGCACGAGTTTATTCACTGCAGCAGCGACGCGAAGTTTAGAGTTTACGTGCTAATCGTCGGCATTGCGCGCGGATTGATTTATTAATCGAATTTAGCGCTGCTGGCAGCGCCATTCTGACGTCAATCTCTCCAGCTCACGGATTTAGCAATGTATAATAAGGATCGAAATAACTTTGTATTTTCGATACACACATCGTGCACAGAGTTATAGCATTGGAGCATCATGATCGTTATCATATCAGCGAGGCTGGTTATGACGAGCATACACGCGTTGCGTAACTTGTTCGTTAGTGCGCGCGGGATTAAACCCGAAAAAATAGCGACGATGAGGTATTAATTCTTTTTCATTTCGCTACTGATACTGTACAGGGGGAATGTCTGACGTAACAAATTTATGAATCCCAATATATAATTGCATATTCTTTGGCGCTGTCGCTGCACGTTATCGAATTTTTGCATAAACAGTCCGTTCGCGCGCTCACAACAAGACATCATCCTCAAAATCAACTACGGAGCGTTATAATCCATCCTGGTGTGTTCGTTCTCTATTATACTCTATACACACGCATTCGCGACTCGGAACACTTCTCTTTGGCTCGGTGCTCCCGGCGATTACGCACGCTCGTCGCACGCACGGCCAATTATACTTTGCATGGCAGTAGCAGCGCACACACAAGAGCCAGAGAGAGAGAGAGACACTCGTGGAAAAGTTCGATGTCACAACGTCCTTCGCTGTACTAATGCTATGGTATAATACTGTACGGCTGGAAAAAAGAGAGAGAGAGAGAGAGAGAGAGAGAGAGAGAGACTGGATTTTCGGAGCGAGTGAAAACGTTACCGCCGTGGCCGTCGACGAAAGAGAGGTGTTGAGAAACTATAGCTGCTGGTATAGAGTATTATATCTTTCTCGGGATACATTTTATAGGTATACGATTGACGGATGGAGCGTATTGTGCCAATTATCATAAATTAGTCCTTCTTTTGCTGCTCTCTCGCGACGAATTTCGAAACTCTATAATATAGACTCTCGCTTTTTTTTCTCTTCTCGAAACGAGGAAGAGCTAGCATCAGAGATAGAACGTTATACATATTAATCGATCGTATACAGCTTAAATTAGCGTCGTTTTACTATATACGCGACAGGTGCAGCCTTCTGAACAGTAGTCAATACAAGCAGAGACAAGAGCGCGCGCGTAGCCAATTAAGATCAAAAACAAAAACAAAAAGCCGAGTGTATAAATCGAGCGATCACGCGAGCAAGATACGTTGTCGTCGTAGCGTCGAGCGCGAAACGGGCGCAATAAAACGCTTATTCAAAACGTTAAACATCGACTATATGTATACTCTACACACACACTCGAGCTGCTGCAGCCGGTCAACTCTCTCGTGTGTGCAGTAATGTATTCACACATGCGCGCGAGCGAGTATATACATACCTATATATGAGTAAAAAGGAAGAGGAAGAGGGCGAGAGAGAGAGAGAGAGAGAGAGAGAGAGAGAGAGAGAGAGAGGGGGGGAGAACAAAAAAAAAGACGCGAGTAGCGTATATATATGCACATAACAACGCGATAAAAAGGACCGGACGCGAAAGAAAGAGTAACGCGACGAGCTTCTCTCTCTGCATATCGACAGGGGGGGGCACACATACACACTGCCGCAGCTGGAATTGATTTTCATACAATCAAAACAGATTGTCGAGGTGAGCGCGCGCGCGCGCGCGCGTATGTGCAGTGTTATGTATGGAGTTATTCGACGCGGGGATCTTGTCTCCATTTTCCACTACATTAGTTGTGCGCTGCGCGCGCGCTCGCTCTCTCGACTCGGTAACTACAGAGCCCTCCGAACGCAAGGATTACATCTAGAGTCGCCCTCTCTCTTGATTTCGATAATTAACATTCGGGAGATTCGTTTGCTCATAAAATACCCTCGTCGCGAGGACGACGGAATGAACAAAAAATAAAAGAACGAAAATATCGCCTCGCTTTCGATTGTTGTTATATACAGCGGCCGTTTCCGCAATAGCGAGCGTCGTTTTCGTCACGTGTTGCTTTTTTCGTTGGACTGTCGTGTTTTTTTTTCTCTCTTACTGGAAATCGCGGCGCGGGCTATACTATATAATACTGGCGTCCTTTAATCGAGCGGATATGGCCGACGCGCGGGTGCCGCGCAAACTGCCAAGCGGAACGACCAGCTACTTTTCTTTCCGGCTATATATACGTACAAACGAAACCGCGACGCGAAAACTTGAGCCGAGAGAGAAAGAGACGACGAAGTTCGGCCACGTCGAGAGATCGAGAGCGTGAGTAGGTTTCGGCCACGTCGAGGAAAAAGAGTTGACGCTTGCCCGAAGTGAAATTCGATTGTCGAGCGAACGAAGCGTTCCTTATCTTTTTTTTTCTTCGTTTCATTCGAAAGTAGATTTGAACTTTTTTTTCAAAGGTGCATAATAGTGGTTGGGAAGAGAGGTCAGCTTGCACCGGAAATTCCAGAGAATCGGCGTCGAATTGTAATCCCCGAAAAGGCTGCGCATGCTAAAGACTTGTATACCTCGATATTCATGTAATGCAGCGGTCATAATATAGTGAAAGAGACTGCGCGAAGGGTCGATTTATATCCCCCGACACGTTGCTGTCTCTCTCTCACTCTCGGCGCGAGACGGTATAATTCATCGGCGCAAGCATAATACACACACGGCCGAGAGATAATCCAGTCCTCGTCTAATCTCAAGGTAATCTTCGGCTCCCAGGTATGCGCGCTGCATATAACACGTTCGCTCGTCGTGTATGTATTATATATAAATGCTGAGCGTTTCGAGCACATCTCATCCCGGAGAGTTTTAGGGTATATACCAGCAGCCAGCAGCAGTGGCGGCGGCGGCGGCGAAGGAGAGGAAAGTCATACGACGACCGCAGCGAACAGTACAAGGCTAACGGTAAAGTAACCGTAAATCGGCGGAACCCGCGCGTACAGTACTCGACTCTCCGTTTCTCCGCGACTCTTTCTCTCGTATGTGTATATATATAATACATAGGTAAGCGAGTATGTATAGAATTGAAAATGAGAGCTGCTGTGTAAACTCTGTGGCGCAGGCCGATTAGCGCAAATGCAGACAGATTTGCGGAACGATTAGAAGAGCTGCGTTATCTCTATCGGCAGTTGTTACAGCGCTCGGCGTGTATCTACTAGCGCGCGAGATAAGTAACCTGCAGTCGTCGACGCGCACGAGGTCGCGAGCGCATCGGCTGCAGCCTGCTGTGGTATGTATCGCCTGATACGTGATCAAAAAAAAAAAAAAAAAACGAGGGATATTTTCTCGCGCGTTGCGAAAGTCTCTTGGACATATGAAGAAATAATATTCTTAAGTCGTCGGAGAGAGGCTATAATTTTTTTTTAAGATGATCGCACGGAAGGTCGAGTCAACAAGTGTGTATATACGAAAAATGCATAGCTCTTGTGTATTATAGCGTAGAATCGAGTCTAAAATTAGCAGCGAGGATAATAAGCTGAATCAGGCAAAGGATCAGCGTTCGTGCGACTCTCCGAAAACCTCGAGAAAGAGAGTCCGAGTGCAGTACATATGTTCGTAAAAGGGAAAGAGCCTTGCGCATTCCCCATGAAAAACGTGTCAGCGTCGTCGGAGCGTATTTGGAAAATATCGCAGTGGCGAGGACGCGCTGCGCGCTGCACACGTGCACGGAGATTCCCTTCTATATAGCTCTGTGTGTTTTTTTTTTCATTCATACGTTTCGTTCGCGGGAGGATAGTACGATGATTAGCGGCGCCGGCAATCGATTTATCGACTCGATTTAATTATAGCGTTGTTGTATTCAGCCTTCGAGTTAATTTCGAGTGACAGTTTGCTTACTCGCTCCAGTTCTCTTTCGCTATTATTGTACAACATGTGTACGAGGGTGTACGTATAAATAATTCCGGAGAGAAGACACTTTCGAGGGCAAAATCGATGTATAGGCGAGATGGGTGACACTCGGAGAATTTTCGATCGCCGTGTACATATTATACATACATGTTATACAAAACGAGCGGTACGATTTTCCTTTCTTCTCGAGCAGCAGCAGCAGCAGCAGCAGCAGCAGCAGCAGCAGCAGCAGCAGCAGCAGAAGCAGCGAGTATATAATACACATCCCGCATGTATCGCTTCGTATACGAGGCGGACGGGTCCCCCCATTATCTCGTGGAAAATGCAGGTCCGTCCGTCCTCGTCGCTTTTCTTTTTCTTTTTTCCTGCGGCGGTTATACACGCCGGAATATAAGTATATACAACGACGACGACGGCGGCGGCTCTCGTAAATAAAACCCGCCGCTGCTGCTGGTCCCCAGAGGTAAAAATCGTCTCGCTTTTTCGAAATTCAGTCCTTTCCCCGATGCTATTATACACGCAGTCGCGGATGGCCGTTTCGTTGAGCCTCGTCGTGTGTATACGCTAACGAGCCGCTAATGTCGTAAATATCGAGGTAAATATATTCTTCCTCGATTCGAAAATTGTTTGACACAGATCGATTTGTCGTCAACGAGAGAAAATTCATCGCAGCGCACGTATAAATTTTCCAACAGCGAGACGCGTATACAACATCCAGTTTACAACGGCTACCGAGAGAGATAACAATAAACTGCATCGGGTATAATTTTCATTTGAATATCCTCCCGGTGGCTGCTGCTGCGGCAGCAGCAGTATCTCTTCTCTCGACTGGCCTAACAGGTATACGGGCGTACGTATATACACAGAGAGCAACAAGAAGAGCGAAGACGACGACGACGACTATGGACTGGACTCGGCCGTTCTCTCGCCGGCAACTCCATAATGGCGTGCGTGCGCCCGGAAAGGCCGAAATTCCCCGGTCGATGATTCGATCTCTCTGTCTCCTCTCCCTCCTCTCCACACGAGAGAAGGTAAAAGAAAACGTATACGCGTATAACACAGAGAGAGAGAGAGAGAGAGAGAGAGAGAGAGAGAGAGAGAAGGAGAGAAGGAACGAGCGAGGCGGCCGTGGTCAAAGGACCGACACTTGTGCCGTTGTGTGCGCGTCTCGGGAATGGCGTAGGCGAGGCTTGCACGTGAATCATAGCCCCGTGCTCGCACGAAGCCGTGTGTATTATATACGCGCGTGTATATACACATGCGCCCGAGCGAGCGGATCGAGTAGTAGAGAGAGAGAGAGAGAGAGAGAGATTCAAGGTTACAGAGCCGAGCGCCGAGCGCGGACTTTCGCTCTCTATGGATTATTTCTACGATTTACGGAATATATTATTACGCGGCAAAGGCCGCGAGCCGTCTACGTCTCTTGCTGTGTGTGTAGGCTTGTTGTATATATACGTATACGTATACGTATACGTATACCTGCTTGGAATGCCGCAGGAATTCCCTGCCTGTGAGCGAGAGATGCGGATTCATTGTTGACGGCGGGGATAGAGAGAGATGCGCTATGGTTGTCGTTGTTTTTGCGCTCGTCCTTGTTTTTCGAGGGACGTTTTTTTTTCTCTTCAGCCATGCACTGTGCTTTAAGCACTTTGTTACTATCTCTCAGCTCTCTCTCTCTCTCTCTCTCTCTCTCTCTCTCTCTCTACGGCTTATAAATATTTCTATAATCACTCGAGAAAAAACGCAGCGCCGAATCTTATCAACCGAGAGAGATTCTCGCCTCTTATCTCAAGAATAATATTTTACAAAGAGAGAGAGAGAGAGAGAGGCTGCCTCGAGGCCGCTGCATGCGCGCGCTTGCTCACTCAATGAAACTTTGTGTTATAACGTCCGCACACGCGCATCAGCTTCGAAGAGTCGTCGTCGTCGTCATCGCGAATGAGAGAAAGAAACCCGATGCCCGACGAGATTGAAGTCGAGAGCGCCGTCGGGCGCAAGTGCGTGTATAGTATAGCCTGCAGCAGCGATAAGTCCCTGATATATTTTTCGTGCGTTCGTCAAAACACGCGCGGCGGCGGCGGCTGACTTTTACTCGCTCGTAAATGCGCGTGCGGCGAGAGAGCGGCGGCAAATCTCTTTGTGCGATTGCGTTGCTGTGTGTAACTGACTTTCTCGCGTATAATAGGAATGCTTCTATACGCGACGATGATTCTGACGACGTGCGAAAAGCATCCGAAATCGGAGAATGAAACTGCAGAAGAGGATCGCTTATTCGTCAGCATATAACGCTGCAGTGCAGTGCTGACGATGCGTTTTATATATGTTTTATATTGCAGAGAGTCGAGGGCAAGGCGAGCAGGACTGCTGCTGCTCGTTGTATATAGCCGCCTTGGGCTGAAAGTCTCTAAGCGCGAGCGCTCGTTATCGCAAGTGTGTGTGTGTGTGCGTGTGTGTGTGTGTGTGTGTGCGCGTGTGTGTAGCTGCCAGTCTCGAAAAATTATTAGTCTGTATTGTATAAGAAGATCGAGGGCTTTTTTCTTCAGATGATGATCGACTCTCGGTATCCAAGCAGCGCGAGTGCGGAGGCCCCCTTTTCGTCGGTGAGAGCCCGCGTATATACGTGTGTGTACATAACGAAGGAAAGGGCCGCCGCCGCCGCTACGATTTCTCGCTCGCTCGCGGTATCTCAGCAACGAAACTGATTTATCGAGCGGTAGCTAGCTCTCTCTCTCTCTCTCTCTCTCTCTCTCTCTCTCTCTCTCTCTCTCTCTCTCTCTCTCTCTCTCTCTCTCTCTCTCTCNCTAGCGCGCGCGCGGGTTTGTTCGATTTGGAAAGCACACCCGAGTTTATTATACATACTTGCGGATACATAGCAGCCCGTGCAATTCGAGGATTCGCGGAAAAGAGTCCCTCCCTCGGAAGACTCGCGTCATCGATTTCACGAAGAGAGAATTGAAGGAAAAATATATCCTCTGGATAAGAGAGAGAGAGAGAGAGAGAGAGAGAGAGAGAGAGAGAGAGAGAGAGAGAGAGAGAGAGAGAGAGAGAGCGCAGAAAAACNAGAGAGAGCTGACCACAAGGCTTCGTCACTTCCGACCTTTGCAAGGCAAGTAGGCAGCTGAGAGGTGGGTATATATGGAAGCCAGCGGCGGTGGCGGCTTCAATAAAGCAGCGAGAGAGGAGAACCTGCATCGCGCACGCACACACGCTGGTGAAAAATCGAAAGAAACGAAGCCAGCGGTGTGGCGTGTGGGGTGACGTCAGTCTCTCTCTCTCTCTCTCTCTCCCTCCCTCGCGGCTCGAGATAAAGAACCAGCAGCAGCAGCGAAGAGAGAGAGAGAGAGAGAGAGAGAGAGAGAGAGAGAGAGAGAGAGAGAGAGAGAGAGAGAGAGAGAGAGAAAGAGC
>CM053170.1:70563990-70588852 GCA_012977825.3 Pteromalus puparum
AGAGAGAGAGAGAGAGAGAGAGAGAGAGAGAGAGAGAGAAGAAGCGGCAGGACAAAAGTCGAGAGGGAATCCAGCTACAGCATCAAGGGGAAAGAGAAGCGGCAGTGGAGGGCGTACCTGCGCACAAGCCTGGAACTGGCCCGGCTGCCGCTGCTGCTGCTGCTGCACAAAGAAAACGAGCAGCTCTCTCGCAGCTGAATAACGAGTCGTCGGGGCCAGCAACCTCGAGGGATGCACCGAGAAAGACCGGCTCTCTTCTCCTTCTCCTTCTCTCCTGTGTACACCTCTTTCGGAGAGTGTACACACTGCATCAGGTATTATATCGATGAGCGAATTCCCTGTTACGCGTGTGACCCGTCGATGTATAAATTACATCCCTGCGTGCAGGACTTATATTGTTTGATGGAAATAATCGAAGAAAAGGGTGTATGAGCAATTTTTCCTCACAGAAGTCTTTTTCGCGTATAATACGCTCACGGCCACACCGCAACTCGATAAAAAGAAAAACGGAACAGCCGAGTCTGTAGAGAGCTGGACGTCGGGGGAGAGGAAGAGATTCAACAGCCTACGCTCTTTCTCTTCGCCCGGCTGCACTCTCTCTCTCTCTCTCTCTCTCTCTCTCTCTCTCGTTCGTTTCGCCGCTGGCGGATATTCGGCTGCGACTATTTTCGAGTTTCGCCCGAGAGAGGAGCTTTCAGACGTGTCTCAAGTATATTTCCATCGTTAGCGGCCCGTGTGCGTATATATAACGTAAACACAAAACACACACAGTCTCGAGTCAGCTGTCGATTCGGAACGAATGAACGTATGTAGTACGTACGATGAGATGAGAAAAGTGAAAATGAGAAATTTCTCCGAAAAAAGAGGAGAGGAAAAGCTGTTCCCGCACGAGAAACCTTGATTCGCGCTACGCTGGCCGGCGCCGCGCGCGCTTGGTATTCCACGCGAGAGAGCGCGATTTCAAAATATGATTGCAGCAGCAGTATACGGCCGCACACGTGTGCACACGTCAAGTCAGCCGCTCGCTTATATACTCTCCTCTTATATATACAGCAACGCTGCACATACACGGCTGATGCGGGACGTATGGTATAGATCTCGTTCTCTCGCCGTTTGACTTTGATTCCCTGCCGCGTGTGTTTACTTCGACGATTCCCGATATAACTGCGCTTTTTTTCTCTCCCTCTATCGATCTTTCCATATGTGTTATGTGTATACGCGTGCAACACGCGTGGCTCTTGTGTATTATATACGAGGAAAACAATGATGCTCACGCGCGCCGATCGAAATTTCCAAAGCGCGAACTGCTGTGTTGATGAAAATAAAAGGATCCGTCGTTCTCGCGCGAGCGACTTTTTTTTCGGCTTCCGATGCGCCTGCTCGACGGAGTGTAAGTATTTCGCCAAGTTTGCGTTCTGCCGCAGAAAAAGGAATGTATTAAGTATTCACGTGCGCGGGAAATTACGCAAGTTTGTGTACAGGTATACGCGGTTTTGTCGCTCGCGAGAGCGCGAAAAACGTCTCTCTTTCGCGGTTCGATTGGAGCAGATTATATATCTGATGATGTATTTTCTCGCGCAGAAATTTCAATCACGATATAATAGACAGATCGGGCTAAAATATCACAAGAGTTATAAGAAAGAACAGCAGAGAGAAACTCCGAATAAAGAACGCTCGGGGGCGGCAAAAATCAGCCCATCCGTTCTCTCCGCGCTGCCGGGAATAGCCAAAAGTGCGTAGGGGGAGTGTTTGCGTGCCCGCCAAGATAATATAGAAGTCGCCCGCGCGCAGGCGGCGATCATTTCGAGCAAGAGAGAGAGAGAGAGAGAGAGAGAGAGAGAGAGAGAGAGAGAGAACGTCACCGTCGTCATACAAACGCCCTCGACAATTGCGCGCACGTTTTACATTACAAAAAACGAGGTGGGTGATGCGCGAGGGACGAGGAGAGAATATTACGCGTCGGCCAAGGTTGCGGAGGAGGCTGGTTCTTTGCGCACAGTGCCGCGCCACCGTGGGTTGAACGCAATTTTCTCGCTTCGGATATTCGCGCGCGTGCCTGAGACTGGAATTCGAGGAACGATCGTATTGCTTTTTTATTCGCAATTAAAAGGAAGACCTGCTCTTTTTTACGCTTTATCGGAGAAGAAACAATGGCAGTCGCTCTTATCAGCAAAGTGTGTATACCGTATATGCACTTGGTATCAATTTCCGCGGACTGCGCAGCAGCAGCTTGACACCCACACGCACGGGAAAGCTCGTTCGATACGTTGTATAGGTATCCCTCGAATTCAAAGGAGAGAGAGATAGTCGAGGAGATAGTAGCCATCGTCGTGCGCACCAAAAAGGAAGAATTAAGAATAAAGAAATATTCCAGTGCGACGCTTTGCATTCGAAAGAGAGAGACACGCCTGCCCACAGTCATTTAGAAGAGAGCAAGAGAGAAGCCGCCGCTCCACGCACACATGTGCGCGCGCGCGGGTGTATAGAACGACGTGTGGGTTAGCGCTTCGCCCGGACCCCTGCCCACAACCGCCGCCGCCGCCGCTGCTGCCGAGCTTCCCACGTCGAGAGAAGCCTCGAGAGGGAAGCATCGCGCACACAGAGCCGTCCAAAATACTGCATCGTTGCTGCTGCTGTTTCTAGCTTAGCGCGTAGGTCGACGTCTAATCTACCGCCGCCGTGGCGAAGGACGCAGACGTTTGCGTCTCTTCTCCTTCTTCTGCTGCTGCTTCTTCCCCGAACGCTAGGCTCGAAGCTTTTTCGGTCTATAGGTGTGTGGGACGCTTACGCCAGAGACGAATAATTGAACTCTCTGAACTGACTGCTGGCGGTTATAATTGCTCCCCACCGAGCTCCCCACCTCTTCACGGCTGTCTCTCCGATGTGATTCACGGATCGTTGTTATCGTGCGTGGAATTGGGTGTGTTTACCGAGAGAGAGAGAGAGAGAGAGGGACACACTTCCTCCTCGACGACGCACGAGAAAAACCAAAAGCCGGAAAAGAGTGTGACACGTAGGTATGATGCATCATCGGAGCTCATTGCTTACATTGTTATGCTATATAGCCGTGTCGTGAACGCACGCCTTTTAAATGCCATTTAAAAACGAGAAAGAATCCCCTCCCCTACTCTTTTTTTGTGTGTGTGTCCAGAGTCTTTGTTTTTGCGGCGAGTGCGCGACGCCGTGTTATTAATAACTCTTTCAGTCTCAGCCGCTTTCCTTGTTGCCTCTCGACGGAGATAAGCGCGCGATTTGCGCCCGACGCGAAAAATTGATTAACAATAACGCTTGCCTCCGCTTTCGCCTGTTGACTCTGTGCGTGTATCGTGCATCGCTGCGAAAATATTGCTCGAGTTCTTGCTCTTGCTCTCTCTCTCTCTCCCTCTCCCTCTCTCTCGGATATGAACAATAGGCGGGCTCTTTTATATTTGCACAGCAGACGCGCTGTTGTGATGCCGCGCGCTTATCAATTTGGTGTAGGCATCGACGAAAACAAAAACAGCTTGTAACTACTTGGTCTGCGGCGTATACGAGAACCGTATGTAATTTATAACTTTTCGACTGCGCGAGACGCGACCAAACGCACGGCTGTATTTATTATTATTATACATATATAAGCTTCTAATAGCGCGAGTCAATAAACTCCGATACACACATTAGCCTCCGCGCACATAGTGTACGCACAGAGAGACGAGTGCAAAAAGAGAGCAGAGCGGAGGATACACACACACACACACACACACACACACACACGCACACACATACAAAATAAAGAGCATCAGCGGCTGTGCGCAGTTTTTAAAGCGCGATAGACTGGTCTGACGCGTCCGCAAAAACTCGCTCTCTCGGGGGGTAGTCGAGTGCATACAAACAGGATGAAAAATCCCTCCCCCTTCAACGCCTTCCGCAAAGTGACTCATATGAAAATGTAGATACACAACGTGAGAAACTCACCTCTCGCGATGAAGAAGGCAGATTCGTTCCTTGGCCACCTTCAGCCTCTTGGAGATGATTTTCTTGAGGTTCTCGATGCTCTCGTTCTTGTCGACGGTGATGTCGAATTGGCCGCCTGTAGTAGGCGTGATGCTGATGGTGATGGTAGGGTCGGAACTGGTCGTGGGGCCGGTCAGCTGGCTCGACGCCGTGGCCGAGGAGGTTTGAGGCTGGAGGACGCAGCCACACCCGGCGTTGTTACTCATAGCGTCGGGCTCGAGATCCGGCACTCGTGAGTTACCCTCGCTCATGGCTCTGCTTCTGAGGTGCTCTGCTCCTGATGTGTGTCTCGACAACCGAACAACTATCACTCACTGTATACAATAATACTCTCTGCACTGCTTCTCCTCTCTATCTCTCTCTCTCTCTCTCTCTCCCTTCTGCGGGCGACGAAGGGGTGTGCGCAGCTGCGGGATTATCGGTACGGTGTGGAGGCTCGCGCGACACTCGGAGCTCTGTCACGAGGACATGGGGCCCGGGGGGCGTCGTCCGTCGCAGTTATTGCGGCTCGGCTGCTGGCGCATGCCCTCTCCTCGTGTGCATCGGCGCCGTGCACTACGACGTCGACGACCAGCAGCGGTAGCTTTTTTCCCACGTAGCGCGTTGTACGCTGTATAGCACTGCTCTCTCTCTCTCTCTCTCTCTCTCTCTCTCTATCTCTCTCTTTCTCTCTCTTGGGTCGCGCAGCTGCACCTGTCCTACGGCGTTGCCCGGTCGAGTCTCCCTCTCTCGCTCCGATGCGCAGCAGCACGCGAGAAAGGCCGCGCGTACGTTCCCTCCCGCAGCGGGTATACGTGTATACTGTATACGCGGCGGCAGCGGCGGCGGCGAATTCAGGCCACGCAGAAGCCGCGGCGGCCTATTATCCTTGGGGCGCTGCTGCTTTCTCTCCCTCTCTCCTCAGCGGCGGCGTCTCGAGCTCTCCGCGCGCACAGGGTGGCAAGAACGAATATTTGTTCGCTCGATCGATATACCTAATATACGACCAGCTGCGAGGATCGCGACGAAGCTCTATCTGCGGCAAGCGACGACGCTATACTGCTGAATACCGCTGTGCGCTCTCCTCCCCCGATGGCGCTTATCCCCCTTATCGCGAGCGTCGTTTCTCCTTCCCAAGAGAGAAGCTCTGTCGGGGCGTCGCTGCTGCTCGTAGATACAGCTGTATATACACCAACACCACGAGCACAAGGCACGCACGCATGCACCGCGGTCCCACAGGGATGAGGCCGCCGCAAGTCTTCTCTCCTAGCTCTTCTCTTTACTTTACAGGCCCAGCCCTCGTAGCTCTCGCTTTTTTATTCCTCTTCCTCGACTCGTGCTCTGCGAGCGTTCTCTTCTCCTCGCGCTGCCACGACGCACCGACGACTGCCGCGCGCGACTATACGACTGAGCTCCGCTCTCCCCTGCGGCACACTGCCACCGCGGTCGCACCGCTGCTATCCCCCTCCCCCTTACCACTACCAGGCCGCTCGAGATAGCTCACGGGCTCACGCTGCTCTGCTGCTGCTGCTGCTGCTTCGGCGAAAGCCTGAAAAATGCGCCCTCATCAGAGAACAGCCTATATGCTTATGTGTATTCTATACCTATAGATACCTACCGTAGACTGAATCGACGCGATGGGGGTATTCGCGATGGAAGGGCTGCTGATGCCTGATGACTATAATATACACTCTGTATAAGCTTTTTCGCCCCCACGTGCGCCCCGTGGGGGGTCGACGAGCTTGTGTATACGGCACTGACCTGGACGCGCGAACTCTTGCTCCTTTTTCTTAGGTTAGTCGCTTGCCTCGCGGCCTCGGCGTTGTATTGATTTTCGAGGCTGTTTCGCGAATTTCCAAGATTCTCGAGGAAATTTCAAGGGAGAGAGGCTCGAGGATCGCTTTGAATCGGCTTGGATGATTTCGGAGCAGATTAGCTGGCTGATACAACTGGATAAATATCAGCTGATTGCGCGGCTCTTGTTTTTAAATGATGTTTCCAATATGGCCGACGCCTCCCCGACTTCGGCAGTGACGCGTCCAGCGATCTCGGAACCCCCCTGATGCGGAAAATTTGTTTATGCGGGTTCTTATTCGCACTTCCAAGCAAAAGTGTCCCACCTAGCGGCAAGATCTGAAAGTGCTCAAAGTTATAAAAAAAAAAACTTAATTATTAATATATTTCACCATAAATATATATAGATATACTTTATTTAAAGAACCACGTGTCCACGTGACTAAGGTATAACTTTGAGGCTCGTTTCAGCGCCCTCTGCCGGGAGATGGAAGTGCGATATTCGTGTTTAGCAAAGATTCGATTTTTTCGTTGTTTTTTTTTCTTTTTTTGTTTTATTGTGAAAAAATAGAGCCGATCTTACATAATTGTTCCTTTCGCACCAACAGACGGACATTGCGATTTCATTTGTTCGAATTTTGTGATTCGGGAATTCTGCGCTGAAAGCTGATGTATAATAATAATCATACACGCCAACTTCCGGATGTCTTAAGTATATGAAAAAAAAATTTTTTATTGTCCAGCAATCCCAAATACGTACATATGCTTTAACATATATATTTACAAAGAATGTGATCTACACATAACAATTACCACCCATTACAAGTATAAAACCCTCTTGGCCTGAACGACGCGATGAATTCAGTGAAACGCTCTATATCCCATTTGGCATTATATGTATAGTGTATAGACGTGCGTACGAATCGCTTGAAACTCCAAAAAGCTCCCGAGGTTTTACACAGGACGTGGTATGGATTATAACGATAACAATTGTGTATATTAGAAAAAAAATCATTTGTGCATCTTTTTGTGACCATAATTTTCGATTTTTGTTCTATCCATTGCACGTATGTATAAGACTCTCACGTATTTATAAGCTCTAGAACTTGTCTGCCTTAGAACAGATTTTCAATTCGCGAGAGAGTAATAACAAACAAGAAACTGTAAAAGGAGAAGAGTCTTATATACAATCGATCGTAAAATTAAAAAAAAAACAGAGAGAACGTAGAATAGTAAATATTTTCGTGCCTTATACCATATTATGTAAATTATCATACTAAAGCTACTATAAAATTATGTGTAACCATGAAAGAAGTAAGCAACAACGACAAAAATGACGTATAAAAACATTGATACAAAAATACGAGACTCATGGCGCACTATATAGTAGCTAGTGTCGTAATTTTAGCTATTTCTCTTTTCAACCCCAGTGTTTGTTCAGGAACGATAAAGCAACATTCGTCCTTTCGACGTAATTTACACGAATATCTCCACAACCTGTTATAAAAAATGCATTGTGCTCATAATCATCCTAAGATTGGCATTTTTGTAGAAATTAAAATAAGATGACAGAGCATCTAATCATCTATCGATCTGGTTAGGGACGATAATTCATGATCCAAACTCCTCGGTATCCGGTTCAATTGGCTTGAATTCGAAAGAACCCCGTCCATCCATTTGGAGGTAGTACTAAAATGATATATTACATTAGAATAATTGTAGAAAATAAACAAGTTGTCTTTTCAAACTGAGTTTTCAAAACGAAGCATACCTCGTGGTGTTTCCAAAGCGATCGTCTGTGAGATACGGTGAACAGTGTAATATTGGCTTTTTTACAGTAAGAATACATAGAATCTTCAACATCAACACTAACAGCACTTGTGCATTCGTCGAGTATAGCGAATTGTGGCTTGTGATAGAACAATCTCGCCATCTACGGTAAAAAGTTTAGGTGTAAAAATCGGTGTACAATAGAATAAAGTGAAAATAAAAGAAATTAAAAATCATACCGCGATTCGCTGTTTCTCTCCACCTGATAAAACATCCATCCAGTCAGCAACGGTGTCCCAGCCATGGCCTTCACTGCCAGGCTGAGTTTCTCTCTCGAGTAAGTGGCCTAATTGTACTAAATCCAGGTACTTTTGCAAATCTTCGTCTTTCGCGTTACCTCGTCTAATCATCTCGGCGCGAGTGTGCGGGTAAATTACTTGATCTCTCAGCGTTCCCAGAGTCATGTAAGGTCTTTGTGGAATGTAAAACAGTTTACCGCGCGGTGGCTTTGTCATTACACCAGCCCATAGAGGCCATAACTTAACAAGAGAAAAGTATTTGTGTTAAATTTTTTATATGCGCATAAACAATATAGCAACGAAAAATTACTCACTTCACCCAAAATTCTAAACAACGAACTCTTTCCGCATCCATTTGGTCCGCAAACTAAAACATTCATACCGGACTTGACTTCAAATGAAAGTTCTTTGACAAGGACATCGCCGTTTGGAGTTACCAGAGGAACACGTTCGAAACGAATAATGTTGTCTCTAGCAAGAATTTTTCCTGCTCCTGGGGAGCCAATGGGATTGTTCTTTATGTCAATCATCATCGTCCTTTCGTATTTATTGTCATTCAAGTCAGTCAGAACTTTTCTAATTTCAGTGACACGTGCAGTGAAACCTGCTAATCTTGTCATTTCTCTTCCAGCAAGAACCAATCGTCCAATAGCTTCTGCTAATTTAACCAGCATTCTTCCATAAGTGTAATAAGATTTGAACCTATGATCTGGAGCACCAGACAGAAGTGGGTGATTCTTCTGGAAAAATGGAATGCTCACAGCATAGAATCCAACAACAGTTGCTACATCTAGAATGGAAGAAAAAAAAACACATTAATCGTCAACATAATTAGTCAGAAAAAAGTATTTAGTCTTCAAGTCAAAATAATCTTACATTTCCCAATGAAATTATCTACAACACCAATCGCGACCTTGAATTCTAGGAATTTCCGAAGATGGGTGACCTAAAATAAAAATTGCGAAATATTAAATACCACGTAATACACTTCTAGTAGATTTAAATCCATACTTATGTAGAACTCACCAATTTATGGAAGCTGGCTATAAGCGTTAGCTTCTCACGCGTGTTCCCTTGGTAGAAAGCAATCTCTTCTGAATTAGTAATCAAACGTGAATGAATGTGTCTATACTCTCCCTCGAGCCTCTGCTCTTTGACTGTCAATGCACCAATGGGTTTTCTTAAATGTGTCAGGAAACCACCAGCAAGTAGAAGATATGATAGCATAATAAGAGGAGTCTGAAATATTAAATATTGTTATAACTAGCGTTAAAAACGAAAATGTTTAAAATTGGAATAAATATCAATCGATGACTCACTTGGCCACCGAGTGATGAGGTGAGTCTGTAAACGTAAATGAAGATATCCAACAGTGGTTTGGCAATATTACTGTACAAATCTGTACAACTTTCACAGAATTTATCTACATCCGTGGTAAGTAATTGATCAGGATTTGCAATTCTAGTGTCTAAATTGCTCATTTTGTAGTAAGTAAATCCTCTGAAAGGTTAATAAACTCATCAGTTTAAATAGAAATTTATTTTGAGAAAACTTTGATTATTAAATTTGAGCATTATTTAATTATATAATAGACATCAATGACCTCCATGCTATATTGTCTCAAAAGTCAGACACTACTGATTAAAGGCCTACTTGACCTTGATTGGGAAATTGATGCGCTTGTACATATTCAGGAGGTCAATGCAACACCGGTAGGTCAGACATCATTGAGTTTTGCTTTTAGGAAAAAAAGATATTTCAACTTACTTTAAATATTGATCCATTAGATAACGACTAATGTTAGTTCGTAGCCTTAGTTTTATTTCTCCAAGGCCGTACTTTAATATGTTATTAACAACTGATATCTAGAACAGGAAAAAGCATATTGTAATAAGTTTATCACTATCCATTTTTAATTGAAGCAAGGGACCAGTTACATAATAGCTTGAAACAATGAATATGTGCTGAACTCTGAAGCCTTTTGTTACACAAAGCAATTCTTGAAAGAGTTATCAGTATATATATCTGGTAAATGTCAATGTTTTTCAAGGTATTGTCAAGATAAAAAATTTCATACCGTTTGGCTAATGCATCAAGAAGTATCCAAAATATTCTATCACACTTACCACAGGCAAGGTAGCCATGAACCTCCACAATCGTTTTTTGAACAATTCCGCATCCATATTGACTATAGATCTGAAATGCAAATCAAATCTTAGCATCTTGTTTTCAAATAAATAAAATTCAGACCTACAGACATGGGTAGACTTACGTTTCAATAAGTGTACCAGTGTGGATGAGCCACAGGTCACAGAGTGACCTGGCGACAAGGGCAGAAGCAACCAGGAAAACATATCCAGCCTCGGGTGTAAACACACCGGGTATACCAATGGCCAGCAGTTGTCGCAGCTGTTTGAAGAACTCCCCATCCACATGGGCCTTGGGCCGCTTGGGCTTATCCTGTAACCAAAACCACAGGATGAAAACAAAGCCCACCAGTGGAAAGTCTCAGAACAGCTCAATCCTTTATCGGACACTCACCTCCTTGATGACATACTGGATGTCAGTGTTGGCTGGCCAAGGATTCCTGTGGAAAAATGGAAAAAAGTCATTGGGGAGAAGAGAAGAAGAACGGAAATAAGGAGCGAGCGAGCGCGCTAGCGTTGTCAGCAGTGACTCGTGAAAAAATGATGACGGTCGCCGTGTGTGAGGCAACTCAACGCAGTGCCAGACACACGCATCGGATAGCGAGAGAGAGAAAGAGTGCAATTCATAATATACTTAGTTGCGCATAAGATAAGGACGACTCACTTGGGCTTGGTACCGCCGAAGCGTTTCTTGCTGCGCTTACGGCTGAGCAGCCAGATGACGGCGACGACGGCAGCGGCTGAAGCCGTGCTCCTCCTGGTGACGAGCTTGCTCAGGGTCGGAGCCATCCTGGCTGCCTGTTACGCTGTTCGGGTATCACTGCGGCCGTCTGGTTTTCGCCGCCGCGAGCGCTGGCTATACTCGACGGACGACTTGCGCGTTCAGAGCCGCAGTGGTGGGGGCGCCGCAATTACATTCACATTTCGTTTCGCCATGAGCTGCTGCTGCTATCTGTCTCTCTCTCTCTCTCTCTCTCTCTCTCTCTCACTCTTTTTCGCTCCCGTTCTATAGACTTATAGGTGTATATATATATAAGGTAGACATCATAAATTGTGCTCGCGACAAGTGACTGATGTCTTTTTTTCACGTAATGCACTAAAGTGTTCGCGCATCCGCGTAATATCCAATTTTAATGACGTGCAGTCGCGCGGGACCGATATACGATTTTTTGTTTGCCTTAATTTAAGTACAGGCTTCGTTTTTTTTTCGCCACGGTAAATAATTGCTCATTATAGAATGTCTTGACATCACTCTGATGCTATCAACGTCGTCGATTCTACGATATTGTGTGCGACGACGAATTATCGTCTATCGAGATCTTATCTTATACGAATATAAATACCTAATAAATAGACGCGTGTCTGTAACGTATAAGTCGTTATTGTACACATTTTTTTTTCATGCTCTTTTTAGATAAAGCTCGCGGCGCAAAAAAAAAATGTCTAGTCACTCTGTTATCGCGCAATTTCGATATTCGCCTTGTTATAAATAAAGTGACCCGTGGCGCCACCCAAAAAATAGTTGATTCTAATGGTACATTAAATATTTTTAAATTAAAAATTAAAAAGATTTGCGAAACAGTCGCGCATAATATAATATTATGTACACGTGCACGGGAGTGTGGATTATATAGCGATCGATTGATAGAGCGCGCGCGCATAATATATAATATTATGCACACGCGCACGGGAGTGTGGATTATATAGCGATGAATATATTGGAGAAATTTCTTCGCGTTACGTAAGCTATTTCCGAAGGCTTTTCGACAGTCCATAATAATAGGACAGCATAGTGCAGTGGTAGCCGCGGGTAAGCGCACACGCGTTCTATCGTATGTGTTGCGCAAACTCGCGAATGCGTCGCCTCGTCGTCAGCTTCTAATGTGTGGACAAAAAGTCATTTGCGGGAACGTAATGAGAAATTTGCAACTCACAATTATCGCGAATCGCGATTCTTCGCGTGAGCGAGCTCGCACTGTGCCGCGTATAATGTTGAAGCGCGACAAGCCCGCGAAAAGTTGAATTTCGCGCCACCTGTTGTTTACTTGCGCGGCGCGATACCGACGATCGGCAATCGCGGAAAAATTAACATTCGAGAAGCAGACGAAGAAGTAGCTGTTGTATACTTACGCACATACGTCCCCCGGCTCGACATGAGCAAAGTGCAAAAATGTCGTAACCCGTCCTTTTCTCGGTTAAATCTAGCTATATATACATGCAATACGCGAAATCTATCTTGGTTCGCGAGCCTTGAAGACGAGCAGTTGCTTTGAAAAATTCCGGATCAGTGTATACAGCTCGACAGATCATCGAATATATCGACTATACCCGCACAGCAGCGTAATCCGAGTCAAAGGTACGGTTAGGAAGGATTTTCTCACTTTTATAAATACACACATCGTCCAGTCCGGCAATCTTTTGCGCAGTGTCTTTCTTTCCTCCTGACGACAAAGGAAGTGGCTCTTATACTTACGTTCTCGGGCGGTATGTTTTTTTCGTTTACAGTGGCGTCGAGACTAGAACGAAGCCAAAATTGAGGCTGCCCTGCTGTCGAGTTTGCCTTCGAGCTTGAAGGCCATCCTCTGGGGTCCGAGCTTAGCCCGTTGGGCGCTCGCGGCTCCGGAGCGCGGAGAGATGTCGATTAGGACGGCAGCCCAGCGCCTGATACAAGATGGTCGGCTTCTCCTGCGCTCCTTCAGAAATCCGGAGCACTATCGCAACACGACCAGAGCCCACTTCAACAAAATACACGTTGCACGAGTAGGCAAGTATACTGGCTCGGTCTATTTTCGTCGCTTGCCTCGACTCTATGGAATTGTTATTGTTGTCATTTTTTGCATTGTGCTTTGACAGGCGAGTCCCAGGGCCATGTACCAAAAGGTACTGGCGATGTATCATCAGCTCGGAGTCACCTTGGCTTCCTGGGAGCTCAAGCACGTCGTCTTTTTGTCGACAACATCCTCAAGCGTGTGACCAATACCCTAGCCGCTGACCTAAGACGACGTGCTGCCAGCAGGTTGCTCTTCGGTGGTGATTCTGCGCCGTTCTTTGCTCTGGTGGGGATCTCACTGGCATCTGGCACTGGTATTCTCACTAAGGAGGATGAACTCGAAGGTGTTTGCTGGGAAATCAGAGTTAGTGCTATATGGGTGTAAATAATGTACAGTTATGTTTTGATGACTCATTGAGTATTAATACTATAACGATTCTCAGGAGGCTGTCATGAAGTTACAATGGAACAAGCCAAGAAATGACAAAAATTACGAAACGACCTTAACGGATGACAACCAAATTAGTTTGCAAAATTTTGTAGTAGGACCACTGATAGCAAAAGGCTGTTCAGCAGTAGTGTACGCAGCTAGAACAAAGAACAGCGATGATAACCAAAACACTGAAGAGATAACAATTGATAGAAGTAGCGATATAACTTCTTTTCCATTAGCAATAAAAATGATGTTCAACTATGATGCTGAATCCAATGCAACAGCGATTCTAAGAGCAATGTTCAGGGAAACGGTTCCTGCCTGGAAACATTACAAAAATGAAGAACTGTCTCATTGGGAGCAAAAGATGGCAGATAACAAGAAAACCTTACCAGCCCATAGTAATATTGTGGCTATGTATTCTGTCTTTACTGATAGAGTACCTTTTCTACCTGGCTCTATAAAAATGTATCCTGATGCTTTGCCAGCAAGACTTAATCCAGAAGGTTCTGGCAGGAACATGAGTCTTTTTTTGCTGATGAAAAGGTCTGTTTCTTATCATTTCTTGATGTTTTAAAATTTGTCAATAAATTCAACAAACAAATTTTTTTTATCGCAGATACGACGTTACATTGAAACAGTACGTTAGCGACCGACAGCTTAACACTCGAGAATCGATTCTTTTATTTGCACAGTTGCTGGAAGGTGTAGCTCATATGAACTCTCACGGGATTGCTCACAGGTAGGCTCAATTATCTTCTTTTCTGCACCAAGATTCGATTTAGAAATTTAACACAAAGTTTGCTGTTACTAGGGACCTCAAAGCTGACAACATACTTCTTGACATCTCGGAAGAAACCGACAATTGTCCTACGTTAGTAATCACTGACTTTGGATGCTGTTTGGCAGACAAAAATCATGGGCTATATCTTCCTTATAACACGCACGACACCGACAAGGGTGGAAATGCAGCGCTCATGGCTCCAGAAATTGTTACTGCTGAGCCAGGCCCCTTCACTAGTCTCAATTATACTAAATCAGATCTTTGGACTGTTGGTACTATTGCTTATGAAATTTTTGGTATGAAAAATCCTTTCTACGGAAGTGCCAAAGAGAAAGCTATGCTCAAAAACTACGACTACAAAGACGAGGATCTGCCGCCGCTACCCGAGACGGTTCCAGAAATAATTGCAGCTCTTGTTAGAAATATTTTAACGCGCAGTACCTATAAGGTAGGTGACATGCAATCTTTGAAAGTATAGATAATGATTATAATATTGAGTAGTTTATTGTATGTAAATTATAATTTTAGCGTCTTAGTGTGGAGATGGCAGCGACAATAATGCAGTTGTACCTTTGGGCACCTAGTTCCTGGCTTCAAAAAGACAGTAAAATTCCGTCTAGCAGTGAGGTGAGTCGAAATTTAAAAAATTTTTTAAACTTACCACAATTGCTCAAAGATTACGTGTTTCAATAGATTTTACAATGGCTGTTGTGCTTAACGACGAAAGTATTGTGCGAAGGGCGAAATGATTCTCTGGAAGAGCGAAATAGTATCGATGATCAGAAAAAAGAATTACCGCGTCAACTCTCCTATCAGCGCTCGTTGTCCACGCGATCCTGTGGAAGGCGTACGATGCCAGAATATCAATTGATAGCAAGCTTTCTGGGAAGAGTAAGTTTGTTTAACATTCGAGAAGGATTTAAATGGATCCAGAGAAACAACTACGACTAGAAAAAAAAAAATGTTTTCAAATTTACTATTTAATTGTGCTGGAATCAATTTCAAATTTTAGGCGCAAATCAAATAATGTGTGAATATTTTCAAAATCATCGCCGAGTCAAGTGGCACTTAACATTGATCCTTGATTATTTTAGAATCTTCCCAAGTTTATTTTTGATACTTATAGAAGCACAAAAGAGACTGAAATTTCGATTCAATGTTCGTTTTTTTAAATAAAAGTTTCATGTATGTCGGGTTTTTTGAAAGTTGTTATGAAAATGAATTGAAATATGCTCTTTTGTGGTTCAAGTGCCTTGAAGTCTCTATTGCAGAGTTTATGAATAAATTTATTTTGAAACTATTTAATTTGTTCAGTCCTATTTATTTGGTGATTAAGCTGATAAAAACGAATGATTGTATAATATATGAAGAAAACTACTTATTGTCAATTTTTTTTATGGGGTTTGAAAATTTCACGCTACACTACTTTTTAGGGTAATGTCAGAAGTGAAGTTTTTGTGTGATTTTTTACCACGATCATTTCTAATCGAATGCATCTGCTTGTATATCATTTTTTTAGAACTATCAAAAGAAACTGAATTATAAAAACCATCTGCAATGATGTAAATATGATATTAAAATGTTAAATTTATGCAAAGAGAATAATTTATGTAAGAATACGGTAAAAATAAAGCATGTATATAGATTGAGTATAAAAAAATAATTGTAATATATTTTTCACTTCATCTATTTTTTATTTCTGTTTTGGACTTCTACTGGTAAAGCACAAGTTCGCAGTTTATATTTTACATCATCGAGCTTGAGCTTCTTAGTATCAGCAAGATCTCTAATATATTCAAGAAATTCCTTGTAGTTAATTGCTCTCTTACGGAATTTGAAAAAACAAAGTCCAGTGTCTGTAGTCGTTACATTATACATATCTAATATTTCAGCTTTGTATAACCACTTATCGATCTGAGACAACGGCAGCAATTCGACGTTCCTTTCACTTGAAATTGTATCGAAACGACAGTAGACTAAAATTTATATAAATTTTCAGTATTTATACTTACATCTTTACAAATATACCATAAATTCAATCAATTTAAGGTAAAATAATACCTTTGAACATCTCGTTTAAAGAAACTTCTGTCTCTTTTTCTTGTTTGCCAACATTTGCAACGTCAGTCATTCTCTATTACCTTTTCGAGGTATAAATCGTGTCTTTGCTTATAGTTGCTAGGTTGTTGTTTATTCGATGTAGGTGTGCAATTTGTATCGCTGGGCTAGAATTCTGACTAAATTTCTGAAAATGGATAACGTTGGTGGACACGTCGATAAATACGGATACTTAACGTTTACAACGCCAAAATTGAGCGACGTTGACTCGAACGACGAAGAGATTGAAGAGAGAACTTCTTTTTCTATCTCATATCCATCTGACAGCATTCCTGTGTGTGGAAAAAAACGAGAGAACGCAAAATGCACATTTATAATTAGAGACATATTTTTTGCTTGCAACTGCAAGAAAAATGAGAATGGAACTCGAAATTTGATTTTGAATGGCAGAGATTTAGAGGCGAAAATTGGGTGAAATAAATAAATTAATTGTTAACGAGTTTTAATTGATAATGCAATTTTTACAATAAAGAAAAAAGTTATGGTTGGTTATTTTCAGGCGAAGATTTAAAAATTGGGACGTTCCTTATTTAGCTATTTTTTTATCGAAAAATAATAACATAACAAAATTACATTTAGTGTCTAATCATATCGATTCCGCTGGATTTATTAGCTTGATCGATTACATTATTGTAAGTTTTATTTTATTTGTTTAATTCGATGCAAATTTAAAATAAAATTATTTTTTTTTAGTCTCACGATTACATGGACGAGCTTGATCTACGAAACAATAAAGTTGGTGAACCGGGAATCAACTATATGTATCGCCAACAAGACAAATTAAAACTTCGCGTTCTCCGATTAAGCGGAAACAAAATTGGAGTCAAAGTAAATTATAACCAATTTATAATTCGATTCATCAAATAATTTAAGCTTTCAATTCAGAGTTCAAAAATAATAGCCATGACAATCGCGAAAAATATATCAATGATGCGTCTCGACGTCGCCGAAATCGATCAAACTGAATCGAGTTTAATATATTTTACGACAGTATTGAGATCAGATCAGCATCTATTTAACGAAACACTAAAAATTTTGGATCTTAGCTGTCCAATTCCGCAGTGTAGATATTCAAAATTTGATAGCTCGCATATTGCTATTGCAATTGGATTAATGTTGCGTGTAATACTTTTTTGACGCAGTTTGAAATTTTTTACTTTGGTTGACCTTCTTTGATTGTATTTTTCATTGTTAACTATAGTACAACGTAAGTTTAGAAGAACTTCATTTGCAAAAGTTTGACTTCTCCTGCCACGATATCGAAGAGCTGATTACAAATGCGGAGCACAATAAAACTTTGAAGCTGTTGGATTTGTCGTGCAATAATATTGGCGATTTCGGAGCGAAATCGATTTCTACTTGGCTTGAAAAACGACCATCGCTTAGAACACTTTTACTAGCTCACAACATGATTTCTAATCATGGAATAAGGTAATTCGATTGAATGTGCTTGAAACCGATTCGTAACAGTAGAATGTTTTCAGCGAATTGTCGAAGGGTATCGAACTTTCAAAGCTGGTGATGATTGATGTGTCTTACAATCGTTTCGACGACGTTGGCGGAGTTGAGCTTCTCCATTCGTTCAAAAAGTCACCATTGATGGAAAATTTTAAAATTTTTGGTAACTACGGCGCTCACAGCACAGCAAAAGTATGAAATTGTAATCATGACAAATCACTTTTATTACTTACTAATAAATTTATGATACTGTATTTTTAGATAATTGAAAAATGGCTTCAAGCGAATATCATCAATCAAGAGAATATCGATGTAAGACCTTACCAATTAGGTGATAATTTACACCTTGCATATTATCAAACAAAAAAATCAACACGCGATGACATTTTTTTAAATTAAAAGTTTTATTCAACGTTTAATCTTTCACTGCCTTCACAATTGTAATTTGAAAAATATCAATCCGTTTCAAATTTATAATAAAACTGTATAAAATATATAGTAAAAAAATACGTTCAGTATGTACATATAACATACAAATTAACTTATACATTATATCTATAATATATATTCTACCTAAACGTATACAATACTGATAAATATCCTTAAAGTATTTCATACAAAGAAAATTAGACTTACAGATAGAGCAAATAGAGAAATCTAATTTAAAATTTTTGTAAGTCAACAATTTTTAAAATTTTGCAAAGTTAACTACTTTTACTTTTATCACTAAACTATATCATATGCACAAAATTGCACTTTACGGTCGCTGTTCATGTTTTTGCTGCGTTAGTGATTATTTCACATTTACTTACAAACTCAAAGGCACTTTTGTAATTCAAAACCTCTTTTCTCAACATTTTCATCTCTTCAATGGCACTCTTATGAATTTTAGAAGTTTTTCTTTTATATCTCGCGGCAGTTATCATTTTGTCTAGTGTATAGTCCAGCCACAAAACATTGGTGTAAGGATTGAATTGTTGCCAGTCATTACTAGAATCAAACGCAAAAATTTAAAAAACGTATGATTTAACAGAGAATTTGACTACATCGGAACTTACTTGACATTGTCCCTCATCATCCTATAAATATCGAATTGATATTCTCCTTGCGCAGTGAACAGCGTAGGATCAGCTGCTAGATCGTTAAAAATTTTACAACCTTGGTACGACATTCTAGATAACGTGAAATCGATGACAGAAACCTATGAAAAATATTTAACCATCGCTTTTTAATCATATTAGAAGAGAAGGTCAGACGGAAAGAAGAAGAAAAGAAACTGATTTTCAATCACATTTATATATTGTTATCCATATTTATTTAAGCTTACTTTAACCCCCTTGGTAGAGAGCGATATTTGTTTAGATCCGAGTTTGTAAGTCGATTCGTTATCGTCACTTTTCGAAATTAATATATTCCCCCAGTGTAAATCACGATGTTCGAATTCCAGCGATTGTTCAGCCACAGCCAAAGTAAAAGCAGTCTATATAATTAATAATAAAAAGAAGTTTAGAGTAATGCACTTGTGCTTTAGCACCGATCTGATAAAATTAGATAAATTTTGAATACCTGCAAAAATATAGAATAAGATTCGGAGGCATTTTGAAATACATAAGCTTCTAAATCTTGTCCTCCATGAGCAAGTTCGAGTATTATGTATAATTGATCGTCGTTAAACATGGATGGGCAGTCATTTTCAGAATTCTTTTCTTCATCATATGCATTCCAGAGGTCGACTAATTTTTCTGGATATTTTCCAATAACGCACATAATTCTGTTTACGCCAACAAAACCATTTGTGTTATATTCACTTCCAAACCTAAGTTTATGTAATTCCCTGAAAAAGAAATTATGAATTACTTATTGAATTGAAAGAATTGATTTTGATACGTACTCAGAAATAATAATTTCGGAGAGAATTTCATGAAACTTTTTCTGCCGTTCACAATTTACTAATTCATCACCTTCGATTGGTATGATTTTAATAACAGACTTCTCAGTTTTATTTTGATAAAGAAAAACTTCACCATATACGCCTTCCCCGATTTTTCGGCAATTTTCGATGTAACTATATTGATAAAAATGACAAGTGTTAAAAAAATGCATCAAATTTAGTAAATTTAAAAGATAGATATTTACGAATCAGGGAAGGAATCGCTGAACTGCAAGTAAGATATTTGTTTACAACGTTTCAATATAATATCTTTTGCCGACTTAATCAGATCCTCTTCAGTTTCGATCAAGGTTTCTCTTCGAATTTCTAATGAACGTTCACAGGTACATTAAATAGTATTACTAAGATTCACAATGCTAATGGAATAACAAATACTTACTTAGTGAACTCTTTCTTGCCAACAAAGTTTTTCTTGTTCTGTCGGATATATTACTACTTCCCCGTGAATGGGTAAAATCATTAGTGAGAGTAGATCTTTTTCCGTCTGGTATAATGCGTATCGAAAAACGTGAGAATCGAGACGGACTAGTGGTAATTGTAGAAACTCTATTCGATTCCCGTGGTGGAGCAACTGGCATGTCGAAGAAGTGTGAATGCTCATCTTTGTCTTCAGAGCTCTTTTTCGCAACAACTTGAGTATTTGCTATATTTGGAAGGACAAGCATTTATTTTACTTGTAATTTACAAAGAATATAGAGTATTCACCATAAAAATGTTTAAAAATACCTTCTGGTTGCATATTAAGTACAGTCTGAACACTGTGCCTCCAGCTTTTTCCTCGACCAACTGCCAACTGATCCAAATTTTGACCAGTGTGGAAGTGATTAATTATTGATAAAGATCTTGCCCAAGATTTACCAGGTTTTAAGAAAATAGGATGAGTATGATCATCTCCTGATTTGTTGGCTTCGGACTCTTCCATCGAAGAATCGGTAACGAGATTTTTATCAGTTTTCCTTGATTCAATATTATCTTCTTTTGTGTTTTTATTCACTTCTTCTTCTTCTTCTTCTTCTTCTTCTTCTTCTTCGTCAATACGAGAAGGCTGCTCTACAAGATGCTCTGTTATAGCTGCTAAAGGCCTTTCTAATCTCTTGTATGGATTTCTTCTCATTGTGATTTTTACGGGATCATTTAATTTTGAAAGAATATTACATAATTCCTCACCATTGAAACTTGCATTAACTTCATTTTTATTTCCAGGATTGCTTTGCTCATTTGCTGTTAATATCTTTTGATCAATACCATCAATATTATTATCAATTTTGATTGAATTATTCTTTTCAGCATCTATATTAACAGTATTATCTTCAACAGTATTAATAATACTTTCATTTCCACTTTTATCTTCATCTCCACGTTTGTAGATACTTTTTGATTTTCTAGTACTAGTACTTTTTCTTCTAGAAGCAGACAGTTTATTTTCCATATCCAAATCTGGCAATTTAGATACAAACACGCATGATTCTTTAATTTGGAATAGTTGATAAAGCTTCTTAAATTTATCTTCACTCCCTTCTGTTCCAGTTTTATTGTGAAGAATTCCATTTTCAACAATATCCATAGCATTACGTTTATAACTTTCTTTCTTTTTTGTAGAAGTTCTTGCTGACTTTTTCAATGCCTCCTTATTAGTTTTTGATTTTGTTACTCTTCCAGACAAAACAAATGATTTACTTTCACGGCTTTCATCTAACTTTTCAACATCACTGTTTTCATTATTAGATACAGTTCTTTTAGTTCTTCTTCTTGAAACTCTACCTTTTTTTATAGTTTTCATTTGAAGTTGTTTATTTCTTGAAGTCCTTGATAGAAAAATGGGTGATGACTTATAAAAATCAGGTGATAATTTTGTGAGACGTATTATAAGTTTTTGCCCATTAAGCCTCTCATCCTCTACATTATTTTGAGTAGACTCTTCCCTTTCATTTGTATTACTTGCTATAGTAGGCCTTCTATATTCATTAATTGGATTTTCATGGTTCACTTGATTTTGTTCAATATGTTCCTCTGCATTATCTGTCTTGCTGCATTGATCAGAAACATCAGTGATTTGTTTTTCTGGTTGAATTGCTACAGATTCTGTAGTCTTTTGAATTTTTGAAGATCTTTGATCTTCAGAAATAGGAGAATCACTTTTTGTACTGGAAGTGTTAGATTCTATGTGAAGTTCAAAGCTATTTGAGTTACTATCAACTTCATGAATTGACCCAATGGAATTTTCATTATTTATACTAATTATGTCTTCTGCCTCTGGAATCTTCCTTTGATCATCAATTGATTCATTGGGAATGATAAAGTTAATAGACTTATTTCTAGGATCAAGAATATTATCTAGTTCTGCTACATCTTCTATCTTATGTAATTCACTGTTACCACTGCTTCGCTGTTGAGAGCTTCCATTCGCATCAGGTTTGGATTCCTTTGATAATTCCTTACCTAAAGATGTATTATTTGTGTCAATCTGACTATCTTCATGACTGTTTTCTAAGTTTCTTTCTTCAGGATCATCTGTTCTGTTTACCATAGTTTTATTTTTATTTGTAAAATCTTCATATGAAGAGTCATAGTCATTACTCCATTCATGTGGTGAATATAAAGACTCATGAAAATGTTCACTTTGGGTATTTTCTAATTCTCCATAAAGATTTTTAAAGGCAGGAGAACTTTTTTCGCCTATATCTGCCTTTTTCAAAGATTTGTCATTTGACTCCTCTTGAACATTACTAATATTACTTGATGCAACTGAACAATCTTTATTATGTTGACTTTGTTCTGTGTCATCAAACAGTAGAGGAGATTCAACAAAACTTGGAATATTATGTCTTTGGTTTCTTTTTGTTGGTGTTACATTCAAAAACTGAGTTTCACCATCTGACTGCAGAACAGAAGTTACTTGTAATTCATTATTTTCCTCTACATTTCTATTATTGTCTACATTAGCATTAGCAGCCAATAAGGCACACATGCTAGAATTATTTTCATCATTATTTTCCTCTACTGCATGGTCTTCATCTTTTGTTTCAGGTCTTCCTTTTCTTTCTGAAATGAGTTGAGAAGGAGGATGTACATAATTGTCACTCTGAGCATTTCTTTCAATTTGCATTGATTTAGGTTCTACAACTTTATTTGATTCTTTAGACAGTGACATCATCTGAGATGAAACCTCATTCACATTGGATTCTCTTAAAACATGTTTTTCTTTTGATATTGGTTGAATATCTGCCACTGATAGGTGCTCTTTGTTTAGGGTTATCGGTGACAAATTTTGCACATCCACAATCAATTTTTGTTTTTGATCTCTAGGAGTACTTGTTGGAAAATCATGTGGAAATTTCTTTTGATTAACATTGCAAATATCTTTGGACATTTGAATTTCATCGATGAAACCTAAGGAACAGTCATTAACCATGACTGAAGAATTTAACTGTCCATCTTCAGCATTAGCCAGATTTTTTTCTTCACTTGCAAAATTTGTTTCTTGTATTTTTCTTTTAGTGGGAGAACCCTTCTTATTTCTTTTAAAAACTTTTCTAATCTTCTGCTTGGGCTCCTTAAATTTAGTAACCTTGGTAGACTGTTTATTCGCCATGGAATCATCCTCCTCGTCACTGCTCTTGTCCACCACCTTCTTCCTCTTGACTCCAGCTTTTTTGCTTGCAGCACCTTTCTTGTTCTTTTGCCTCGTTTTCACAAAGTCTTTGTCGAAATTCAGATTTTCCTGCTCCCAAAACTCATCGCTCACCCGTTTTCTCTCTGTCTCCTCTTCAGCTCTAGTTGGTTTTTTGAAATAGTCATCGTTGCTGTTGTCGCTGTCATTGGTGTCACTGCTGTTTGGACTGGCATACTTCTTCGGAGACTTGACACTGCCAAAGAAAAAAACCATACAATAGTAACAGATCAGAAAACTAAGACAGTATTGAAGCGTTGAACTTACACGACTCCCGTGGCAATCCTGTCAAAGGTGTCCTCGAAGACATCTACCACCAGAGTCTTATCGTTCAGCCTCGACTCCCTGACGTGGGGGTGTTCCACGGGGTTGGGGAAACTGGGCACCAGAGCCGAGGACGGCTTGTACTCGGTGACCGGCGCTTTCCGGCTGTATGTTTTGATCATCTGTCTGTCCATCGTACTGCATTGGTTGTATGTGCCGTCGAACTCGATGAATCAATTGTATCACTTTCACTGTTTCCACGAATCCACAGCACTTCGTTCTTTCGCTTATTCACGAGAAAGAGAATACACGCACCCGCGAGTTTTTCTTCACTTATGCACTTAGGCCGACTGCATCTTCGGCTGCATAAAAATGTAGTGCGACGGTATACGGTGCGGCCGTTATCCCGCGTTTTTCCGCGCGACAATGCGCGTTTTCGGAGCGCACAGGTTTACCCGCGAAATTCAAATTAAGTATTAAATAGAGAAAGTTTCCTCCCATATACATTATAAAATTAAACGATTCGTCGTCATCAGAAACGAAAAAAAAAAAAAAAACGACGCATATCCGATTTTACGACCAAAGTAGATCGGTTGGTTATTTATCGAAAGACTCTCGTCGCTTTGAACTCCAATTAGTCGACTCCTCGTTCCTCTATATATATGTATACTTATACGACGAACGAATGCATATTGCTCGAGCAACGCAACTATAATTTCATAAATATTCTCTATCTGCTGCGCCAATAAAAGACGCAGGCGCCAGTCAATCAATCGTCGCCCGACACACTAATACTACACATTACCATCCCTCTTCGTGTCTTCGTGTTATTACGTTCCCTATGCGCGTAATTCAGCCAGCTGTTATCGTCGCGCAAACTCGACTTTTCTGTTTGTCAGCGCGATTTTCGGAGCAGCTGTAGGAGCAGCTCTAGTACTTGTACTTTGGCGTAATGTATGTAAAGCTTATTTATTTATTGGCCGAAGCTCGCGTTTGCATTTGCAAAACAAAAACAGAAACACGACGAAAAAGAGAGGCCTGGCAAAAGTATTACAAAACATCAGCGCTTCGTATAATACTTATAATCCGGTTTCTTAATCAGAATTAGGTATTTATCGGCACACATCCTTGAGCGAGATGTCACCGGCGTATCCGTAATCCGTGAACCGAGTAATTTAGCTAGCGAATAATATGCTAATTTATAGCTTCGATATTATATCGTCACGGAAACTTATATTATGAAGTGCAAAAGCTGAGGTGCGGGATCATTGACCAAAATATTTTGTGCACATTAATGCGCTCTTCGCAACACGTACCTACATACACACAAGTGTTTTAATCAGCCCGAGACACTCCGAGCGGTTACTTACCTATAATATTCATGCAGACGGTTCAACAATAGGTCTCCGCGACGCACATGCTAATTTCTCCT